>KK118547.1:56565-84152 GCA_000611955.2 Stegodyphus mimosarum
ATTATCTTTCCAAAATTATATAAAGGAAGTTTAAAGTTTTGTAAAGCGAATTTATATAAATATTTTGTAATATGCTTATAGATACTGACATGCATAGAGAAGAACAGGGGCTTGTAGGCTTTTAGTTATTTTTAAATTTTACTAAGTTTCTTCGCATTGAATGTTATTTAAAATTACTCTGTGTGCTTCCCCCTATTTAGGTCTGTACATTTCATTACTGCTAATTGTGTACTTTTTCTGCTTTATGCGTATAATTATTAGTTTTTATGGAAATTTGATCTACAGTTCTATTTTTGTGTATTGTTTTTTATAGGAATTCTGTATATGGATACTCGTTCTATATGTATTCTCCACTATGGTATAATTCTATTGGTTTTGTTTAGGGATTTTTGTCTATTGTTTTGTGCAGTGATTTTTCCAATGGGTGCCTGTATTAGTCTGTAAATTTTTGTGTACTGGCTTTTACAGAGATTTGGCCTATGGGCGTCCGCATAGGTCTGAGGTTTTGTCTAATGGTTTTTATGAGGAATAGACATACGGAATATCCATTTTTAATGAGATTTAGCCAATGGATACGCATAAAATTCTGGTTTCTGTCTTTGGGTTTTATAGGGATTTTGTTTTAGTACCCATATGTTCTACAGGTTTCTGTTTATGTGTTTTTAATTGGAATTTGGCCTTACTGGTACACGTACAGTTGCATGAGTTTTTATGGAGATTTAGCCTACGGGTACCCGCACAGCTGTACAGGTTTCTTTCTACGGGTTTTTACGAGGATTTGGCCTACGGGTTTCAGTCTGTGGGTTTTTACTGGGATTAGGCCAATTCCCCGTAAAAAATTTTTTTGGGTTTCCACGGGGCATTTTTAGGAGGTTCTAAATATACTCAGAACAAAGAAGTTTTTCCATTGTGACCAGAATTAATTTTTACAAATCGTATTGTAGTTAAATTTAATTTCATACATTAATTTTTAGACGTATTTCGAAATGAAAAGAAAGACAACTAGCGCTAACTAGGTTCTTAATGTCTTTAAAATATCTCAACGATAAATGATATAATTAATTAAATTAGTAGTCATGGACATATTTATTCAAAATATTGTTTAAAAAAATTTAGTTTAATAAACACATTATCTTTCAAAAATTAGTCATGGACTATTAAACGCAATTGCAATGAAGTACAACAGAAGAAAATTAACTGATATTTGTAAGTAAAACGGATTTATAGTTTAATTTTAAAATAAACATCTGAATAAAAATTTAAAATTAGGCATAAAAGCGGCATTAGATTGCCGTAGATTTTGAATTAATACAGTTTCAATAAGGTCACTTTTCCCTGTAATTTTTAATGATTTTAAGTTACTTCGATTATCCGTCAGTCTCGAAACTCTGGTACTAGTATAACCGCGTTCAGCTACCATCACCAGATACGAGTAGTTAACAACTAAGATCCATTTTTAGTCTAGGACGTCTGTATAGTATAAATAAAAATCGTGATTAGTATTGAAATTGGGTCAAATGATAACTCCTTAACCTAAATAATATTTAGAGACAAATTGTGCAGGAACGCAAAAAAAGGTTGTATAAAAATTCAGGGTTAATACAAAGATATTATATATGTGTAAGCAGCCGTAGCCGTATTATGTATCTGTCTGTCTATATATATATATATATATATGTGGGGTGATTCAAAACTATCTGGCAAAAATGTATAGACAGTTAAAGGGTACCAGCATAACTTAATGTTGTAGTAGAATGTATGCGCGGAAATGACAGGTTGGGATGGTACAAGTCGGTGTTAAGATGGGTTAGTAAAAGCAGTTTGCTGGCATAAATCATCCTACCCCTTGCGAAATTCGATTGTTGTGTATCGCTCCAGGAGGATGGAACTCAGCAATTTGCATTTTAGCTTCTGTGCTGCTAACAGAAGTTACAATGAAGGTACCCAGGAATCGTTCACTGTACCTCCTTTGAGTAACCATACAAATGAAATTCATGTCGGTGAACGTTCGTGTAGAAACTATACTACCCGAACTTTGTATAGGAAATGACAATTTCCACTAGCAGATTGCTCTTAAGTACCGTTAAACAGCGCCCTATGCCATCTCAATGTGCCATTTCAGCACACACATCCCATTATAAAATCTATTCATTTCATTCCTCTCTACCAGCTATTACATTTTTGCCCGACATTTTCGAACCCTTTTGTATAATGTACAATAATGTATATCTTGAGGGAATATTTTATTGAACTTTATACCCTACTATAAATTACCTTTTTTTCATTCTGTTATTTACTTTTATTGCTTTGTTTTTGGTGATTTTTGATGAATTCATTCTGGACTTATGATTTTCTCAGTAACTGACGGATTAATTCCCAAAACCTGCCTTAATATAAAAGTTATGAGTTATGGAAGTTTGCAAGCATAACGATGCCAAACAGAAGAGTGGCTGAGAGGTAAAATCAAATTAAACCAGGGTTCAAATCTTGGCGTATAGACTGACTGCATGGTCGGTTTTGTGGATTTTGCCATGTGCAATAATTTCCTTTAGAAAAATCTTCGAAGAAATTTAGTCTGAGTGATACTTGGAATAGGGAGGGATGGTATTCTTAGGATTATATCAAAGTGCGTTAGAGCTTTCTGTCTAAAAAGATGATTTCACTTGATATAGTTCAGTATGCCAAAGCACACATTGGTTATCGGACTAAGGGGAAAATTTCTTCGCAGACTAGATTTCTTCGAAGATTCTCTAAAAGAAACTACTGCACAGGACGAAAACCACAAAACCGGCTACGCAGTCAGCCTGTACGCCAAGATTTGAACTCGTGTTCAATTATAAGTTTCTGCAATTTTACCTTTTGGCCACTCTTCTGCTTGGCACCGTTTTACTTGGAAACTTCCATAACGTCTGTATGAAGGCAGGTTTTGAAAATTACTGGGGGTGATTCGCTTTTAATTTATCACTTATAGAAAGGTAACTAATGATAATGTTTTTCGAGATAGATCTGAAATGCTGATATTCCGCTGCTGAGAGATTCATATTGTTGCAGGGATTAATTACTTACTTCTTATAAAAATATGCTTCTTTCATTTAAATTTTAAGCCACTACATTATTTGATTCGCGCTTCTGAAAAAATGTTATCGCTGATATTTGATATTTTTTGTCAGTGCATATTAATAAAGAAACAAAAAGGTTTTAGACTGCACAAAAAGGTTTTAGACTTTTAATTATATGGTACATTTCATAAAGGTATACGAAATTTAAATTCTATGCACGTAGCTCCGCATAAAGCGTTATAGTTTGTTGCATCCTCTACTGAAGCTCTTTCAGTGACAAAAATTGCTTTTAATAAATCGAAATTGAATTTGAAAAAGAGATTATCAAAATTGTGAGAATTAAATTACTTTTACTCCATAAAAATAACAACCGAAGCAATGATTTTGGAGAATAGAAGTATGAAAATTCGATTAGAATTAAAAGGAAAATTTTAAAATAGCACAGAAATTCAATTTTTAGATCTTCTATAAATAAAATGACGAAACCCACGGCTCATACGCATCTGTATCTGACGTAAAGGTATCTTTTAAGTATCTTAAAAAATATCTGCTTCAAAAACTTGTAGACCTGTCTCTAGTTAGTAAGGCTAGCGACAGTCTAAATTTATAAGAGATTTTGTTAGTGAACTCCCAGGTTATTTTTGAATGTAAAAAGTTATTATTAGTTTTATTAATGATGATTTAGCTAGAAAAGCAAATTTCTTCCTCTGTTCTTTTTTTAAAAAAAAAACAGCTTATCAAAAGTTTACGTTTTGTTTATTTTACCGTAAAGTATCTTGCGACCAAAACTGTCTCAGTGCAAATGTTTACCTTATTTAATACTTAGTTGCGAATTGTGAATTCACAATCCGTCCATTCAAGTTGTATTTATTTAATCGAGCTATCTTCTTGGAAACAATTTCTGTAAGAAAAATTCTAAGTGCTTATAAATAATATCTTACTTACTTGCTTTTTTATTATAAACAACATATCTTGGATTCATTTTCCTCATCTAAAAGACTTTTATAAAAGTATCATTACCTCTTTATATCTAGATATATTTGCTCCGTAAACTATATTGCTACACCCTTTCTCTGAATTCATGAGCGCTAGCGAAAAATAAAATGTATGTAGCTTTTGCGGTCGTAGTCCTACATCAAAGATGTAAGCGATGTGGCATAGGTCTCGTTACAGTCGCGCCAGCTGCCTGTGACGGTTATAAGATGGCATCGTGGGAACTTGTTTCAGATCTCCTCTTGCCAGTGATGCATCCCACTGGATATTTTACCATTTTCTGACGTATCGGAATGGCAATCGCTATTTGAGCGTGAAGACACTATTCATTTGATTGAGTGTTTGCCACGCCTTTGTTGGTTAGGAATGCTGATAAATTTTTAAAGCGACAGGATATACAAGCACTGTATGAGTAGCAAATTGTAGATCTCATATTCCACCATTTCGGAAATATTTATTATTTTACTCATTCTCTTTCGGGAATATTGCCAACATTTACTAATTATTCATTAAATTTGGCCATTCAGTGCTATTGACTCGTATAACTGTATTATTGAATACGTAAAAAGAACTCTTACTTTCATCTCCATCATTACTTCTACAGTTCATGAACCGCCGTTTTAGAGCGTAGCAATGACAAAACACTACAATTAATGTTTTAGCAATTAACCACGGAATTAGTGCTAATTCCAAAATAAATATAATTTCGAGAAAAATAAATAATGTTTTTTCTTCATGGCAAATAGAAAGCGCTTGAACTAGAATTTGAAATTTAAATGAAATGTGACACGATGCCATCTGCGGAATAGCTTAAATAAGATTTGCATAGTTTTTGTTAATTAACCCATTTTATCATGATTTGGATCAATTCTGAAACTTATCATTTTCGTTATCTCTTACCAGCATGCAAATGACTTAAAATTACTAAAAGCGGAGTTTTTGAAAGTTTTAGATGTACAGGTTTTGGGAGAGACGCTCGAAATTCTACTTTCTCTCTCCATACTGTTCTAAGTTAGTATTACGGCATCAGCCATTTTGCTAGTGGCAGTTATATTGATAGTTAGAACATACAATTAGAACTTTGAGCAAACTCTTAGTTAGGTCAGTTGTACTACAGTTTTAACTACGAGCACATTTAAATATGTGAATTCAATTTTCTATTAATTAATACTGACAAATGACGGAGTTTAGTTTGTACGCACAAGCTGTGAAACTGTTAAGCTCAAGTTCAACTCAAAAAGGTTCTGAAAAGGTTCAAAATTTTACTTGTTTGTCAGTTTAAATAGGGTTAATTAATTTTAAGTTAAATTTACATAGTATTGTACCTTACAGATTTTCTTTTTAATTACATTATGTTTCAAAATTAAGGTTTCCTTTATTTCTGGTACATTTTGCTTTAATACAAATGGAATTCATATGGTTCTCATTCAAACACATATAGAAGATTGGTTTGAAAATAAGCTTACGCTTTAAGATATTAAGATCACAAAAATTAGTTTTTATTCCGTAAAGTACGCGATTTTCATTAATTAGATTTCTAGTTGAACATAAATATTAAACAATGACTTCCAAAAAAGGGATGCTTTACAGCCTAAGCAGTTAAAATTCAATATTGCTTATTCGATGCAAATGCAAATCATCTTTAGATGTGTCTTTTGTTTCTGTTCCTAGAATTGTTCCGCTTAGTTTCGCATAGAACGACCATTAAATAAAGTGTCCACACTAGTATAAAAGAGAGGCATTAAAAATAGCACATTGTAAATCCACCTTCCCGTAAAACTGTTTCCATGAAATATGGACCTCAACAAATACAACTCAGCCTCCCAAAGAAAAAACGTTTTCTTCCTTCTTATTTTTAATGCACATATCATTCAAATGGCGTTACGGTGCATAAAAAATAAATAAAGTGATCACAACTTGACAGTAAAAGTATGCCGAAATCGTATGTCTGGAAGTGTTATACGTGTCACCCAAAATAAATGTGCTTTACTAAAAGATTCGATTTATTACTATTTATTTCCAGCGTAGTGTTAGAACGGCAGCCATGTGTAAACTGTATGCATTTTTCATTATGAATGCAAGTTATATCTTAAAGTGCGTCCTCGTGTGCACTTCCAAGTTATCTTGAAAATATAAATTTGATTAAGAGTAGGTTTTATAGATTATTTAATGTTGCGTGCTAGAAATATGCTCTCGTGATGGATGGTGTTACGTTGGAAATCCAGGTGTTTAAATAAGCGTTAATGTTTGCAAACTAAAATGACGTATATAATGTTTTATTCTGTGTGCCTTTTTTTACGTTTGCACTTTGCATGTCTGTTGTGTCATTTATCTTAAAATTTCATTTTACTGCGCTTGCCAATAATTACGAAGATTTGTTGCAATCTCTTCAATAAGATGAAATATTTTGATTGGAAATGCGTATTTTTTGCATTCATGTCTAACGATGATGGTAATCACGGAAGTGACGACTTTCTATTTTTAATTTTTCAGTGTAAAGTCTTGGGCTCTCAAGTTCGGTGTCACGACATCAAACGGATGTGCAGTCGTTACTTGCGTTAGGAAAATAACTGAGGTAAGTTAAATTATTCCGTGTCCATTTTTAAAGCTATATGGAAATATACTAATTATCTCACAGACCTAGACGATAATTAGGTCTCGAATTTTATGGAGCCTAAATTCACTTATAATAATTATGCACTACCGCTTTCCTCACATAAAGAAGAAAAAACAGCGAGAGAGATAGAGGAGTTTGAGCTCTGTAGAAGTGCTAATCTAGACCAACCAACTGTTTTAATTAGGCTTTCTTTATAGGAGTTATGATTTACTTTATAATAGAAGAGCAAAATAAAACATTTAATATTTTTGACGCTAAGATGCTCTATCGTATAATTAATGATGTAAAAGTGAGTTTTGTTTTAAAAAAATAAATAGACATTTCTTTTGAGTTTAATCCAAAATTTATATTATCAACGTATTTGTCTTGCCTATTTCGCAACTTTTAAATTAAGCCAATTTCATATATTGCATTATGCATAACATGCACATGGATGTGCATTTTTTCATATGGGTGCTAAAACTAGAAACTGAGTTTGAATCCCGGAGAAAGCAAGGATGTTCATAAGTGTACAGTGTTTTTGCTGTATGGGGGAACATAAGATACTGACGAGCCGAAAGTCTTCTGGAGAGGTTCGAAGAAAGGAGAGAGGGTGGAAGACCCTTGGATCCATCCCCGGGGGCATTCTCTTACAAACCTGGTACGGAGGAAGGTAAATTCATACTCTCACCTACAAGATTAAGGGCCTAAGTTAATGATAGACGCAACCCTTGTCTCTTGGCCACGATAAGGTTCGCGAACTTGACCTGATATTACTGTCCTAGAAGTGACGTAAGTCGCAACACATACGATTATTACATTATTAATGATTTAAGAAATAAGCTCTTATATTTTGTGGAACATTTACTTTGTTGGCCAGAATATAAGAAAATTACATTTTGTTTAAAAGACTTTTTATGAAAACCGCAGTTTAGTATATTCATATATACACTGCGGACATTTTGTAAAAATATTAGGTAATTTATTTTTTACTTCATAGTCCTTTGGTTAAAAGAAGGGTATTTACTTTGCTTTACTTGAAAGTAAGAAAAGTGAGAAATTTTAGATACTTACTGCGTTTAATACCTCCGTTTAGTATTCAGAGTCATCGGCTGTGACTGTGAATTTACAATGTTAAACGATAAAATGCAACTTCTGCAGCTGATTGTTTCAAGATTTTTAAATATGGTTTTGCAGAGATTATTAGTTTTCGGAAGCAAGTAATGTGAATAAACTGCACCCTCGCCGAGGATCAACAGACCATTTTCTAGGTGGGTATGCTAACCACGTATACTGAGAGAGAACGCAGGAGGAATATGACAATTTTTTTTAAAGTTAACAACAAAAATACTTATCAGTACCCGGAACATTTCGATTATAAGTTGTCTACACTTTAATCTACGAATAAATATTTTTTCAGGTTTTTCAGAGAGCTATAATGGAAAAGAAAGAAAAGTAATTAAGAATGCAAATTTGATGAATACAGAAAAAGCTTTATGTCCGCAGTGTTTCTTAATTGAATGTGAAAGAAATTTCGAACATAATCCGCTTAGGAAGTTCTTTCCAGTGGTGTTAAAAAGGAAAAAATAAAGAAAGAAAATATTTTACTAATGCATGTGTAAAAGAGCATTTTAACTATTCGCTATAAAAAAAAAGGCATAATGTCATTAGCACATAATTTAAGAGATAGGTGTGCCTGCTTTGAAAAAGATCAAGAGACCTGTATGCAGCTTATTTCCCTTCAAAACATTCCTCTAAACTGCTTTTAAGCAGTAGAAGCAAAAAAAGTAACTTTTCTTTTCTTTTTTCTCATACTTTTTTATTTCTTAAATAGAAAAACTCCCTGAGAGCCATATTTCATTTTAGACATAAAGTATTAATAAAAAAAGACTCAAGAAACGTAGCGAATGACATCTAATTAACAGTTTGGAAAGTTAAATATTGACCAAAAATGAAATTTGCGCAACATAAAAAAACTGTTATGCGTTGAAAAGAATTTTTGATAAGGGTACGGTTTTTGTGAAGCCTTTTTGCTGCAAAAGTTCGTTTAAGTTTGATGATTGGCTTCAAATTCACTTCAGTAAACAAATTTAAAATCACGTTCAGAATATAAGTATGTATAACAGGCTATGTTCTTCTAACAAACAGTTACCATTAGAGTAAAGCAAAGGCCACAATATGCCGAATAAAATATCAAATACCCTTTTTTTTTGTGCTAATCGTGCATGTTTATACATGACTCTGCGTTTTAGAATGCGATAAATTGCTTTCTTTCTGGAAGATCTCACGTTCCAAATGGCGTATTCGTCTTGCTTTTAACACACGCACACACGCATACATAATACATAAAGCGATTCACAAATATCTGGCAAATATTTACAGGCAAGTACAGAGGACCTAACCAAGCAGATTTTATAATGAAATGGCGCGTTAAGGTTTTACAGGTAGCTGTTGAATGGTACCAAAAGCGTTCTGCTGGCGTAAATCTTCATTCAACGTTCGAACTTCGCTACACGAAAGCGGAGCTCACTGACATGCAGCTTATCTATAAGGTTACTGAAAAACGCAGCGATAATGATTCTTGAATACATTCTTTGAGCAGCTGTTTCGTTTCCGTCCGCAGTAACACATATAAGATGTTGCTAATGCATTTTCTTGTTTGCGTAGCGATGCATGCCGTTGCAAATTTGCATGGGGAATGATGATTCACACCAGCAAAATGCTTTTACCTACCATGCATATATATTAGTCAGTTATAGACAGTTTCCTGATTAACGAAGACCAGAATAACCGGGTTGTGAATTTACAACACGATTCTTAGAAAAAAAAGGTGAGAGAGAGAGAGAAATTTGCTTATTTCGAAATAATGGAAAAAAAAATTACTATCCCAAATCGTAATTGTAAAACAATAGTATTTAAAAAAAGTACGAAAATTAATATCAAAATTTGCGGCATGACCGCAGCCAAAGGCAAAAGGGGCAAAATTTCTGATTTTTTTATATGAGTCTTAAGTAATGAATCATTTTTACATTCGTCTGAATTGAAGCTGTTTTGCAAATATTGCTTTTTATTGTTACTTTTAAACTTAATTTCTTCATTTCCTGTGGTATTTATTATTCAGTTATTGACAGTATGTCTTATTTTGAACACTCATTTAATTTACGTAACCAAATAAACTTAATTTCCATATTAAACTCCTTGAAAATACAGGGCAATTATTAATAGTACTTTTTGTTAATTATGATAAGAACTCTTACTTGTGTTTTTGAACTGCCTTGGATTAACCATGTACCTTGTCCACGTTATTATTCCAGTTAATCGGGAGTTGACTGTATATTTAGGAAGAATTTTGATAAAAAGTTTAGATTTTATTTTGATTTAGCGGAATATGTAAAATTGCTTAAGAATTAATTGATGAAACACTTTGCATTTTTAGATATAGTTTACGTTTAAATCCTTGTTTTATGTTTATGCAATCAGAACTATGTTTATGCAATCGGAACTATGTTTATGCAATCAGAATATCAACAAGTGTGCTTAAAGAATGCCTAATTAAATATACTTCATTCAACTGAACTTTAAAATGCGATAATATAAGCATTTTCGATATTATATGTATATGGAAGAAGAAGTTAACAGAAAGCGGCAGGATAAATAGAAAGAAAAAACCTTTAGCATTAAAACTGAGGGAAGCAAAAGCAAAATTAGAAACACAGCCTGTTTTAACGCGTATTATAATTTTTAAAAAAACCAGCTTTACTTTTTAAACACTTAATGTTTAAATAATTTAAATATTTCTTTTAACAGTCTACGTCAGGTTTTCTTAAACTACGATTCGCAAATAGAACGCCATTGACTAAATATGTCTTTATTAAATATGTAAATTTTCAGTTTTATTAAAAAGAGAATTTAGATTAATTTGAGTTCTAATCGTAAAATTTGATTTTCAAATCAATTTTCTTGAATAAAAAATAGGAAAATTACAGTTTTTATTCTCAAACACACTGCAACTGTTTTTTTTTAAAAAAAACCGGTATTATAAAACATTACCTCATGTTTAGTATTGGTAATGGTTCGCCTGATTATGACACTTTATTGTATTTATTTGCGTGCAGAATTTACACTGAAAAATCTCATAAACGTCATCTTGCAGAAGTTTACGTACATATTCATGTAAGCATACAAAACCCCAAAACAGGGTAAGATAAATATCAAATACAATTTTTATAAAATGTCCCCTGTTTTAACGCATATAAAGCTACTACGAACAAAGGTATTAAATAAATAAAAGTGAGCACGTCATGTTTCGTAGAGTCTGATAATATTTAATTCAGCGACTGTCCCATGTTCAACGCAAAAGGATAGACTTTTGCTAAGGGAAAGGATGCCTTCGTCGAGAATTTTCTGAGAAACAGTGAAACTGCCCATAGAAGCACGTCAGACGCAAGTGTCATTTCGTTTGCTATTATTCTATATTCGCTATGCTTCTGTTTACAGTTTTTAAAATAAGAAAACAACGTGAATCCTTTTTTTCAAGGGAAGCTTCTTGTGTGAGTTTTGTTCTTTCTTCAACATTTACAGGTTTGCAATTTAATCGTAATTGTTTCATTTTAGTTTCTATTTAACTTTTAAATTTTCCATTTTTTCTTGTTCTCTTTGTTGTGTTAAAATTTTTTAAGAATTATGAAACTGTCTGTGAAGACTGAAACCAGTATTATTAAATGCTTACCTTAAATATGCAAACTTAAATCTTCATTAATTACTTTACATTACTCCGGCTTTATGTGCCTTTTAAAATCAGTTTGGTTTTATAATTTGTCTTAAATGCTTTTGTATTTAGTGTACACACACACACACACACACAGACATATGTATATAAATTTATACACATAACATAATGAAATTAAAAATAAATTTATCTTTTACATTTATTTTCAATTGCATTAAATTATTTATAAATTAAATCTATTGCAGCAAAGGTGCAGGATTTTAAAAATTGTCCTACTTTCCATTTTTGGATTATGTCAGAGCTTATGGAGAGTGCTTGGCGGTACATTGTGACCTGAT
The DNA here is from genome assembly GCA_000611955.2 of Stegodyphus mimosarum. Classification (NCBI taxonomy): domain Eukaryota; kingdom Metazoa; phylum Arthropoda; class Arachnida; order Araneae; family Eresidae; genus Stegodyphus; species Stegodyphus mimosarum. Next base: position 68,281 of record KK118547.1, read on the forward strand.
ATCCGTTATATATATGTATGCGTGTATGTATGTGTATATTATATGTATATAACTTAGTTTGACGTTTTACATAATATATATACATACATACAACGCGTTTAAAGCTGCAGTTAATTTAAGAGGAATTAAAAAAAAGCAAATATGTTTTTGTACAGATGTTACGAAATAAATTATACTTTTTTATTACTTATACTAATTGATATATCAAGTTCTCATTGAGTATATGTCCTTCAAATAGTCAGTTAGATGCTATTCGGAGCACAAGATCCTTGCAAGTGCTGCGGCCAAGACTGCACTGTGGGTTCTGTTTAGCTTTTCCAATAAAGTTTTCCTGTGTTTCTACTTTTTTATGTTTTACTTTAGACTTTTGCATTTTGTTGGTGAAATTTATTTCTTATCCTATGACTGCTAGAATTGTCTTTGAACAGTATAAATGATAGATACACTGACTCATTTTCATAACATTCAGACATACTATCTCATTTTGTAAACAGAGGTACATAAAAAATAAACTCATTTTGTATACGCATATTTTATACTGTAAATATATTAACTCACTGATAGCAGTATATCTACTAAGCCGTTTTATATAAGTGCATTGATTTACTATTAGCAGCATATTTACTAGACATATACACTAAGTATATTAATAGATAGCTGTACTACCAAGCATAACTGTAGTTAATGTAACTACTAGATATATATACTAACTCATTTTTATAAACATCAATATATGTGTGCTGTAAAATTTTATCGTATATTAAGCATTTATATTTTTTCAGACATTCGTAGGTGGGATATATGTTACTTATCTGAGATGTACAACTGTTGGAAACTGTTTCCAACAGTTTTGTTTTAACAAACTTTTGTTAAACTTAAGAGTAACTTAGTTTAACGTTTTACATACTTATGATCAATTAACACCAATTATTTAGTCTTTAATGGCCAAATTCTAATATCAGAAAGATTAAACCCGATATTAAATATCAGTAGTGTCATTCTATTTTAACTTAAAGATATTTGACAATCTTTGTAAATTAAGACATTGCAAAAGCAATCGTGCTGCAAAATCAAAAGACAGAATGCATTTTGCAGTTTTTAAGCAATTTTTTTTAAATTTTAGACATAAATGACAGTCGTATGTGATCTTCCAATCAAAAACAGAGGAAATGCTGCAGACTCTTCCTCAGAATACACAGTCAAGTAAGAACACTCAGAATAACACCTAGGCCATAAAACTTAAGATGAGCTTGGCTATAAAAATCAATGTGAAATGAGGGATATCGACTGGTTCTAAATGTCCAATGCGAAGAAGCACTTTCTCCAAGCAAAGATTACGTTCTTCGATCCTGCAGCTCATAGTTCATCCCAGGATAGGCTACACAGTGTCCCTTTTTTGTCCCCATTTCTTTTGGGGTTGGTCTACGACGGTTTGACTGATGACAGTCATGTCTAGTTCGTTCGCAAAGATTACAACGGGATTCCTGGAGTCCCAAAGATGTCGCTTTCTTTTCCCTTCATTCAAAAATTTTAAGGCGAATCGTACAAGAAGTCATTTTAGTTGCAAAGAGTGATTAGTTGTAGAGAACTGTGGTATGCACTGCCCCAGAATATGCTAATAAGAAATAGGCGTCGGAATTGAGCAAATTATTATACTGTGATAGAAAAATAAAACAATTCAGTTAAAAGAAAGACGATGAACCTTAAGCAAAAGAATGAATATTTTATTCCAGTTAGTGGAGTACAGAGAATCGTTCAGAAGATTTCTGAGACAAAAAGTGTTGCATCTAGAAAGTAGATAAAATCTGACCTTGCGACTTTCTATATATAGCCGCCAACATGTATTTCTGATGTACTACATAAACAAACAAATCGAGAAAAAAATGAATTGTTAAAGTAGAATTTGTTATTATTAATAAATTAAGGTAAGATTTAAAAAATAGCTTAGGCTCGTTTTGCCTATGAATAAGAGAACGAAGACTGCTGAGTGACGTTTAAAATCCTAAATCTATAATCAAAATCCATAAATTGTTAAGTATCCCAACAGAAAAGGAGAGAAAACAATTTGGATGTATTAATGCTTTTTAGTGGGTTTTGAGTGTGCCAAGTGACATTTAGTGCAACTAGGGCATAATTTCTTTAATTTCCTGAATAAGAGCCTTTTAATATTTATTTCCTTTTAATATAGTTCCTTATAGTATTATGTTTTACACATATAACATACAGTTATAAGCAAAAGCAAATTAAGATTTGAAAACAGAACTATCGGATTCTATCTTCAGCGAATAAATCTGAATAAACATGAAATGCGTTTTTAACTGGTATTACGGACTGCATTTTACCATGCGCATTGGTAGTTACTGTGTTATTTATGGAATACTGGGTTTGGTCACTGAATACAAAGCCTGTTATTGCATTTGCTTTTACATGAACGAAAAAATGCAGCACGTAATTTCTTATTTATTCCACAAATATCTTCAATTCATAACACTTTATCTCATTATCACAACTCATCTCACAACTCTATTATTGACGGTGGGCTTCCTTAGGAAGCCCACCGTCAATAAATTACGTCTTTTCTCATAATTTACAGTATACAACTTTTCAATGCATATGGGGATTTATGATAACATTTTGTTGAAAATCTGTCTCATGTGGTTATGAGATTTGATGTTAATGAATCTCCATTGTCTTAAAAATATATGTTGCATAGAGAGCTCATAAATTATTACTACAATTTCAAAAACCCATTTTTTTCTTTTAAGTGCAATCCAGTTTATTCCACATTAAACATTTTAAGATTCAATTTAATTAATATTTTATCTGTGCTATGAAATGAAATCTATGAAAATCGGCGCTCGGCGGGAGGAAGCTTAGTTTATGTCTTGGTTTCAGAGATAAAATGAAATATCCGAGCAGTATTCCACAATTAAATACGGGTGAAAACCGTTAGCTGTAGTAATGGATTATTTAGGTAGTAGCTCTCGGGGACTATGTGCCTAAGGGTAGGCGTGCCATTATTCTGGACTCTGTGAAGATAATTGGCTCTTAATCACGTCATACATGTAAAACATCGTGAAAACTCACATGCAGCCAGCCCTTTGTAGGGATTTAAATCTAGATCGAGTTACTAGGCTTTACCGCTGAGCAGCTGGTGGGGTCAGCTATACAGGGTGAATCTGAACAAGAGGGGGAAACTTTAGGCGGTGATAGAAGGCAGCTATGGCAGCAATATTTGTCATAGAATGTATGGTCGGAAAGCAAGCGGTGAGAAGTTACAGGGTAGTTTTCCACTGTCATATTTAAAGAATTAACACAAGAATGAGAAGAGATACTTAAGAAAACATTTTATTAACAGAACGTACTCACTATTCAAAAGACCTTCCGCCAGCTGTAATACAGACTTCACACCTGCGGGATAGGGATTGACGCACATTTGTGAAGACACCAGGCATTTCCCGAATATCACCAACAACAACGCTGATTCTGGCGACTAGATCCATATTGATTTCAGTGGGATACTCGTAGATTAGGCTTTTCATATGGCCCCACAGGAAACGTCCAAACACGAAAGATCCAGTGATCTTAGCGACCAACCTATGGGACCACCTTGACCAATCCACCGCTCTGGAAATTTTGTGATTCGTATAACCAGCAATTCTCTTGACAGTCCACGATAGGAAATGCCGTTGGGTGAGAGCGCCGACCGTTTTTACACCATTTATTTACAACGATACCTAGCGTCTCGCAGTTTGAGTTCCGACCATTACATTCTATGACGAATATTACTCATACATTTGCCTTGTATCCCCCCCCTAAAGTTTTGCCCTCTTATTCAGATTCACCCTGCATACTATAGCAGGGTAACACAAGTATCATGGAGTGAAACACGAAAAACTTAAAGCACAAAATAACTGAGTGGCTTTCGAAAATAAATGCAGATGTTTTGGAACAAATGTGTAGGTATTTGGCATTGACCTGATATCTTGCGTGCAACTAATAGGCTCACATAGGCATTTCAGTTGTCTTGGACGATCTTAAATTCGTGTTAATCTATCCATACTCAGGCGTAAGAATTCGCTGTTTTGGGGAAAAACTCATCTTCATCTAGCACGAAGCAAATTATTTTTAAACCTAACAGCATAAATTGCAAATGAAATTTCAAGTGATATATTACTTGTAGCAGTATACAGGTGTCATCCATTAAAATAATTTGAGATTTGTATCCATTTTAGAAAAAGTTTTGAAAGTTTGGTATACGCGATTTTTGAATCACCCTGCATATATACAAAGTGTCATAAAAGTCCTTATGAGCCCTTTATTGTAGTAACCTTGATTGTAGATGAACACTTCCAGTTACAGATATTTTAAATGACAAAAATATTCCTGTTTAGGCTTTTTTAAATTTAAAAAAAATCCCTTTTGTAAAATTCACAAAAATCTAAATTTGCTGCGAGTGTTACAGTTACCTTCAGTAAAGAGTTATTCTTATTTTTAAAAATAAATCACCTCATGCTTGACAGCCTTATTAAAAAATTGACGGAGATATTTTATTTTTGAGTTACCAACTAAACTTTTTTTTTATTTTCAATTGCCAAAATATCACACTTAATGGTCTCCTTGAAGATTCAGTTAAAAAATAAATTAAAATAACACAAGGTTTCTTTTTTCCATTTAATGGCATCCAATGAATTCTTTTGTGATTTGCTAGAGTGTAGTATATTTGTAAAGTCATTAGAATTTTTCGAAATCAGGAAAATGAAGAAATCCACTCTGCCCTCCCCAGGATACGAACACTGGACCTATAGAACATGCGTTAAGCTTGCATCCAGTTATACCATGAAGGTATGCGGAAAGAAAGAAAACAATGCCTTACATACTCCCCTTTTAAATGGTGACTGGAGATAAGAGGACATAATCGCTATATCCTGGTGTGACGAACTATCGTCCACTAACTTTTAGTTCCGACACCAATTGTAGAGTCATTAGAATTTTTCGATGTCAGGAAACTGAAAAAATCCGCAGTCGAATACCTAAAACTGCAGACCTCCCGAATACGCATCGAATGTGCTTCCAGTTACAATACGAAGGCTTTAGGAAAGAAGGGAAAAATACCTTATATTTTTTTATTTTCGCGATATTTGATATGCCAAAAGCATTTTCACACGAGTAATTTATAAGACTTTAAATGCAACACATGAATTTCTGTTACTTTAGGATAATAATCTCATAGGAAAACCAAATTTACTCGGATCTAAAAATAATATATAATTTATGAAAGTAGTAATACGAGTTGGCAATCTACCAATACTTGAAGCCTGCCACTATTTTCTAGACAATGAATTTTATATTTTCCTTTTTCTTTAAAAAAAAGTTCATTTTTAACTTATCACATACTCTGCATATCAGTTACTCGTCTCTTAATTTTAACATCAGAAATATTTTGTTAATTCATAATTTATTTTTAACTATATGCAGATTAAAAATATTTCACTTTTCAATTTGCATATAATCCCTGAATTTTCAAAAGCGCTATCTCAAACTTTAAATATTTCTGTCAATGTTTCTCATACGAAAGTCAAACTTTTTGTGCTTTACTGAACACACACACACATATATATATTATATGTAGTTAAAAATAGAATTTCATAACAAGGGGAGCAAGATGGCAGGCGGGAAAGAAATAAAAGGGCACCCAATTAAAACTTTACAGCATTTAAACTTACATGTTCTCATACGGGGTCACAAAAAAAGCCCGAAGAACTAATTTAGCGTGAAACCTTTGAAATGAGGAAGATAATTTAATACTCACTACGGCTAAATACTATCACTTTATTTATATGGCCTTCTAAAGATTTTTTTATTTGAATACATTTAGATTAAGAATTCCACTTAACGTTTTACTATATGTGGAATGGCGTTGCACAAGAAACAGATAGGACGATACCTCATAGAAATGAAGCATTTCAAAAATATTAATTGTAAACCTGTAACTATTTTAGAACTCATTAAGGGAAATCACCAAACTAAAAGAAAGCCTTTAGGGCTATTAAAAATTAAAATTAAAATTTATCTTATATATCTCCTTCTATTTTCAAAACTAAAAAGTAATCTGGCTTAGCGAAAGAAAAGGCTTTTAACCGAAAGCTATTAAAGAGAATGACTATTGAAACGAAATAAATGCTTTGAAAAAGGCAGTGCATGTAATTTTTTAAAACAAGGAGATTGTAATGTAAAAAACAATTAACATAAAATATTAAAGGAAAAACTGATCAATAATTGCTCTAAAAGTAACAGTTAAATTTAGAGATAACTGGAAATTAAAATTTTATAACTGAAAGCAATAACCTTGCTTTCACATAATTTATTAAGGATGTGCATAATATACACTCCTCAAAAGTGAAATTGCAGCACCAAAAAAGAATGCGTGTAGATTCATGCAAATTGGAGAAGCGAGTTGTGAGGTGGATATGCAAATGATAAAAGTTGCCCACGCATTGGATCACGTGGTACGCAAATGGGGCTTAAAAAGATCAGCTACTTTCCCTTCATCTGAGGTTTTACGGAGCATTGGAGATTTTAGAAGAAGCATAGAAAATGCCTATGAGACGTCGACGTGTTCAATACCATAAGTTAAAGACCGAGGAACATGATCGTACTACCGAACTCCATAAACTTGGTTTCTCGTTGCGCACAATAACCACTCTTTTTTTGCGCACAACGTGAGTACCATCTAACGTTGTGTCACACCATGGATTCAGGAAGGTGTACGTGTACGCCGAAGAGGAAGTAGTGCGCACAGGTGCACGTCAGAACGCACAGACCGGCGTATAAGGTTGTCAACTACTGGAGAGACCCTTTATCCACATCACGCGACATCCGAAGCCGGTTGCCTTCAGGAGCAGGTAGATCAGTGTCCACCCAAACTCTGCGCAACAGACTGCATGAAGTACACTAGCGTTCAAGGGTACCAGCTACAAGAATACCATTGACTGCTGAACACAAGACTAGACGCCTAATGTGGTGTCAGCATCATAGTGCGAGGACCATCGAATGGCACCAGGTTTTGTTCACGGATGAATCTCGTTTCTGTCTGTGGAAGAAAGACGGCCGTCGACAGATATGGCGGCGACCCGGAGAATGCTACGAAACAGCCCATTTCGCCGAGCGTCACAATGGGCATTATGGTTTGGGGTGGCATAATATTTGATCACAAGACGCCCCTGGTACACATTAACGGCAGTTTGACAGCGGACCGCTTCGTCACGCAAGTTGTGGATCCTGTTGTTCTGCTCTGGTTGCAGGGCGCACCCAACACAGTATTCAGCAAGGCAATGCCAAGCCGCATGTCGTACGCCGTACTCTTAACAGCCTGACCGGATCTGACATCTTACCCTGGCCGGCAGCCTCTCTAGATCTGAATTCCATCGAACACATGTGGGATGTCATTGGACGTGACATGAACTGAGAACCTCGGCCGCAAACTATAGATGATCTGCGTACAGCAGTGGATGTAGCTTGGCAAAGGCTACCTCAGGCAACCATCAATGAAATCCTTGATAGCATGCCACGCCGGATTGCGGTCTGTATCGGTGCTCGAGTTGGGCACATTAGATACTGAATAAATTGGTTTATAATGATTTTATGTGTCTATTTTTTTAATCATTTGCATATCCATCTCACAACTTTCGATCCTGCAATTTGCATGACGCTACCAGTATTCTTTCTTGGTGTTGCAATTTCACTTTTGAAGAGCGTATTTAAAAATTCAGCTACCATGCATATATGCATACATACTTACGTACATGCATGCATACATACTTACGTACATGCATGCATACATACACACATATATATCAGACAAAAATGTGTAAAATATAATTCTAACATTAACATGTAATATGCTTCTTAATTTTATTATTAAACTGATTATAACCCCTCGTAACAAAATCCATTTAATCTGCTTCATTTCAAAATTAATCCTTGTCACATTATTGTTATATAAAGCTAATGCTGCAGGCATTTACATAACGATAGAGTGAACAATTGTATTCAAATCCGCTAACTGAAGTAGCCGAAAAGGATAAAGTCGACATAAAACTTAACCATTTTGAACCAGGCCTTCATACTGGAATCTGCGCATTTCATCTCCGTTTCTCTTTCTTGCAAGCTTGTTGCCACCAATTTTCTTCCTTACCTTGTAAGGGATTTTCACTCTTCCTTACTGCCTGCCTGCGTGGGTAATTGGAAGCACATCTGGCTAGCAATCAGGAGGTTTTGGAGTTCGAATTTTCATGTTTCCTTTTTCGGCAAACTTAAATAATCTCAGAGGTGCACGATCTAAAATTAGGTGGAAGATAATTGGTCTCCATCAGAATTTGGCGATTGGAGGCCAGGCTGTCCAGTTGCCCTTCGAGTGAGGGAGAATGTTCAGGCGTTTTCTCATTTCTTACTGCGTGCCTTCAAGGTGTAACTGTAATCAAGTTAGGCTAGAAGTCAGGAGGTCAGGAGTTTGAATCCTGACGAGTGCAATGGACTTTTTTTATGTTTCCGGCTTCAACATACTAAATGATTCTAACTACATACTAAATGACAACATACTAAACATACTACAACATACTAAATGACAACATACTAAACAACTACAACATACTAAATGATGAAATTCAAAAATATAAAATGTAGAAAAATTTGTTAAAGTATGGGTGCATGCGATGAGACAGCCTAGTTTTATAAGTCTGTGTCAAGAATTGTTTTATTAAGAAATGGAAGAATTAAATCGACCACTATCGCAACTATCTCTTTTTCATTTAGTTTTAATCACGGATCTACGTCATCATCAAAACTGATGTCATTAGAAATATATCATATATCTTGTACGTATCATGACACATTGTGTTAAATATTTTTGTACGCTTTCTCCAGTTTCTGTCAACAGTTTTAGATATCTTTAAAAAGATTTTCTGGTGTTTCACGAACGTTTCCAGACGATTTTGATATAAGTTATTTATTGGTGATATTCGAAACGGGAATGCAGTTTAACTGCTTTTAGTGGAAATTTTGGGTTTTGTTTCTTTCGGTGGGTACTACATATCAGGTATATTGCACAGGATTTATATAAACCTGAAACTCTTTTAGCGTACTAAATGCAGCAGCAATCTGACACAGCTAATACTAGAGACTTCCTGATGCTAAAGAGGTAAAAGACAAAATCTTTATTTTCTACAGCACTCTTTTCATCAGCAAAGACATCGGGATCTGTAATCTTTCTCTAGACGTGAAGTAGAAAGGAAAAAGAAGAGGGGTAGGGTCTTAGGGGAGTCTTCTCTTTTTACGCAATTTTAGCAGCGTACACCTTCCTCAACCCGATGTCCTTCCAACTAGTTCAGGAACAGTTCTGCAGCTTATGATTGGCTTCTAAAGTTGCCATGCCAACGGAAATCGATTAACGGGCAAAATGAGAGAACAGGAATGGAACTGCTTGGCTGCTAGAGTGGATGTTTTATCGCGCTTGGCGAGAAACCCTCATTCCTTGAACCATTTTCAATCACATAAACAGCCTTTACCAGAGAGCTCCTCAACCCAGTTCTTTACAGCATCTTCGAGGATAAACAACAAGTCGCCATACAGAACCCCATAAATTTATTATTCGTTGTATGGGTAATTTCTTTGGAATTTTAGCAATTATGTGAGCAGTGAATAATCTTTGAGACAGAAAACATTTATTTCAATTCACATTCAAATTCAAGAAATACAAATTAACTTTAATTCTTACTAGCACCCTCAGTTATTTGTAACAAAATAAAATTATTAATCACAATAAACATGAAGAAATAAGCCGCTTAAATAATGCTTTTATACCAGGCTTTATCAAACGGGTGGAATTTTCCGCTGTGGGGAATTTCTTCAGGGGGATGGAATGCTGTCAGCCTTTTATTTACCAATAAATATTTAGTTTTAGTTTAAGAATATGAAAACGACTTTTATTCAAGTTCTGGTATTTATCAATATTTTCTATACTTCAGTTATTAAAATACATTAAAAAACAATCTAAATTAAAGATATATGTATTTTTTAGTTTTGGAAAGGAAGAGAGGAATGATAATCTAGCAATGGTGGAAAGGGTGCATGGACAGAAAATGTTGGAATCCACTGTTATGTGCTTTAATCAATAAATTATCAAAAATAAAAAAGTGCTGATCATAAAAACTTAATATTTTACACACATACAAAAACCAAAATAATAATAATAATAATAATAATAATCAATATATCTGATTCTCTTTGTTATTTAAAATAGTTAGATTTTTTTTCAAGTAATTTCTGATAATTACTGATATAATTATTTATTACAATTTATGCTTTTCACCAACATGATATTGAGGTGTTCAAGTGCTAGCAAATTTTCTTAGTTCCTCTTTTTCATTGATACTTTTTTATGGTAAAGATTTCATCCAAATGTTTAAAAGGGTTTTTAATGGAAAATTTAGCATATTCTATAGATAAATTCGTAAAATTAAGCTAAGCCTTTATGATAAACCCTCTGAGTTCAGAATTAATCCTCAAAAGTTCAAGATGTAGAAAGCGTAAATTCAAATATTTAATATAAGATGATCAAATCTTCGTGACAAAATTTAAGCAAAAAGCTTGTTATGGTACTATATTCCGTTGTAAACTAACACCACAGGGAGATGTAGATGCAAATATTTAATTTGTTAACAAAAACGGCAAGGAAAATTCACTATTTGTTCATTATGTAGTTTAAAGGTTTTATAGAAAATCATTTTGAATCTAAAAATATCTTTAATATGGTATTTTGTAATTGGTTGTAAAATGTATTTATTCTTATCATTTGTGGAATAATTATTTCTTTGAATTCAGGTAAAGGAATATAAAGCTTTCCACATTTATAAAACGCAATCCTTATTTAGTGTCATTAATCCTATCCGCTTTCTTCCCATCGCTTTCAAAAACTGTAATATTTTACCTTTTTCGTGTTTCGTTAGCATTTTCTCTGACAGATGGCCCTTCGTTCATTTTCTTTTTGATCCACATATTGATTTCGATATAAAATGGTTACACTCCTCCTACCTTTAAAAATTTTTGTTCCTCAAAAAAAAAAAAGAAAAAAAATGGGACCTACGTCTGAACGTACTCGAAATCAATAAAATTTTATTCAAAACCTCTGTCAAACTAAGGCTGATTTTTTTTGTACTTAAATAAAGCATGTGGTAATTAAAGCTCATAAAAAAGTAAATGATAATTTAGAAAGGCCTTCCTTTGTTTCGACTTCATTTATGAAACTCCTTAGTACAATTATTAATCACAGTTGTTAATTTCACTTATATATAGAAACTTCCGAATGATCAATACATATTCATAATTAAATATCTTAAAAGTTTTTCCTATATTTTGACTTTATTTACGAAACTACTTAACACAATTATTAGTCACGGCAAATGTATTTTTCTTTTTTTAATATCACTTTATTTTCAGAACCATCCTAAAGATTAATACATATTCATCATTCTAACATCTTAAAGGTTTTTCTGGTATTTTGACTTCATTTACGAAACCACTTAGCACTATTATTTAACACCAGAAAGATAATTTTCTTTCTTAATGTTACCTTAAATATAGAAATTTCCGTATAGTCAATATATATTCGTAATTATAACATCTTAAATGTTTTTTTCCTGTGCTTTGACTTCATCTGCGAAACTGCTAAGCACAATTATTAGTCACCACAAAGATATTTTTCTTTCTTAATGTTATTTTATGTACAGAAACTTCCGAATGATCAAGCATGTTCATAATAATAACATCTTAAAGGTCTTTTTTTTATTTTCTTGTAGAGGCATTAAGTTAGTTTTGAAGCAGCAGAGATGAAAAATATGCAATGCCCACGCCAAGCCGCCAAACCTCGAACCCTGGACCTTTCGGATACGCGTCGGATGTGCTAGTGTTATACCACGAAGACATGCTGAAAGGAAGGAGAAAATACTTTGGACCCAATCGCCAAATCGTGGTCGTGACAAATTAATATCCATCACCTTTTAGTCCGGGCGCCACTGAAGATTCACTGGTTTTTTTTATGCTGGAGCCGTGGAAATGTGCTATACCTTCGCCGGGATTCGAACTTCAGACCTCCCGAATGCGCATAGTGTGTGCTTCCAGTTACACCACGAAGGCATGCAGAAAGGAGGGAGAAAATATCTTATATGCTAATTAAGTAAGCATTTGCTAATTACACCTCTGATCAAAAAGAGAGCCATCAATTAGAAAGGCATCCTAAACGGAAGCGTAGGAATGATTTACCTCGTGAAGAGAGCAAAGCTGGAGCAAGTTTTCTCTGTTGAAGCAGGCTTTAGCATAGTCAACATCCCAATATTTAATTATTATTTGCTGGTAATTAATTACCCCCGAGAGCTAGCACTTGATATTCGGAGACCTTCTAACACCCTCAGATTACGAAGTTATAGGAATGACAACGCGATTAAGATACATGATTTATTATGCCAATTTTAAACCATGTTATTCAGGTTATTATTACGTCAATTATATCAGCTGCGCCTCTTGACCGGAGAATAACCGTCTACTCAAACTCGCTCAAATTTCCTAATTTTTATATAATTCGGGGCAATTAATAATAAGCCTTCGTTAAATCAAAGACATAATACAGTTTAATGAGGGATATATAAGTTTTGAGCAAATTACATGATTTTCTCAAAAATGATCCTGCTTTTGACGGTCAAATAACTCTTTGGCCATTTGCTTTGTGCTCTGAAGAATCAAAATAAGATAATACTGCATAGAACAGAAGTCAGAGTTATTCATTATATGTTGCACAGCATATTCTTACTTGAAATATTTCAGTAATTTTCTTAATTGTTTCTTTGCTTTAAAGTAGTTGCTGAAAGTTCATGTTATTTATAAATACGAAACTAATATGCGCCATATTTTCAAATGATGCAAACACACCTAACACAAAACATTAAAAAAAAATCTGTTTCGTCTCCATAGTCAGGAGAAAATACATCTTATCTCTCTTCTCCAGGCGCCATCAATTTTTGAGTGAATGAGGATATCATGTCAGCAGATAATAAAATATTTATTTTCTTGCTTAAAGCTAAAGTTATTAATGCTTACATTTTATTCACATCCTTCATCTTTAAACTAGGTCTAAGACGAAAGACATAATTTCATCTTATACTTGGTTTCATATTCCTGGAATTTAACAGTTGTACAGAATGAAAGCGAGTGTATTTATATTATTTTATAACTAATATTCATAATTTAAGAATTAAATACTTTTTAACAATTTAAGGAATTTAATATTTGTAATGTAATTTTAGCTTACATTTTACTAGTTATTGTTAAATTAATCTCTACTATTTCCTTTTTTGATCCTTTGCCAATAAAGTCTCAGATCGTAATATTTCCCAAAATAGCCAGAGAGAAAAAAATTGCAGACGGATATAACTAAAAAGAAACATTTACTATAACTTGTTTTAGACCGGCTGTTAATTTTTCAGAGTCTCGTGAACAAAGTTTACTTTTCATCTGTGCAGCTTGAACAACTCTAAAAGCTGGAAATTTTTAACTGTGTATTAGATATATCAGTTGTGTGATAAAAATCAATTAAACGGAATGCTGATAATTTTTCAAGAATTAATTATACTAGAGGTTCAGAAGATATGAATTATTAAAAATTTATTATTAAATGGCCAGAAGCAGTTGACTTTTAACTAAACTTCAATTGCCCCTGGCAATTGTCAAATTAATGTTGCTTTAGTTTTGAGGATTATTTAAGAAACAGTTGAAAGGGATTATTTCACTAACACTGCTCCTTCAGCCTTTAGCTATCAGGAAATAAATATATAAAAATAATTTGAGAGTGTAGCCTGGGTACACGATTCTGCACAGAATGTATTTCTCAATTTTCTCAATGGCTGATGTCTGTAAATAAAGTATATCTCAATAATGCTATAAGCGTGGCTACACCAAAGCAAAGAAAAAGTTTTTGGATTAAAAAAAAGTGTTGCCGGTCTTGAGTGTACGAGCAGCAATGACACTTTCATTTAAAACATCATTTAATTTGGGAAACTGTATTCTGAAATCACATGCAAGAATGTACAGATTTCTTAAGCATTACGATTTCGAAATTTTTAGTTTGTAGACATTAATTCCTTAGCATTAGGCTATGCTTTTACCGGCTGCAAATGAAAAAAAAAAAAAAACATGTAACGTTGGTAACGCCACCTGATGTCACTTTTCACGACTTGACTTTCTCCCCTTCATTTTGACTTCTTTTTCCTTTATTTTATTTAACTTTTTTTTGTCATTTTCCAGGAGTTTCGTAGAGAAGTGGAAAGATTTCAAGGGGAATGGATTTGATCTATAAAATACGTGGTGGGGAAAAGAAAGATCGCTGATATTCCCGTACGTGCCCTGAACGCTAAGTGCAATACATTTCCATTAACTCCTCGCTCCTCTTCCCAACCCCCAACTTTTCCAACGCCTCGGTATCAACGCAACAACGACTAATGTGAAACCAGGGATCGCGGTGCATATCTGCCGCTTTTGCTGAAATTTCCGAGAGAATTCCATCGAGTCTGTCTCTAAGTATAATGAGTTGCGGTTACCTCACATCCGGAGGACTTTTATTTTTTAAGTCTGATTTTTTTAATAAATAAAAAGTCTTTTGTGTGCTTTACTTTTATTTGAAAGCGCTGGTTTGACAAATGTTGTTTCACAGCGGTATTCGCCTTTCAAGCATTTGAAATGGAAGCGCTATGCGAGTGGGCTGAACGTAAAACTTTTTCACATATATTGCATTCGGGATAACTTGATTTCCTTTTAAATAACAAACCACGCAGATATTAATCATACTTACAAAAATGAAAAAATAAGTGTTCATGTAAAATGTCGTTAATTATCGCTGTTTCATTAATTTAAGTGTGCATATTTATAAGATAAAACAATGTAAAGTCTGTAACTATGTAAAAGTGTATATATTCTGATTTTAATTGGCAATATCCCCTTTTCTTCCTCGTTTTAATTTGAGTATTTCCCTTTTCTGTTCTAAAAGTAGTAATAATTTATAATATATCAATCTAAATTAAGCCATTACACATTAATCTGTATCACATGATCTTACATAACGCTGCAATGCAGGTGCGTTTTAACCAAACAGCGAGCAAAATTTCAAATGAAACCAAAACCTTTTGTTACTCTCTTAGACTTTCTTATAAAAAAAGCGTCGTACTTCCTCACATGCTTGCACCCAGCTAACATGTAGTGACTCTCTTCTCTCTAACGATCATTGTATTAAGATAAACATGTAGAGTGCTAATTGCGCCCATGATTATGAGGGAATCATAGTATACGTCTCAAGAATGAATTTGTCCAGAAATTAATTCTGAGTATCTACAGCTAGATTTGTCTGCAGATTCCATCTTTCTACTACGCAATATGTATTCTTTATGCCAGCACCACCTACAACCATAGGCCATGATTAAAATCATGTGTGTCTTATCTCCCTCATACCTAAATTACAACATATATATAGTCCGCAGGTTAAATAAACAGACATAGATTTAGGTGAAAAGGTTATTCTAAACACAGATGTATCTTAATTTTTACCTAGCAACTAAACTGATATCTAGACTGTAGATTTGAATATGTTTATTAGTCCATCCTTTGTCCCTGAAGAACTATTGTTTCCGTTTTGCGATTTTGCGTGGAATCACTCTGAATGTCCGTTTCACTTTTCAAATCGTTGCCACCAAATATTATCGCATTGTATCATATTTGAAGAAATTAAGTAATGAAGAATCTGCATAAATGCATGTATGTTTCTCGCATTGTGA
>KK118548.1:9022-71439 GCA_000611955.2 Stegodyphus mimosarum
GGAAAGAGGGTTAGGAAACTTTTGGTCTGCTTCTTTTGAAGTGTTCTTCCTTAAAAACTGGCGCAAAAGCTTAACAGTTAGCTAGGTTCAACAATATTCAGAATCACCTGCAGTATTACAGATGTGTTAGCTTAGTTTCTGCCTGTACCTGTCCTATGAGGGTATGGAATCTAAGAATTGCAACATGATATTATCATCTTCAAGGCTTTTGGATCAAAACAGTTTCCACCTTTCAATATTTATCTTCAAACTGCATAGAAAAAAGGTATCAGAAATTTTGATTTAGAAAAGTAGGGTTCTTATAATAAAATTTTTCAGTCAGTTCATATTTTTAAACAATTCCTTTTTCTTTAGATAGGTTTAGTAGATACCGGATCTCTGTTAATTATGTTTTATTTAGGGGAGGAATTATAAACCTGTTAAAGTACACAAGGCCCCATTAATATTTTGATGACCTCTAGAGAGCTGAATTGATAGTCTTGTAATGCTGGATTCTCGAGGATTTTCAGATCAATTAAAATTCTGTTTTTGGACTTTTTGTTTTCAGTTGTGTAGAAAAGTAACAACAGAAATCTTGGATTAGGATAAATACTAGACTTATGACTAATTCCAGTTCTTCATGATTATCCACATTCTCCCCTCCAAAACTGTAATCATGAGGCAATGCATTATGTCATTAAAGCAGGCAACCTGTGATGTCACCCAAATATAATTATGTGACAGTCCAAGTATGCCCATGTGCTCTAGACAAGCACAGATTTCCACTTTCGAATTTGAATGTCATTTTTCTGATTAGTGTTTGTTTTTCGAATTGTGAAGATTTGTTTTTCATGTAAAGAATTGTAATGGGATTGGGGAATTTGCCGGCTAATGGGGAAAAAAAAAGTGTTGTATCAGAAATATAGCATTTTGCCAATGGTAGATGAATGTAAAAATTTGCATTCCATAAAATTGTACTTCTTAAATAATCAAATATTATGGATCAAAATTTTTTTGCATTACTGAATTTGTACAATTTTTTTAATGTAAAAACAAATGGTTTGTACATTGGAAGAACAACAATACAAATAATGTTACACAAAGATTTCTTCAAAAAGGTAAGAATTTTATTATGAGTGTTTCCTGCTTTAATCATGCTTTTTTTTTTATTTTATCATAAATTAGGCTTTGCATCACATTACTTTGCACGGCTGTAAGCTGATGTAAGCTTTGGAATTCATTTTTGTAGACTAATCTGAGCTGTTATATTTGTTAGATTAGTCTATTAGATGTAGTTTTAATTTTCTATATTTTCATCGTATGAAGAATTAATCAGGATGCAACCTGATAATAAATTGAATATACACTGGTGTGCAAAAATTAAGGACGAGACGGTTTTTTCAATATAACTTTGTACAAAAGCTTTCCAAATCAACACATTTAATACCGTAAGATCCCCAATACGTAAGGACATGCATAATGTAAGCAACACTTACTAAAAGAGAAATCAGAGGGATAAAAAGAAGCTTTATTGAAAAAGTAGCATGGAGCGCAATGCGACTGAAGGCCGAAACATCCCTGTGATGGGTGTCCAGCAAGACACATCCGGTTTTTAATAGGAAATATGATCTCCCCTGACTGCTAGGCAGGTTTCACAGTGTCTGCCCATGCTGAGAATGAGGGTGTCAATGAGTTGTTGAGGCATTGCTGCCCATTCGTCTTGCAGCGCCAATCGAAGCTCCGGAATCGTTACTGGTGGTAAGGTACGAGCTGCCAAGCGTCTGCCTAGAAAATCCCATACATGCTCGATGGGATTGAGATCCGGAGATCGTGCCGGCCAATCCATACGTTCAATATCCTCACTCTCTAAGAGCTGTTCGGCAACTACTGTGTGATGACATGGTGTATTGTCGTCCATGAAAAGGAACTGCGGACTCATAGCGCCTCTAAAAAGACGCACATATGGAAAAAGAATCTCGTTACAATAACGGGTCCCGTTGACTGAACCTGCGTCGAAGATGTGAAGGTCTGTACGACTACCAAGCATGATACCTCCCCAAACGAGAACACTGCCACCTCCATACCTGTCCCTTTCAATGATGTTCGAGGGATGATTGCGGCTTTCCCGCTCTCTCCAGATGAGTATGCGATGAGAATCGCTACTCAGACTGAATCTGCTCTCATCTGTAAAGAGTTCTTGTCCCCATTCATTGTCTCTCCAATTCCGGTATTCCCGGCACCACAGAGAAAGCCTTCTCCGATGGGCAGGCGTTAGAGGTACACACCATACAGGGCGTCGTGCAAACAGACCACCACCGTGCAGTCTTCTGGCCACGGTAAAACGCGATATCGGTCGTCCAGTCGCCTGTGTCGTGTGTCTAGCGATTTCTCCCGCTGTCTGCCGCCTGTTTCTTCTGGCCTGTAAGGCAATATACCGGTCATCTGCGGGTGTGGTTCCTCGTAGACGACCACTACTAAACCCCCGGATAGCTGTTCCTGTAGTTAGAAATTGTCTCCAAAGTCGTGAAACGATGCTGTGAGCAATTTCGAACTCTGCAGCCACACTTGTCACACTGCGGCCTTCCTCCAACTTCCCAATAATTCGACCTCGGGTAAAAGCATCCAGATGTCGTCTAACAGATTGATTATTCGCCATTTCTTGCTGAGGCAGCAACTCGGTGTGATTTTAACTGCTATATGGCGTGCAATCTCTTTGCCAGAAATACTGATCTCACACCGACAACATGCTTTATACTACTCAGACACTCCCCCATTATGTCTACCTGCATATCTGCGCATGTGCTACTGTACATCACCTTACTTAATCTCCTGACTGGTCTTTCTGTCCGTTCTGCCTCTTCGTTCAGCTGATATGCTAATTTTTTGACTTCATCCTTAATTTTTGCACACCAGTGTATTTTCAAGTATTCAGGAAGTATCCAGTCATAACTTCGGGACTATCGCTCTGTTTTCTGTCTGTATTTTAGCAAGCTAGGGTAATTATTTAGTATCTGTAACTGTATAAGAAATAATAATTTTTATTGTATATGTTCATTTAATCGAAAAATCGTTTTTGAGTACTTCTGGCATTTATGTGTTTAATATATGTTTATTCCTTTTTCCCTTTTCAGAGTACAGTATTCTGATGGAAAACCTCTGTATCCTCCTAAACCTTGTGCTGGAAACAAGGGTACTCAAATTCTTGTGAGTTACTCTAGAACAAAATTTCTTTAAGTACTTTAACTACTTTAAATAAAATTATAGCATTTAAATTTAAAACTGTTTTTTCACAGTATTCTTCATTCCAAATTTTGTGTTATGCAACTCAGTATTCTTTGAAATGCATCCCTCCTGCTCTAACACACTTGTTCTAATGTGATTTCCATGCTTTATATGCATCCTGGAAGGCCATCACGGGGATGTTCTTTAGTAACCTCGTCGTAGCTGCCTTGATGTTCTCCAGGGTCCCCAAATGCTCTCGTTGAGGGATTTTTTAATCTTTGGGAACAAAAAGAAGTCAGGCAGGGACAAATCAGGACTGAAGGGACCCAAAAGTCTCTGATGGCGTTTTCTCAAGTTTGAAACGAAACTTTGCGTATTGCAGCATGAGAGTTTTTCCCGTCTTGATTTCGAGCAAGCACTCACACAAGGGTTCACTGAAACAGGCACTGTGACTCTCCAGGAGCTTGGAGCTGACTGGTGCTGGTCACGATGTGTTCCTAAGATACCACCCGCACTTCCATGCAAGCGGTAACACTGTGCGTTTGATGATTGCTGTAGAAGAAAATGCAACACTTTCGGGACAGACCTTGTATTTGGTGCAGCTTAGATACTATGAATTTGATGGCAGCAAAATTTAAAAAAAATTTTTTTAATCAGTGACAGATTATATATATCCAGAAGAGGTAAAACTGCATATTATGGGCCAGTTTGGCGCATTTTTGAAAAATCACCAAGTCGCCAAATCGGATATTTTTGCACGTTTTAGAAAAACGCTAATTTATATTGCCATATTAGATGGTTGCGAATTTGAATGAATCCTATAAACATGCAAAAATATCTGAAACAGAAGTTCAAGAAAAACAACGATAAAGTATTTGAAAGTTAATAACTATGTATTTTATGGGATCAACAATATTAAAACTTTTCATAATATCATATATCATTTTTTAAGACAGCAGCAAAATGGAGTAAAACGTTTTAGCACGAAATTCAAGAAATTGAAATAAGCAGTAAATGAGCAATAAGTGATCAGAAAGCATTGATTTATATTTAAGCTAAAGCTTTAAAAAAAAAAAATTGCAGAAGAAAAAGGAAGATAAAATTCAAAATTTCGATCTACTGAAACATGAGAAATAGTATAGTAAAAAAAAAAATAAAAAAAAAAGTGGTTAAACAAGTTTAACTACGTAATTTATATTTTTGCAGTAAATTTTTATTTATAATAAACAGTAAAAACTCTCATTTGTTTATATCTACACTAAATGTCAACAATACAATGCAGATGAAATTCAAAATGGCACGGTCATTTCAACCACGTGCTTAACCATATATAATTGACACACACCTCCATTCACACTATGCTGTCGCATCTTTCCTTTCAACTAATTTCATACTATTTTTACACTTAGGACATTCATACATACTTTCAATCAAACCATAATTCATGCACCATTCTATCACACATCTTTCACCCTTATCCTGCAACTGAATCAAATAAGTAAATCCACATGTTCAACTCTTTCGACGCCTGTCATTTTGCTCACACAATCTAATAGAAGCACAGTGAAATGACGAAAATTCAAAAAGGCCCGCTTAAACAAAGAATGTCTATATATAATACATATTCTTTGGCGTAAATACTATAAACTGTAACCTTAAACTGTAGTGTTTTTCTTGATGCCAAGAGTTTACCAGATTTGGCGTGATTGTGCTTCATTTGGGGACTGGCCCCAAATCTGCAGTCTATCCTGGAAAGATAATGACAAAGAAAAAATTTAGTTAATTTTGATTTTAAACTTTTTTTTGGTGTGTTGATTTAAAGTAAGTAGCAAAGGAAAATATTGTGGTAATTTCTGCTTATACTTACTCCCAAGAAAAATTGGCAATGAGTATTGCTGACTTTGTAAATTGGCATAGGAAATGTTGTTTGACTATTTTTATGCCTCAGAGCTACAGTTCCATTCAGAAGTGATAATCAAAAGAAGCATTTTATAAGAAATAAAAAAATTTATGAGGAAGAGCAAAAATCTACATGGCTCACATTTACATTTTTGTAGTTGCTAATTGTTAAGTGAAATAATAGCTTTATACAGCACAAAATCTGAGATCCGGACTCTTCGGGTCCGGTGATTCTGGATTTGGGATTTTTTTTCATGTTAGATCATCCGTTTAAATCTAGTAAGATGACATGTAGAAATTATAAAATCGTGATTTATGAAATAATGAAGTATTTATGATCTCTAGACAGACATAATCTCTTGTTCAGTTACAAAGTTCCACTGTTCTTCAAGTCTCACAGTTGCTGTGTCGAGAATTCCAACTAACTTGTCAATCAAAATTTTTTCGTTTTCAATAACCTCTCTGTCACTTTCTTCACTACTGATAGCTGTATTTTCTGGATGTAGAACCATACTACAGATTTCGCCGTCCATTAATTGATTGATGATTGGAGCATTGTGATCACAATGAAAAACTTAGTTATATCACCTTCATTTATTACTGCTTCTCCACATTTCTTTTCAAAATCCATTAATTGGAAAATTTCACCTGTGGTTTGTGATATCCGAAAGGCTTCAAATTTGTGGCTATCATATTCATCATCCTCACCATGAAATATGGTAGCTGGCCATAAATTATGTCAAGCATTTTTAAAGTATCTGGAGGCACATCCTCTGATGATCTTGCGATGCTGCACATGGCAGATTTTATGCTAAAATATTTCAAAAATTCTTGAAGTGTCTTGTCAAAATTTAAGAAATTTAACATGGATTTTAAAAATGCGACTTTATATTTGTACTTCAGCGTGCAAATTATTCTGATATATACAGGCTGAATGAAGGATTTGGAGGAAAGAATAACACGGATACATTATCTTTCATTAATCCCGTAATTACATTTATCATCCCTTAATTTTGTTACTCCGTGCTTCTCTAAATTTTGTCTTCCCTAAATTCCATTGCCCGGTGCAGCCATAGAAGCTCTGGCACCGGTTCTGGGTTTATATGAATAAAAAACCAGTTATTTGTAATTCAAATAGTGCTAAATGTAATCTTTTGGCCTATGAGTATCATTAACAAAATCTATTTTTAGCATATGGAAAGAAATTTTTGTTAAATTTGTGCTTGTCAAAATTTAGCACATTTAACTTAAATCTGTAATTGTTGCCAAGCGTAATTCCAATATAAAAGGTTTCCATACTCTTTGTTATTCAATTACTAATATAAAAAAATTGTTGAGGATTCACTGCATGAGTCATTACTCAAGTTGTCATGTGTCGATAAACATATGGTGACAAAAGCAAAATATAATAAATAAGGATTTTCGCCAGGTCAGCATCAGGGATATAAAATATTAGATAATATATTTGAGATGTATGCCAAGCAGATATGCAGCTACAGAGCCAAATTATTGATTATACAAATTTATGCTAAAATGATTGTTTCTTCAGTAACGAGGTGTTTTATTTAGTGCCAAACTGAAATTAAGAATTGGGATTCTCCATATGATTTTTTACGGGGAAAAAAACCAAATGCACATGCCTAAGCATAAAAAATATTCCAAAAAAATTTTTATTAGGGGCTTTAAGGTCCGGATTTTATATTATTCCAGATATTGGATGTCTGTATCTCGGACATTGTACTGTATATATATGTAAATCCACATGTATTGAAACATGTATGGTATATACATGTGTTAGTTAGTTGCTGTCACGTGTATACTCGAAAATGCATCCAAATGTGGCAGTTCTATGTTGAAACCAGGGGAGTGTGGATAATCACAAAGTATATTATGTGCTTTAAGACTTGGTAAATGAATTCAATAATTGATTATGTGAATTATTTTCTTAATGTACTTTAAAATTTTTGCACATTTCTAGATTTTTTATTAAAAAAAACCAACTTTAAATCAATGAAATTATTTACTGATATTTCGGTTTTAAATATTGTTGCATGTGTATGGATTCGTAATGCATGTAGAACCAATGATAACTTTATAAAATTTATCTTCACAAAAGAAACATTTTACAGTTCTAGAACTTTCCACATAGGTATTTGTACAGCTGATCTCAGTATGCCAGAGCACAATCAGTTAACCACGTAAACCACTTTAAGTTATTAAGAACGTTAAATAGAACACAATGCAAAGTGTGAAGCTTGCAAGAAGATCTGATTGTGAACTAAAAACCAAGAGCTGATGCTCTCTATGGTCGTATATAGTTTTCCTCCGCCTGCTGAGAAATCTCTAGGGCCTTCAATTTCCTAAAATCACTGGAAGGCATATATTGTTAAAGTTACATAAAAGTTACAAATAGGGATCAATTACAACTCTTCAATTATAGTACCAATTACAGTTACACAGGGACCAAACCAAAATGTTGCCAAATAGTTGCCAAGTTTGGCGATAAAAATTACTCACCAAAACCATCACCAGCTTCGAGAAAGAGATAGCCATTTACCTCAATGTTAAATAAACTTGTCCCTGTAAACTTATTTTTCTGGCAGAACTTTGCTTTCTTCAGACTTTTCATGTTATATTATATAAAAGATACTGCAATTTCACATATAATTTCACACAAATTATTTGCATATATACAAAATTCACAACAATATTAATATAATGTTCAATTTCCAAGCAGAATAGAATGCATTAGATTTTATATTATATATATATTGTATCTGAGCTTAGTATTTAATAATTTTTGTTTTGTCTCAGCACTGTTCATTATATTTAATTCAAACACTTAATTGTTTTTCTTTTATAACATGATAATAATAATATTCTTTTATTTTTTCCAGAGGATTTTTTCATAATTTTGCTGTAAGATTAAAAGCATAGTGTTTTAAATGCGAGACTTGTATTTTATGTATAGATGTATAAATTTATGTTAAATTTTTGTGATGTCTAATGTTTTAAACATGATAGAACTTTAAATAATATACAATCTTCTCTCATTTTTAATTATTAAAAAATAGAATTAAGGAATATTGATTGTTTTTTCATATTGGTTTGCATACAAAGATTTTATTGATACCAGGGAAAAAAAAAATTATTACTGTTTTGAGTAACTGCTAACAAAATATTTTTCAATGCAATAAAATACTATTATCTAAATTTCAAATATTGTTAACAACATTGTTAATAAAATTTCTTCATTTGTCAATGAAATTAGGAATATGTGTGATAATGCAATTTAGTTAGAATACACATATTATTGAATTAAAAAGGAATATGCTAAATTAATTTGATTAGTTTAAACATAAGATTAAATGAAAACACATTGAATTATTCATAAAAAATCTCTAATAAGATGTCGAATATCTTCTCATCAATACATCATGCATTGTGTAGTGCATACATATGTAGTGATTAAGAAGATGAAACTGGATATGCATAAGGAATTTTTATTTGATAGTAAGTTGGAAAAAGGGCTTATGCTTATTTACTTTTATAGGTTGAAGATCTTTTTTATAACATGAGTGTACGGAAAAACGCATTAAAGAATGCTTCAGAAGAATATGGGAAGATTGCTGAGGTCATCAGTCGATATGCAATCCATAATTCTGGTATATCATTTTCTTTGAAAAAGGTTAGAATTTATATATCCATATGTTTTATTTAGGAGAGACGTGCATTTAAAATGTTTGCTAAATATTTTTTCCAGTTTTAAACTTTAAAATGCATTATAAAATGTAAAAACTTTATATTTAATTATATATAACTGATTTTTGCTTTCTAAATTTCTTTAGTATGGTGAGAGTATCAGTGATGTTCAAACTCTTGCTAATGCAACCACTCGAGAAAACATTCGTAGCATTTATGGTGTTAATGTTGCCAGGTAATATCTTGCTCAGAATCATGTAATGCAAAGATATGAATTTAACTTGAATAATAACTTAATCAGTTTATAGAAAAGCTGATAATTTAAAACTTTTAATGAGTCAAATTAAAGATTTCCAATTGACAAATTTTATTAAAATTTAATGCTACCTTTTCTGTATACTGTAAAAATTCAACTGTCCAAGAAGTTCAGGAAATACCAGATGTTGGATGTATGACAATTCCGAGTAGTTGAGCATGTAAAAAATAAAATAAATGGAAATAAACCCAAATGAATGAAAGAAAAAAATTTCAGTCTAAAATTATAAAAAGTGTCATTTTATATTATTATATATTAGGTCTTAAACATGTGAAAGTAAAATATCTGATTATGAAATCCCATCAATCATGCAATTTGGCAAAAATCCTGCCAAACTTGTGCCAATCATACAAACATAAGTTTAAAATATCTGACTGCTTTTTATTATGTAATCAACAGATGTAAATTATGGATATAGCTTGTAAAAATCTTAAATCATTCTCATAATGTTTTATTGTTTATCTATTTTGAAATAAAATTGCATGCCTTTAACATAACTTTTCTTAGTGCCAGAATTTTGAAATTTTGAAAATAGTCCACTGCATGCTTTTCTACAGAAGGCCGATCTCAAATTTTAAATGTTTTTTCAAAATGTGAAGGAAAATCAGATAAACAGCTTTAAACTTAACTCTTTTCTTTGCAGAAACTAAACTGGCTTATAAAGAATTAATTGTGTTCACATAAAGCATTGTGATTACTTATGTCATCATATTTATTTGTTATTACTGCTAAATTAAATGTTGTTGTTAAATTAATTATTTTTCAGGGAACTTATGGACCTTGAATTTGAGGATTCTAAGTTACAGTTTAAAGCAAAAGGACTCATATCTAATGCTAATTATTCTGTTAAGAAGTGTACATTTCTATTATTCATTAATAGTGAGTATATAAATGGCAATATATAACACTATTTGTTCCCTCCCCTTGTCCTTATAGGCATGATAATATTTTTTTTTAAATTAAAATTATAATTGTCTTAAGTGTATCCATATAATTTAAGGAATAATTTGAAAGGGTTTTGTATTTTAAAGATTTGCAATTATTTTTTTTTTCTTTTTTTGTAATTGAAAGTATGTACAGAACTATAAAATAATTCTATTGTGACTTTGCTTTGACATGAACAGGTTGTAATATATATGCTATTCAGACTTATACACTCAAGAGCCAAAACATTATGACGACCTGTCAATAACGAGTTGGGCCACCTTTGGAGCGCAACAAATCTTCAACCTGCCTTGGCATGGATGCCACAAGTCCTTGATAGATGGCAGGAGACAAATTGTACCAGATGTTGTAGCAACGGTCATGCAAATCCGAGATATTGCGAATTGGTGGTCTTTGACCCCTGAGCTGCCGTCCCATGACATCCCAAATGTGTTCTATCGGATTGAGATCTGGTGAGTTAGGTGGCCAGGACATTAACTGAAAACCAGCATCATGTTCCTGGAGCCACTCCAACACAGTTGTAGCCTTGTGACACGGGGCGTTGTCCTCTTGGAACATTCCATTTCTAGCTGGAAAAACAGAGGCCATGTAAGGGTGCAACTGGTCCGCAATAATGTTCAGATACCCCGTAGCATTCATGGTCTGCTCTACCACAACCACTTGTCCCAGAGACGCCCAAGAGAACGTCCTCCAGAGCATAATACCGCCACCACCGGCCTGTGTATGACCTACTGTGCATTGAGGGAGCAACTGTTCGCCTGGAAGACGGCGTATCCTGACACGGCCATCGGCGCGATGAATGACAAACCGTGATTCATCTGACCAGGCAACTCTCTCCCACTGATCCATGGACCAGTCGCGATGTTCCCGGACCCAGCGCAGACGCAGTTGGCGATGGCGCTTGGTCAGCAAAGGCACACGAGTGGGACGTTTGCTGCGTAGCCCCATATCCAACAGTGTCCGCTGAACAGTGTGCTCCGATACTTTTCTACTTGGTCCTGTATTGTATTCGTCTGTCAGCTGAGCCACTGTCTGGCTCTGGTTTTGCTTGACCATGCGAGACAGTCTCCGACGACCTTTTTCTTTGATAGCGTGTGGACGTCCAACACCATGTCGTCTACTGCTGGTTTCACCGTCATTCATCCACTTTTCATACGTACTAACAACTGTAGATCGCGAACAACCCACGAGTCGTGCAGTTACGGAAATACTTGTTCCTAGCCTTCGAGCCATTACAATCTGCCCTCTATCAAAGTCGCTTAGATCCGCAGCCTTTCCCATCACACACAGAAGTAAGTGAAAGAATGATTCTTCAGACTCTCCAGCAGCAGTTAAATACCACTTCCACCTGATCACGTGCCTTCCACGTCATCCAGGCGCGTTCATCGCAAAATGTAGGGCTGGTCATAATGTTTTGCCTCTTGAGTGTATAATTGTAGTGCTATAATGAATAAAACAATTAGGTAATTTAAATGCATATTTTAGGCATGCTAAATTAATTAAAAAAAGTATATTAGGAATTCAAAAGGAATAATCTTTAGGAAAAGAGAGAGGAACAAAAGGAAAATACTAATAAGAAAGTGATTTTATATTCCAGATGCTTATTTTGGAAATATAAAAGTATTAAAAAATATATAAGGATTTTTAAAGAAAACATTTAGTCTTAAATGTAATAATAAGTTTAATTGTATTTTCAACTTAAACATGTCATATTTATAAAGTTATGAGAGGTTAAAAAAAGCATTTTATCTTCAGAATTATGCAAAATCTAACATTGTACTGGAGATTGGAAGTGCATGTATGTAATATTAAAATATAAATAAATTTTGATAAATAATTACGAATTATGTTACTTTTATCCAACTTCAAAATTACTCACAGAATGGCATATTTTTACTGAATTTGCCTTATGTTTGAATATGACCTTGCAGAATAATGATGCAGAGCTGGTCTGTATGGCACTATATCATGTATACACTATGTCATCATAGTCATAACTGCATATTTCTTGACAAATAGTTACAAATTATGCTACTTTTATCTAACTTCAGAATCGCTCATAAAAATAAATGTTTTTATTGAATTTGTCCCATCTTTTGAAAACGGCCTTGCTAGAATCGTAATGCAGTACTAGTCTATGTAGCGCTATAATATCATAGATATAGACTGGGCCATCATAGTCTATGCAGAATACTAAAAAACAATAATTTATTAGAATCATCATTTATTAAAAAATTGTTTAGCAAATGGTAAGTATTTAAAATATAGCAATAGTATTTTGTAACAAAAAAAGGGGGCATAATTGCAGTAGGAGGACTGATTATCAATGGAAATGTTATTAATTTTCCATACGCATAATTTCTTGTGACGCTAAGGCTGCCCTAGAGGCAGTACTGCAAGGACATTGAAGACTCACCAGGATGTACACCAACACCTAGAAACAATCAACCAGATGGGAAAGGCATGCATTATGCAAT
The DNA here is from genome assembly GCA_000611955.2 of Stegodyphus mimosarum. Taxonomy (NCBI): domain Eukaryota; kingdom Metazoa; phylum Arthropoda; class Arachnida; order Araneae; family Eresidae; genus Stegodyphus; species Stegodyphus mimosarum. The sequence goes on from KK118548.1 coordinate 21,563, forward strand.
GGATACCTGCACATGCTGGAATCAATGGAAACAAGGCAGCCAGTGAACTGGCTAAAAAGCAAGAAATCTCAACAACTCAATCCCCATCACTCTGGAAGATGCTAATGCCATTGCCAGATATAGACTCCAAAGAGAAATCTATTAAGAAAGATCATTAGATATGTGAGATTGATGCAAACAGAGAAATCACTAAGACCATTACTAGATTGAGAACCTGCCATTTTAGTGGAATGAAAATTAATGAAGATGGTAACAGATCATATAGAACTTGAAGAAACTGCCCTGAAACGGAGCTTTCTCCAGAATACATCTTCACCTGTCTGGGAGTGCTTTTAGCTCTGTGAAGCTTGCGGGAGTTTCCTTTCCAGAGAGAGCTGTATAGTGAAAGATTTTGGACCTAGCAAAAGCAGTGATTTTCATGCATGGATCTATTTGACTTCCGAGAGGACATGACACCAACCAACCATGTGCATAATTCTCAATTCTAATAATTATAATTCAGTTAGATTTTTGATTTTGTATAGCTCCTGTTTGAGACCATTTACATATATATACATTGTTAAAAATTTTATTATTTTAAGTGTATTTAGGTCATCTGCTGAAGGACAGATGCCTTCATGAAGCAATATTTTAGAGAAGTCGTCTTGTATTCATATTATACGTGGACTGTAAAAATAGTTTCCATTAACCATAAACATGTTAAACTTCTGAACAGCATATCTGCATCCTTAAGAAATTTTATTAATATCTCTATGCGGGTATATAAAACAATCTCATTTACTGAATTTTTAAATGATCCTAATTTTAGCATTAAAAGAAAATATTTTTAATTTTCAGACAGAAATAATAATAATAATAGTAATGATAAAGAAATAAAAATAAAACTAATTAAAAGAGAATGCTTTATGAAATAAAAAATTTGGGTTTTAATATTTTATGCTCGGTACTTTGAATTTATATATTGACCTCAGAAAAGGTATAATAAAATCCTCAAGTGCTATTCTAACAATAATTCCATGTGGAACATTAAAAAAAATATTTAAATGAATTATTTTTCAAATTTTATAATAATTAATTTATTTCAGTTACTACTTAGTCAAAGTAGTTTTTAAAAAAGTCTGTTGTGGAAGGAACAATGGAAATGAAATTTTAGTATTTATTTTTAGTAAATAATTTTTGCTATTTTTTTTCTTTTAAATTTTGTGATGTGAAAGCTATATAAATTAAAAATGCATAAGTAAGATCACTATTTTAGTGATCAGATTTATAATGTTCTGTAGTAAAAATGTATGTATGAACTATTTTAGAGAATTTGCTGTCTGACTGGGTGGGAACATACCAAAAAAATAACTGTTTAAAATTTGTTCCTCATAATAGTTATATTTCCCCCTTTGACTAATTTAATGAAAATGCTAAAAATTAATCAAATTCTGTCTATAACTGATGGTGGCAGATAAATAGTTAAGTAAACATGTAATTTCAGTCAGTCTGAGTGAATGAAAGCAAACACCTATAATTTGATTTCACACTTTTAATATAATTTTTGAAAAATTTCCGTATGAAATTGACAGGTTTGTTTTTTGGCAAGTGATATGCATAAAAATTTGCTGTTACTAGTTATGTTATGAAACTGATTTTCATATTTGTTGATAACATTACTAAGTTATCTGTATATAGTATCTTAATGAGTATATTTTTCTTTCTAGATCGTTTAGTGGATAGCTCTGCTATGAGGAAAGCTATTGAATCTGTATATTCTGCATATTTGCCCAAAAATATGCATCCTTTTATATACCTCAGGTATGGTTATATTTTAATTTATCAAAGATGACTACTTTTTAGTTATATGCTGTAATTGCTATAAATATAAATACATGAATAAATTTACAGGACATTTTATATTAAAAGTATTTTACCTGTGCTCCATGTCACAGTTCTAACACTTTTGTAGCAGAAAACTTAAACCGAATCAAAGGAAAATAAACTTTTTTCAAAAACTCAGGGAAGTAAAAAAAGCATAGATCAGTGCTCTCAAATAATAAAAATTTCACACTTTATAGATGAGTTCGTTCCTTAATTAGATGAGAACATACCCCCTCCCCTCCAAAAAATTAGTCTATTTAACATTTATTCTTCATAAGAGTTGTATTTTCTTTCTTGACTAGATTAACCCTTAGCCTGCCGAGTTATTTTCTGCAAATACCTTTAAAATTGTCGCTGACTTTTGACCCAACTTCCCCTAAAATGTCGCGAAAATAACACTGAACTTTCGAAAAATGCTAGCAACTTCTTTTGTTAGTTGTCTTCCCTCCCAGAATTTTGGGGAGAAGATTCTGCCTAATTGAGATAGATTGCTCCATAAACATTAGTAGCTGCGAGCTGTCAAGAATGTTGCAAAAGAATAACTTTTCTCAGACTGACGGTGGGAGTGCCGTAGGGTAAATGTCCAGCAAGTTTCAGCTCATCAGCATTTCATGAATAGATTTCAGAACTACAAAACTTAAAAGTTTTCTTTTATACAGATATCTTATTTTCAAACATATTGCTTTTAAAATCTTAAATGCCGTAGAATATTTATTAGCTAAACTATTGTATATGCAATAAATCTGAAATAACAAACTTCGGTTTTTAGCTTTATTCTGGATTTAGAATTCATACCTAGATTTGAATTGCCTTAATATTTTTTTAATATAAAGAACTGAAAACTCTAAATCTCCTAATTTCATCTGAAATTTAGACAATTGTTAGCCCAAAGGGGCAATTTGCCCAAAAGGGCTATTAGTTTTGTTTTGGCATTTTGCGTTTACTATAAAAAAAAAGAAAGAAAAAAATTTAGGATAACTTAATAATATAAAAAATTTACGATAAAAATTTTTAGTATAACTGACTTTTATAGTACACTCACGTTTGTGAAAATTGCAACACCATGAAGGACTTACGTGAGTCAGCTGAAATTTTCAGGAAATGCAAAGTAGCGCATGATATGCAAATGATTAGAATTGCAAATCCGTAGCGCATGCGTATGCTGAGCAGCGCCCTCTGAACGGCTGATGGATCCGAATAAATAGACGGCTGTAGCGAGGCGTGTATGGTTACCGGTGGTTATCTGCTAGTGGTAAACGTTAACTCAATCTGTACTTATGCCTTGTCGACGAAAGAGAGCGAGATTTGAATAACTTACAGAGTTTGAACGAGGGAGAATCATCGGCCTTCGTGAAGCTGGATTGTCGTATCGTGCAGTAGCCTCTCGTGTGCAGCGTAACAGCAGCACAGTGATGCGCGTTTGGAAGCAGTGGACGGACGAGTGTCCGTCCACTGCCGAGTGTCGGACAACTCGGAAATCCGGGAGTGGACCCCGAAATGTGACGTCAGCTCGCGATATTAGACACCTGGTCCGCATGGCGCGGACGGACCGTACAGCTTCCTCTAGACAATTGGCAGCACTGTGGTCAATAGCTACAGGTGTTTCATTGTGTGCTTCATCAATTCGTAGACGTCTGCTGCAGTGTGGACTGCGCGCACGGACTCCTTTATACAGGATCCCCCTAACGCACGACCATCGCCGCCTGCGGCTACAATGGGCCAATCAGCATAGAGACTGGCGTGCTGATTGGCAGCATGTCGTGTTTTCTGACGAATCCCGCTTTAATTTGTGGTACCATGATGGCCGCATTCGTGTCAGACGCTATGCCGGTGAACGCCACCTTCCGGAGTGCATTATCGAACGCCACAGTGGACGAACACCCGGAGTTATGGTCTGGGGCGCCATAGCATATCATAGACGATCTCAATTGCTACGAATTGTGGGCAATCTGAACAGCAACCGGTATATCCGTGAAGTTCTACAGCCCGAAGCTGTTCCCTTCCTTCAAAGCTTGCCAGGCGCTGTATTTCAACAGGACAATGCCCGCCCTCATACTGCTCGGATTGTTAAATCCTTCTTTGCAGCGCAGCAGGTACAGCTTCTTCCTTGGCCTGCGTGTTCCCCGGATATGTCGCCAATTGAACATGTGTGGGATGTCATTGGTCGGCGTCTTGCTCGTGATCCTCGTCCTGTTGCGTCTGCAGACGAACTTTGGGTACGCGTACAAACGATATGGAATGCTCTTCCTCAGTCAGACATTCAAACTTTGTTTGACTCCATGCCACGTTGTGTAGCAGCACTTATTGCGGCGCGTGGTGGCCACACAAAATACTGATTCTGATCTCTTGTTCTTGTTTGTTTGCTTTGAACATTTAATCATTTATTTGTACCACTACCACTCAACTGTGTATTAAATTGCATTCAATTATGATGATTCCTTCTTGGTGTTGCAATTTTCACAAACGTGAGTGTATATTTCAAAAAATAATACTATGAAAGTCTGAATCACTTTTCAAATCGCTGCCACAAAATATAAGAGTCCTGCATTATATTTAGAGAAACTAAATAATGAAGAATCTGTATGAATGTATGTTTCTCGCATTCTGAAAAAACAACAGTACTTAGAGACATCAAATTTTTAATAACGCAGTCCTTCACTCGAATATGGGCATCTGGAAGCCCAAATTTGGAATTTGTTTTATTATCTTTTTGATATTTTGTAAAACTTTAACGAATTTTTGAGTTACAATCTCAACGATTTCAAAGCAAGCAACGGGAACGCTATACGAAAAAAAATTTCTCTAGCGCACGAGATTGTGTATCGGAAATTCTAAAGCTATGCTCTTTTTAAATTTTTTGTGATACTGCTGTTGAATTGAGTTTTATAGTTTAAGTGCGAAGAACATGATATTTAATAAATAAAGGTAACACATAAAACGTTAAAAAAACGTGGCCTTGGGCGTAATACTCTCATGTCCAAAAGTATCTTTACATACGAGATAAATAAATAATTTTAATAAATAATTTTTACATACCCAAAAATGATGATATTCAGTGAAATATCGAATCAATGTGATCCGTATTTGCAGGGAATGTGTGAAAACCAAGCCTAATTACCATTATCCAATCAAAAGTAATCAAACGGTTTGTGATATGCAAATCTAGGCGTTACGTCATCCAAGGGTGAATCAAGCGCTTTGCGCAAACTGAATATTTGAGTGAATTTCCGCAACATAGCGTTTGATTTCAGTGTGTAGGGACTCAAAGCGGTTTGTTATGGCTTCGAAGTATCATTTGGAAGAATCTGTAAAGTGGCGAATTATCGGCCGTTTAGAAGCAGGGCAGTCAATCATGGAAACAGCCACATGTCTGAATATTTCAAGACAGACAGTCTCTAAGCTATGGAAACAGTTTCAAAATGATGGAAGTGTTGTAAGGAGGCCTGGACAAGGTCGGAAACGAATGACAACTGCTTCTGAAGATCGGTATCTGGCATTAACTGCCCGTCGTAACAGAAAGGCTACTGCTCGCCAGTTAAGTTCAGAGCTTGCAGCCGCCACTGGAACTGTTGCATCACGGCAAACAATATACAGAAGGCTTAATGAAAAAGGCCTTTATGCCAGAAAGCCAAGGGTATGTGTTTTACTGTCTTCACAGAAAAAGAGGGATCGCTTTAATTGGTGTAAAGAACATCAAAACTGGACTGAACATCAATGGTCCCATGTTCTCTTTACTGATGAGTCGCGGTTTAGTTTAACTGGTGATTCTAAACGTGTTTACATCTGGAGGGAGTCAGGAACACGAAATGATCCCTCGAATATTGTGGAACGTGACCGTTTCGGTAGTGGAGGTGTGATGGTATGGGGTGGAATAATGATCGATGGACGTACGCCCCTACACGTGTTCAGCAGCGGATTTGTGACAGGCCAGATATATCGGGATGAGGCCTTAGATCCTTATGTAAGACTTTTCAGAAGTGCATATGGACTTGACTTTTTATTTATGGATGATAATGCCCGTCCACATCGAGCAAACATCGTTGAGGAATTCCTTGAAAGTGAAGACATTAAGCAAATACCTTGGCCACCAAACTCTCCTGACCTTAACCCGATAGAGAACTTATGGGACTACCTTGGAAAAGCAATTGCACGTATACATCCTCCTCCTAGAGATGTAAATGCTCTGAAGACGGCATTGCTGGAAGAGTGGAGATTAATTCCCCAAACTGTGGTTAACAACGTTATTTCCAGCCTTAAAACACGTTGTGATATGTGTGTACAAGTCAGGGGAGATCATATTCCATATTAAATTCATAAGACTTAATTCTTTTTCTGAATCATTCCTTTTTTTCTTAACTGTCTTTGTCACACTTTATTACCATTTTTATTGTTTCATGCTACAATTTTATATCATATGAGGTGATCTTCAATTTTTTCTTTTGCATTTATGTGTCATCATGTTATGTATGATTCCATGAAAATTCATTAAATTATAAGTCATAGTCTCTGAGAAATCCGTGAATTTATGCATGTAAACATAATTTTGGACATGCGTGTATAAATAACTATTATTATTATTATTTTGCTTCTCTAAAAAGTTCTTAAACTTGTTATTGATTGCTGATTACAGATTCGCATAGGTTTTCCTTTCAATTTTTAGAACAATAATTTCACATATCTTTCAATTTAATTTTACAACATCCGTTTACTAGGTGTTTCGTCTGCTGTATCTTTTAGCTTTCGTCATGTCATGGCCTCAGCAAAAAATTACATTCTAAACCTGGGAAATGAATTCTTGGCTTCATTTCTTAGGCAAAATGTTAAAAAAATCATCAAAGGAATAAATAATATTCAATATGCAAAAAAACTGTAAGTTTTCAGTAAAAAAAGGACAGTGCCGTTAATGCTTAAATAATTCTTAAATGCTTAACACTGAAAGCCAAATGCAAGACAGTTTGGCACAAGACATTTATAAATTCTTGCCTCCAGTAAATTAGTTCTAATATATAAATTAATTATAGCAGATGTAATAAATGTGTCGATAGTTCTTTCATTGATCTACGTCTTTCACAGCCACTCAAATTAAAATTCTTCCCTTTAATAAAAAAATCGTTTTAAGGGAATTTCTTGATGATTATATCCATAAAGCTCTCCAAAACATTATGTCCATTATTCATAAAACTGATATCATTTAAATGTGGTTCAGCAATGAGATCTTTATTAGATTTAATTTCTAAAACAAATGTTTTCCTATTTTAGAACGGCCACAAGCATTGAGACGAATCATCTCATAGTAATTTATTTGCGTAATGCTATGAAAAAAGTATATTCACAGTTGAAAATCCATAATTTGTACATTTCTTTCATGCAGTACTTTAAATAGAATGAGAATAAAAATATTTATCGTTCTAGCGGAATGAGTACTTGAACTAATAAATTTAGTTCTGTAGTATTAAAATTGTCCTTTATAATATGAGTGATTTTTTTGTGTATAAATTTAGAGCAAATTATGATTGTATTAAATATAGCACACGTGTATATCACACATTAATGAAGGAAATAATTTAGTGTATTTCAAATTAATTAAGAACAACGGCAGACGAGGAAAAGAAGAGCGAACGAGATTTGTCGCAGTTCTTACTATGGATCTACACCAGGGATGAAAGGAATAATTATTAAAAATTAAACATTCACGACAATTGTGGCCGAGGATGTGAATACTATACACCTCATATCGCTAACAAGACTTTAAAAAAATAAACGAAAAAATAAAGTATTTATAGTTTGAAAACATCAGATTGTCGCTTGATGTTTCAAATCAAAGTTTACCACTGAAACTTAAAAAATAACACTAATAAAATTTAAGTTTTTCCTTCTTAAGTAATAGCTAATGACAGTGGAGATATTGGCAAAGAAAACTATAAGACCAATCTAAATTAAAATCCATGCTTTATTTCTACAACTTAAATAAAATAAGCTAATATTGTAGCTTTTAAAACCATTAAAAGGAAAGAAAAGTATCATAATGCTGACTCAGCACTCAATAACGCCCCATTTCGCCGATTCCCCGGCGTACGTATATATAGTTCGGCCAACCCACCGATCTAGACGTCATCGGCCAATCAGCGGCAACCACGTTAGCTTACCGCTGATTGACCTCCAATCCAATTTGCATGAGGAAAACTAGTCAACAATAGCACAGTCTACTCTTACCAATTCATAAAATTAAATATACTCTGTTTACTCATAAAACCAAATAAAATTAAAACTTAAATCAAAAAGTATTCCAATTTTGTGAAATCCAGCGATTGTTTCTGTACTTCTTTATGGTAAAACTGTTATAAGGAGAAAAACATCAAATTAGTTAAAAAGTCTACTGCAGTTTAACAGAAATTTAAGAAAAAGGAATAGATATGATCGCTTTTCAATCTGTATATTATTATAAAATAATAGTCAGCTGGTTTCTTCGTGGAGAGATGGAATACCATAACATACATAAACATTAAAGGTAGGAATTTTGCAGCTGACCATTATCATAAGATATTAGAAACCTATTTCATTTATGACACTCATGGTACGAAGAAACACTTATGGAAAAATGTTAAATCCAGATAAAAAAGAAATCCAGATAAAATGGCTTTCTGAATTTTTTACTTTTGCTGTATTGAGCAACGATTTTTTAATAATATCGAAGATAAATAAAACATCTTATGCATCGCAGAGTAATAAAAACATGTTCTCGAATTTTTTTATTAATAATGGACAGGATTTATCGCTAGATGAAAATATTAACATATCTTCCAGGTGTTTAAACAATAGATAACAGTACAGCAAAATCTTTTGCTTCTAAAATTGATTTATTTATTCTTAATATTACGAATGTTGCTGTTACACTCCTATGAAAGAATACATCACTGGCCAGGGCTGAGTTCATTCATGAGATTAAAATACCATGATTAAACAGAATCAAATGTTAAACATCGAAAATCTTCAGTTCCTACCGATTTTAGAACAAGGGCAATCTTATTAGCAACTTTAGCAAGCACGATGAAGAAAAGAAATAAATTTTTTTTTAATATAAAATGGGTGAGAAAATAATTACCTATTGCGATATTAATAAAAAAGGTCAATTCCTTCTATTGTCTTATAATTTTTATGAAAATCATAGCAAAAATGTTTGTTCTTTAAAATAATTTTTTATGAAAATCATAGCAAAAATGTTTGTTCTTAAAAATAATCTCCACACATTCACAAACAATTTTTTTCTTATATTGAATTTTTCTTTTACTATGGAAAAGTACACAAAAGAGGGATGCCTTCCTGAAGGACTTTCTAAGGAAAACTGCCCCGTATCCTCATTACACATAGGAAAACCTAGAAAACGCCCCTGCAGCAGCCTGTTTGCTGGAATTCGAGCCTGGTTCGTATTACCAGGGTTCAGTGACATTACCGCTCTGTCACTGGTCTGCCTTTTTTCTTCAAAGGAGTTTCGGCAAATAATTCCCCTTTATGTATTATTTTTCAAGCAGTTTAAATACTTGCTATTCTTATTTTTCTAATCATTTCTAAAGCTTACGAAATTAGCAAATTTCATTAAACGTTTAGTTTTTATGATCTTTATCATCTCTTTTCACTACTACATTTTATATCTTTGTTTCTAAGATAAGTGCTGTCCAAGACGATCCTTATGTTCGAAAAACTAAGAAACATAGTTCCTCTCAAATCAATTAAGTGATGAGCATATTTTGATGAATATATAAAAAAAAAAAAGAATAAAGTAAATCTGCAAAAGATCACTGCTAAAAATAATTATTTTGTAAAGAAAGTCAATATTTATTAAATGATAACATGAACAGAAATTGCTCACAAATATCTGCGTGTGTTGAAGTTATTGTTAGACAAAAAAAAAAAATGTAGATAAAAGTTGCTGTTTGGGCATTTATTATAGTTTTATACAAAATGCTAAATATTATTCTCATGACATAATTTTGAAAGTCACTGCTATTACATTTTTTTTCAACAGATAATTACTATTTTCTGTCTTAAAATATTTATTTTTCTCACAAAGATTGTAGTTTTTCGAATTTTTTTAGCTCTCTGTTTTATACTCTTAATGCTATCATAGTATTTGAAACTGTATTGGAAAAAAAAAGAAATTGAAAATAGGTGCATTACATTTACTTTTCAATCTTATTCTTTCGTAAGCATAAATGTTTTCGTACAACTTTTCCTAAAATCTTTCCTGATCATTTACAGAAGCCATGTTGTTAAAAATGGTTTACTGCGCCTGATTTATTTTGCATTATCCTTTCAATGAAAGCCACAGCCCCAAAATATATCTACTTAACGTTTTAAAACTGTTACGAATTTGAATGTTTTTAGAATTATGTGAATAAACTGAAACTCTTTTACGAATACCATTATTTATATATGGGTAAGCATTTTTGTTTTGAATGAAAACATATTGTAAAAGCCACGAGTACGACATTTTTTTTTTTATAGTTAAATATTTAAATTCGAAGCCTGTCGTGAGGAAAAGTACAATTAGCTCTTGAAAACTGCAAATGTTTATTTCTTTTTTATTAAATGTTAACTTGTAAAAGATGAAAGTTTGTAACTGATTTGTAATCAACCATCATCAGTATATCACTCGTAAAAGATTATCTATCCACCTGAGAACAACATTATAATTATGCCACAATCAGTTAAAACTGAGAATTGAGCTAGCATATATTTTGCTTGCAAATTATTTGTTCACGTTTTTTATTATTATTGTACCTCAAAGGAGATGCATTTTTTTTAACTTAACGATTAAAATCCTGTATTAGAAAAGCAAAATTTGTAGACATTAATGTACTTCAAACAATTGATGGATGAGTAAAGAATCTAAAAGCTGGTGAGAGTTACCACTCCGTGAAATGTAAGATTTTTAGCTGCCGTTATTCTTATTTCTTACACCATGAATGAGTAATTACCCATTTACACTCCTGCTTGACCGGGCCATTAGGCGAAGGTCGTGAGAGGGGCGTATGGTCTGAAAGCAGTGAGAACAGTGCTGTAAAAATGCGTTTTCCCCTATTTTTAATTATTGATACATTATTATTTTTATTAGTAGTAGTAGTACAAAAAAAGTAGATCCTTAACATCACTCATTATCTGATGGCATTTTTACCATCTGAATTAATGGAAAATACTGGACAATCCTGAAATCTACACTGAATTTAAGGAAATATATCCAATCCATACGTGACTTTTTTTTATGACTTTTCTGGTATTCAGTATTTTTTCGGTTCTTTATAATATCTCCCGAATTAAAGTAACATGACTCTTTTTTGTGCATTATGTTTTTTCGATAATTTTGCTTAAAAAGCAGAAAGGTAATTAAAAACTGATAAGTCTAACAACTGAAAAAATAGTCTCTTTTCCCATTTCAAAGTTCGTTTGCCAAACGTGTACTCATATATTATATTTTTTTATATTTGTAACTAACTTACATTTTGAATGACGATTGCTGTAAATTTCCGCACTTAGTTGCTTCATTAACTACTGAATTTCTTTTTATTCAAATACGTCAATTTCAGTTACGTAGGCATGGTGTGAGGAAAGTAGGAGAAACAGAACTAGAAATATTGTACATTCAAGCAGTACATTAAAATAATACTTTCGCATTCAGAAAAAATCTCCCTTTTCCCCCTCCCCTTCGTCCTTCAAAGGAGTCTTCCCGGAAATGAATCCGTGATGTTAACAAAAGGTAAGACACCCCAGAAGCTGTTTTAATGGTTTAAAACAATTGGAGTCGCCCAAAACCGGGTGGAAATCCGTGGAATGTATTCGTATACTATAAAGCCGCTTCTTGAAGCAGTTAAGATGTCAATCTATTCCAGGTAAAAGGAAAGCGGCAAATTCTGATATGGCTTAGGACTGCTTATAAAATTCAGTCATGATTATCAATTAAGCAAGAAAAAATTTTATTCTCTGATAGTAATAATAATAACTGCATAATAAGTGCAATAATTTTTTCATTTCAATAACTATTTTCTGATATTTAAAAGCACATTTGTACGATAATAGATATAAAAAAGGAATTTGTCAATAAATTTATTCTATATCCTGACATTTTTTTCTCACAATAAGCTTCATTTTAAAAATATAATCTCTCAAATTTAAAGTATAAAAAATAAGAATTTGATGAAAGAGAACTTTGAACACAGGACATGCAAAATATCACCTAGTAGGTAAATTAAATGGTACTGTTCTGTTATCGGGATCAGATTCAGAAATGTACGTATGTGAGTATCTGTGTACATGTATACACATACATACATTCGTACATACATATATGCATATATACACAAACATATTGATACATACATGCATACATACTAATATTTCTGAATCCGGTCCTGACTTTTTTTTCCTCGCACTGAGAACCGCGTACCAATTAAATATCTATTACTTCAAGCAGTGACAACACCTATCTTTTATAAATCACAACGAAACTGTAAAAGTTATGAGCAATATATAAGTTTAATTTATACCAACATTGTCGAAAAAGTTAAATGAAGATTCATATTATAAGAAGTTCTTTTATTAACTTAAAATCGCTCCATTGGTTAATCAATAGTAAATTGATTAAATGTAAAAAATTAATTAAAGAGCTGATGCTTTTACTCAATGACAACGCTCTAAGAAGCTCCTCTTCCTGCATGTGCATGGAAGATAAATGAAAGATCTTACATTTCACGGAGTGGCAACTCTCCTCAGCGTTTAGATTCTTTACTCATCTATCAATATTTTGAAGCACATTTATGTCTACAAATTCTGTTTTTCTTATACAGGATTTTAATCGTTAAGTTAAAAAAAATGCATCTCCTGTGAAGTACAATAATAATAACAAACGTGAACAAATAATTTGCAAGCAAAATATATGCTAGCTAAATTCTTAGTTATAACTGATTGTCGCAAAGAAGGTGAGAGATATTTGTCTGAAGAAAGAGAGGATTTTTATGAAGGACTTCAAGGATTTAAACTGGTTAATGCTGTACACGAGAAAAAAACAATGAAAATGCCATCCATGCAGTCAGTCTCGAAATTCGATCCTAAATTCGACTAAATTACTAGTGCCCAGCGGTTGTATCCATTCATCCACAGGTGAGTTGCTTTGGGAATTGTGCCACTTTCCTTTATTTATGGAAAATTAATTTTAGAATCGCCATTTTCTGCATTTTTTATTTGTGCATTTTTTATTCTTAATCGTGCATTTTGCGTAAATACTTGCTTATATGTCTTTGCTGTTAGATAAAGTTTTTCATTACTAATTCATTTATGTTTAGCTCACTGTGAAAATTTTCGGGCGTCATTCAACATTCATCTATATGATGACTATAAGTTAATTACTTCTTCATCCATTGAAAAATAGTCCGTCTTTCCTAAATGACTGAGAAAACAGGGATTACTTTATACAGTATTCAATGTCTTTTTATCCCGCTAATACGAGAAATTTCTTTCTTAGCTATATAAAAAAAAAGGTATATAAAAAATAGTATAGGTATATAAAAAAAATTGTGCATAAATATGGAAGATTACTCGGATGGTTTGGGATTGATTTTCCTCTTAAAGCAGTTAAGTACTTACATTAACTAAAATCCTTCTCATAGCTCCACTTTAATTATTTCGACGTATACAAGACTACCTTCGAAGAGTAAGTATGTAGAGTTATTAGGATTTTTGAGACAAGAGACGTGAAAAAGGAACAATACCCTAGCCGGAACTCAAAATTAAACCTCTCGAATACGCGCAGAGTGGGCTACCGTGAAACCACGAAGGCATGCAGAAAATAGCAAGAAAATACTTTATATACTCCCCCTTTCAAAGGGCCACTAGGGATTAGTGGACTCAGTCGCCAAATCCTGGTGGTAAAGAATCATCATCCACCATCTTTTAGTTCGGGCGCCACTGTAGAGTCATTAGGATTTTTGAGACAAGAGACGTGAAAACTGAGCAATGCCCTCGCCGGTACTCAAACCTGGACCTCTTGAAAACGTTCCGAGTGTGCTACCGTTACACCACAAAGGCATGCAGAAAGGAGGACTAAAATACCTTATAAGCATGCCTTTGTGAAGGATTTCATAAAGGAAACTGATTCTTATCCACATTACACTTGAGGAAAAACCATTAAAACACTTATCATCCAGCCCCTTCTCTGAAATTAGAACCCAGCTCAAACTACCAGTGTTAAGCAACTTAGCCACTCAACCGCTGGTTGCATTTATTAGCATTTATATTAAAATACTTTGCAAAATAATTGCGTAGATACAGTTATTATATAATAAAGAATTAATGTATTAATTAAGTTCTCAATATAAAGAAAAACTTTCATTCAATTTATCACAATCAGCGCTGATATTTGGAGAGAAAATAATTTTTCTAATAATAAAACATCTTTTCAACCGTAATATTTTATGCGCAAAATATCTAACACTTTCACGCACTTGTTTTTTCAATTCTCTTATATTCCATTAAAAAAAAGAATAGAAGACTTACAGATTTCTTTCTAAAAGAGTTTCAAGACATGGCGGAGAATTTCCCACCATGCAGATTTTAAAATTTCGGTTGTATTCCAAACTTTAATAAATTATCTAAACAAAGCTATTGATCTCCATAAATTTTTTTCATATTCATTTACTCGATTTAATATAATTTCTTGAGTTGAATATTTTAATTTCTACCTTGAAGAATTTTTTAGATGTAAGTTCGCGTTTATAGTAAATAGTCACAATTACAAATTCCAAAACTCAGGCATGCTAAAAACAGTGTTGTCATTTTGTAAAGTAGAAAGAAAATACCATTAAATACTGCACTTGAAATACGAAGGCAAACAAAAAGTTAATTTTGACACTATATATCTTTTTATTGTTGTTGAGAAATCAGAAACTGTAACCAACTTTTAATACGAAGATCAAATAGTCAATTATATATTATATGATTTATTAATAATGCATTTTTCATTACATTTCTGAATTGTGCCCATTTTTACTAAAGATTTGGGGATGTAATCAACGACTGAGGATTGGGCTTTCATTACTACAATGTACCAGAAGGCACACGGTTGTAAAACGATTTGTCATCATTCGAAAAGCTTGCAGAATAATATGCACTTGCTTTCTGACAGTAAGTCTTCACTCAGAGGATTCTTCCGTTAAGTGCGCTATTCAAACAGATTTCACACCCTATTAAGAGCATTGTGCAAATGACAGCCACCTGCGGAAATGCAGGGGAAAAAGAAGACTACGTGTAGCGTCTCAACACGTCTTAAGCATTTATCGGGAAACCTTGCCTCTATATATACACGTCTTAATCATTTTTCGAAAAATTTCAGTTCCGTGTATACGCGTCTTAAGTATTTTTAGAGCGATCTCTGAAAACATTTAAAGACGTCTTAAGCAGTTAAAGGGTTAATGGTGTAGAAAATACAAAAAATTAATAAAATTACGGCATCAATATTTGTATTAGAAGTGGCATATATCTAATATTGTATAAGAATTATTTTACAAATACTCAGATCTTTTCAACAGAAGAGCCAATTCGGGGTTGAAGGTGAAAAAGGATTCCTGAATCCTAGTAGTTTGAGTTTAGTTTTCGACAGACTGGCTGTATGAGATTTCTGCAGTTTTCTTTATGTAAAATATGCATATGAGCCAGATTCCCACAGAAAGCTTTCCAGATGGCATCCTTAAGTCAGATTGCCCTTGCATGGCATCCTTAACCTTTCGAATGCTAAAACATCCAAGATGGCCTTTCATTCAAACGACCAGAATTGCCCAAAACCACCAAGATTGCATTGGTGTTTTCTTCCCTCAACCTTATGTATGCAGTAGCAGGTGCAGTTTCTCCAAACACATTGTGTCAGTTTATTGCATACAGTTTGTCCTAAAAGGTGAATGGAAGCTTCTTTGTTAGGAAGTAGAAGTGATGAAATTTGAAATCTTTATACTTTTTTCGTGTTAATTGATGGGGAGGACAGGTAATGGATGGAGATAGGCATTTCAGAATGGGGATGGTCATTTTGGTATTTTAAGCATACAGGTTAGCAAAGGCTTCAGTTTTCTAAGGGTTAAGTCAGATTGCCTTTGTGTGCTTTGTCACAGCCTTTGTAACAAAGCCAAAACGACAGAATCTTTTTAATAAAATCATGGATTTTTTTTTTTTTAAATCAGAATGCATTCTGTATATAAGGAATTACTCTTTCTCGTGTGTGCGGCATGTGATAGTTTATAGCTGTTATTTAACCACTTCTGATGATCAATAAATTTTTAAGTGAATGTGACACATTATAGCAGTGTTTTAAATTTTATTCAAATGTGAGTATAATAACAGTAAAATTAATGATTTAAAAAAAGAATGTAAAATTTGTTTACTTATCTTTATTGTTATATAAGTTTAATCTTTGAGTTCTGATTAAAATTTAAACTTAGTTTTAATTAAAGGTGTATGGACTTCAGATTAAGAGAAATGATAAATTTTTTTATTAAAAGTATAATTCTGTTGATTTTTATTCTAAGTCTGCAGTATAATTTATCTAAGAGAAATCTTGTGCTCAATCATTTGAGTGTAAACCCGTGATTAGAGATGAAAACATCCTTTGTATTTACTAAAACAAATAAACATAGAAAAAAAAAACTGAAAGCTTTCAGATTTTATATGACACCCAAAGGGAAGTTTTTAATGTTTTGTGTTACATTTACTTATTAAATATCATGTTCTTTGCACTTAAACCATAAAATTCATTGCTAATGAAAGCAAATGGTAAGAGAAAAAATTGCTGTGCTATTACAAATACAGAGGCTTATTCATTTATTTAAAACAGAAAAACTTAATTGTTCAAAATGTAACTAAGCATTTATTTCACTGGATTGCTTTCTGTAGGTAATTAAATATATGTGTTTTTGGAGATTCTGTCTATCTTAAATCTTCTGTTTCTTGTATTAACAATATAGTTTTTTAGATATGTCACATGTTATTTGTTTACATTTTATAAGTAAGGACTCATGTACAATTATGTTGCTTTTTTTCTATTTGTCAATTTTTTTTGCAATTTGCTTATTCTTAACACAACGTTAAAATAATTTAATTTTTATTCAGTCTAGAAATAGTTCCTCAGAATGTGGATGTAAATGTTCATCCTACAAAACATGAAGTTCGTTTCCTAAATGAAGCAGAAATATTTGAAAAAATACAGCAGGCAGTTGATTCTAAATTATTGGGTTCAAATATTTCTAGATCCTTTTTGACTCAGGTATTTGGATTTGAATTCTGAAACTAAAATAGAAATAAAAGTATTCATTCTACTTCAAATATGTTTAATTCAAGTGATACTGTTTAAATTTTCTATGTCTTTAGCATGATAATTTATAAAATGTCGCTTTATAAATTATCATGCAGAAAGTTCATGAATTTTGAATATTTAAATTGCTGCATTGAATGAATATTATTGTTTATTAACACATTAAGTGCAAACTATATGGTAACTTGTAGTTCATGTTCTTGTCCATGGCATTGATTATATCAGACATGGCCAAACTGTGGCTCTGCGACACCTTAACTGTGGTTCGCGAGCTACTTGTGATCCTCTACCCTCTGAAGTGTGACTTGTTTTGAATAAATATATTTTAATTTCTTAATATAAATGAAATTTGAAATAGTCATGCAGGGCCACGTTTCTTTATTAATATACTACTTTTATTCAGTCCTTGAATGGCGTGAGTAGCTGTAGAAACCTGTTTCGTTCATATAGAGCTCTGTGAAAGAATTTTATGAAGATTTTATTTTTGGTGAAGTAAATCTTCCTGCTCTTGGTTAGGAGACTTGTTTTAGTTATTCCATATCCTTAAGCAAGTCAGGCATTTTTATGCAATACTTCATAGGTTTTGCAATTATCAAAATAAGATGCTTAATGAACACTTTTCCCACATTGAACTATCTTTCGTATTAATACCTTGGTAATCCTAGGTAGAGATCATAATTTATTTCACCAAAGGTTGTGCATACTGAAATATTTGAAGTTGGGGGGAAAATCATTTATTTGACAATTATTTCAATTTTAATGGAAATGTTTAATTCCCATTTTATCTAATATTGTTATTCCAGATAGCGATCTTTCACCTTCATCATCAAATCTTCATGTCAATAACGCTGCATCAAGTAATAAAGGATCAACAAAACACAAACATCTCTCTTCTCCAAATTTTCTGTCAAAATCCACATATTGATATTGGTGATATTTCTTAAGCTTGTGATACTTTTTCACATTTCTAGATTTCTTGTTTGATGACCTTCTTTCTTTCTACCTCACACTAGGTTAGAGGGATTTTGTTGCCGGCATATCTAAAATTTTTCACTCATTAATACTGACGTTTTGCAACTGCACAGGCATTATTCGTCTTTTAATCTGTACGTATTTTTTTCTTCCTAATTTTTTATCATCATTCGTGTTTGACACATGTTTTACGAAAGCTTAGTAGCCCAACAAAAAAGTTGTAAATGATACAGCAAAAGCTGTACAATGATAACAGTTAGGTCGAAGAGTTCGACTGCTAGACAGATTGAATATGTGCTCAGCGAAGCATTTATGTAGCCTGGTGTGTAATTGGTAGATTTGTTAGCAATAGGTTATGTATGCCCAGAATTGTCGGAGCTATTCAAGAGGTGGTTTTGAGAATTTTCAATTATGCTTATGAACGTCTTTTTCTATGTCAAAAATTATCGGGACGATTCAAGACATAGTTTCAAGAATTTTCAATGATGCACAGTGTACTGATTACTAAAAAATTCTGCAGATACTGTGTCAGTTAAGTCCGTAATGAGTGATACTGATTATTCAAATACTACTGAAGTTGTAATCATGTTCTTTTTTTTAGTGAATTCTTCTATATTGGGTATCAGTAAAAGTACTTATTCCAAAGTTTGGTTAAAAATTGCTTAATGATATCTAAGGTTAGGATCCAAAGATTTGAATGATCTCAGTATATTGCTCCTCATGTTAATTGTGTGGAGAAACAAAATTACTTTTTAAGCAAAAGCCTAAAAAGTTAATAGCTTATTTTTAAATAAATATTCTTTCTCAAATAACAGTTTCTCTGCATTGCGGATTGGCATTTACCATTTAATTTATCCTTTCTAAAAGACTGCTCATGAGTAAAAAAAATACTCAATTTTCTTTTAAATAATGATTTTTAAAATATATTCAAATAACACTTTTTATGCATTTGTAGACCAATGAATATGCTTCCGATTCAGTTTACTTCTACTAAAATCAAACAATAATAATTATAAATGAAGGGTTATAAAGAGAATCAGAAGAAAATATTTGGTGTCTCTACCTGAAGAAAAAACGCTGAGTTGCCCAGTACAAGAGTTATGAATTTTTATTTTTTTGGGTCTTTCCTGAACATAAAACAGTAGATATAAGATGCACTTATTCATATTTATATGTAATCATGTTAATTACATATTTATTAATTTATTTTTAAAATTTCTTTACATTCAAAACCTGTATCATTATTTTTGAAACGATATAAATTTGGACTTGTGGCTCTCGAACGTTCATAAAATCCATCATGCGGTTCAAATCATCTTGAAATTGGCCATCCCTGGATTATATTATGCATCTCAAACTCATAGTCCATAATGAATGCACTTGTGGCCAGTGCAGTATAACTCTATGTAACAATTAATGAGAATTTCATAGATTAACTTTTAAAATTTTAAATTATACTTGATTATTAATAATACAGCATTTGCCAATGATCAATTATTAGTCTTATTGCATCAAGTCTATTACCAGGTTTATTACTAATCTTAGTGCTATTTTCCTTACCTATAGCTACAAATATTTTTGTAGCCAATAATAACATTTACCCCAAGTACTCTGCCACTAAGGATTCCATGAAGCAAATTATTTTGCTTGCTATTGCTTCTGCCATAAAATATATTTTACATCCAATTTTCCTTGCAGTGTCCTATGTCATGAATCACCACAATCATGCGAATCTTATGAAGTCCATTTTGCTTATTTATTGCTCCATGTTGCAACTTTTGTTGAGAGTGCAAATTCTTCTTTAAGTCTTCTTATTATTCTGTTTTAATGATCTCTCATCTATTTTATGCCTATGCGTTCAGTATGTTTCTGTCGAAATCAGATAGCAGTAAAACTAAGTGAAAAGTATCTGACAAACTTCAAAATTTCCAAAATAAGTGGGAATTGGAGTATTTTTGCTGTGAAGTAAAAAATAAAATAATCTGTTTGCTATGTTGAACACTGGCAGCTTGTTCTGGTACAGTACTTGGCAAATAGGTTAGCTGTATGTAATTTTCATAGGAAACTTAATTAATTTGAGTAGGAGCCAGTTTTCCTAGAAAATCCTATACGAAAGCAGTCATCTTAAAAACAGGTAGTTCTTAGTCCTTTGCTGGTTAATCAATGTAGTAATTTTTAATATTTCCACCAAGGATACTTAGGAAAGGCCTAATTAGAACACTATTTTATTTGTGAGATATATCTAATTTCAATATGGCTAATAGATTTGCTGTCAGATAACATTTTTATATGTAATTGCAGAGTCTTACAGTGTTTACAATGTAAACATATTTCTATAATTAATAGTATTAATTAATGCTTTAATTCTGCCATCCTTCATCTTTTATATACTAAAGTGATTTTGATGTTTTAATTTCAGTTTTTCAAAGATTCTCTGTGCTGAACAATTTTTATTTTTAGCTGCCTGTAGGGAACTTATATGTTTAATTGATTTTGATGTTTGAATTTCAGTTTTTTTTAAATCAATCATTATGTACTGAAACATATCTCTCACATTGCTAAAATTATGATAATTTATTTCTATTTCCTTCATGTTTGTATTCTTAAACCTCTCTTGGAATATCTCTTCTATTATATCTCCTCTATTATCTCTTGGAATTTCTTTAGCAAGAACAATTTTTTTTTTTAAATATACTTTTACATCAGTTACCCTTAGAATCAAAAGAATGATATTAAAAATGTTTTGTCATTACTACGTTATTATCGGTTATATTAGAGTTAACTAGACAAGTTTACCATAAATCTTCCATAAAAAATTCATGACTTTAAACTTTTTTTTTTTATTATTTCGTTTTAAAAAATAAAACAACTCAAAGGAAAAAAAAAAGAGTGAGAAAGAGGTCATGTCTTCTTTATATGATTACATATCAGTCTTAAAAAAAGTAAGACAGAATAACATGCTAATTTGCTCAATCAATCCAACAACATGTTTAATTGATCAAAAAATAACCGTGAATGGACTATCAGAACAATTCTGGTTTAAATTAAATATGAGTACAACAAGAAAAAAAAACTTTCAACCATGGTGAACTTCATTTAATAGAAAATATTTTGCAAGAAAGACTGATGTTGTGGTACATATCACTTTCAAACTTTTTTGTTTAGTCTTATGATGTTATTCCAATCCAATTAGTGGACTTTGGAAAAGCTTATTATGTTGAAATAAGAGATGTAATGTAAATTAAAGTGATGTCATAGATAATTATTAATGTGAGCAGCATGGGGCTTTCTAGGAAGTTTAGTTTATGAAATTAGAACAAGGGTAAATATTTTCCCCAATAACAACATATATACATTATAAAAC
The DNA here is from genome assembly GCA_000611955.2 of Stegodyphus mimosarum. NCBI lineage: Eukaryota > Metazoa > Arthropoda > Arachnida > Araneae > Eresidae > Stegodyphus > Stegodyphus mimosarum. The sequence goes on from KK118548.1 coordinate 43,105, forward strand.
AATGTTTACATTGCTGTGAAATTCCAGCACATTTAAGATTAAATTAATATTATTAATGCTTTGCATAATTCAACTGGATTGTTTATAACATAAAATTCTTTTGATATTTTTTGATGCATTTCAAAATTGAAAGGTAACAATCATTAATTTTTTTAAATGAATTTCTAAATTTTCATAGCTTATTTGGCAACCCTTGCCAGTCACTCATCAGAGACAAGTCCCTCACCCTTGTCCCAACTGTTATATCAAGATATATTGGCTATTCTGCTGTAAGTTAAATGATTCTGGGACTTGAAAGAAGACATATGCTGGTTTTTAATAACCAAAAATCAAGACATAGGTTTGTTTTCTAAACCAGTGTAGTTTCAAGATTTATCCTTTATGATCGAAATAATAAAACACTTATCCAATTTTTAAATTTCTCAGATTGCGGGGAAAAAATCAGATTGTTATAAACATATATGACCAAGTTAAAGGATTAAAATATAAGCTAGTTAATTGACTTGAAAAATGAAAATGAAAATTGAAGACATTGCTTTTTCCAACATGAGCAATCAAGTTTAGGGGAAACTGCATTATATCAAAAATACATGAAAAAGATTTCAAGTCTTAGAACTGAATTTGAAAAAAGCTTTGCAGATTTTAGGTCTTTAGAAGGCAAGTTTTCTTTGTTTCTTTGATTTTTTTGATAAATATAGAATATGGTACGAAGTCCAAAATTTGGACATCCAATTTCCAGACCACCGGTTTCCCCCCCCCCTGTGTGTGTGAAATTTAGAAATAAAGAATATAATACCCCAGAGAAAGCCAAGGTGTGTGATAAAACACATACTTTCTAACACATGCTGGCTAGGAATCACTACGGCCAATGACAGTACACTGATGTTAGCCATGAGCACATTTTCAGTCCTTAAGTGGTTGTGGAAGTGAGGAGAAAGTTTATATTTTTCTCTCTGACCTAAACAGTAAGTGAAGTTCTAAAACATGTTTGTTTAAAGTGGAGTGTTGTTGAAACTAGTTTTTGTTTGCTAGCACAATGGCAGGAAAAGAGAAAGAATTGAATTTGGAAGAAATTTACTTCAATTAACATAGCAAACTGTTCTCTTCCTTAAGTAATTTGATCCAACTTATTATCTTTTGCAGGCTGTAATTATTACAACTATGTTATTAAAATTAAAGTTTGAAATTTTTGGTTATGTCAAAAGACTTTCTAATTCTGGTGCTGTTGTAGGATCTGCGAAGTGAAAGCATATTTAGTACTTGTCTTTTATAATAGCCTGGTGCAAGAAAATAGTGAAAATTTGGGCTTAAGGAAGTGCTGTTTAAAATTTGACAAAAGAGCACTTATTTTGGCATAGATTTTGAATGCTATAAGAGATGAAATTTTCCAGCTGATGGAATTTGTGACACAGTGTAGAGAAATGATAGTAAATGAAAATGATATAATGGAAGTTGTTCATTACAATGACAACATCCCAGTCAGCAATCAGCTAGCAGACAACAAAATATGTAGTATGGTTTTAAACCCAGAACATATTGCTACTGATAGTGATGAAAGTAAAAAGAGATTTTTAAGATTCTAAGTATTTCAGTTGAAAGTTTACTAGGAATATTCGACATGGCAATAATTACAAAGCTTGAACAATTTAACTTTCTTACTGAACATTAAATTATATCTGTATATAAAATTAAACTAGGAAGAAAATAAGCTTAAACAACTTACAGAAGAAATATTTAATCCAACAAACAAATAACTATTAAGCTTTTTATTTATAAATTTTGATTCTCTCAAAGTCATAAATGCTTCATTATTTCATAAACAATTATTTTATATTTCTAATTCCATAATTTATACTTGTCATCTTACTAGATTTAAACTGTTGATCTAAAATCTGGAATCTGAAATCCAAAATCCAGAATAATCGGATCTAAAGTCCAAAATCTTGACACTTCCAAATCCTGAATTTTGTGCTGTACTTAATCATATGCAAATGGAGATAATCCAGATCCAGGGGGATTTAGAATTAAAGACAAAATTCAGTAAAGTTGGGGTGCCTGAAACTCACAAATATTTGCCAGCCAGGTTTGAAAACTCTAAAATATTTGCATATGACATTATTTACAGGTTGTAAGTGCTAATTGGTTCAAGCAGTTATTTACATTTATAAAAGGAAATGAGTCTCCTATCAGATCCAAAATTACAGATATTTATCTTGCGTCAGTTTTGAAAATAATCATCGTGAACAAGATTTCTCCTGAAGTAGGAAAGATTGGTAGCAAAGAAGAGGTCCCTCAGGAAGGAAACATTAATTTTATCACTTCTTTTTTATTTTTGAAATAAACCATCATTTCTATAAAAAATCGAACCATTTTATTTTGCCCGTGTTAGCATTTGAGTTTGATATGCTTCTGCTTTGTCTACATGATAACTCTTAGTGCTATGTCATTTTTGTGCAGCTGTGTTTTGTTCATAAATTGGAAGTGTAGGTAAAGAAATGTGTTTTGTTTGGTATAGGATAAAAAAAAATAAATAAAATAAAGATGACTTCCATGAACTGAACATCTATTAATAAACAAAGAGGAAATGCAAACATAAAATGTTTTATTGATTTCAATGTTATTGTTTATTTAAAGTAAAAATTGAGAAGCCACAATTATTATTGTGATATTTTTTAAAACGATCTTCTTCACAAAAGGCTAGTTTCACTTTACAGATTGGACAGGAATAATATATTTTGTGATGTTTGTTAGCTTAGGTTTAAATTTGATATTGCTTTGTAGAACACTGATTTCTCCTCTTTTTTAATGGGAAGAGGGAAGGCTGGATACTCTGTAAATAATGAAATTCTTCTAATCTTTCCTTTTTTTTTTTTAAATTGTAACTATTTGAAATTAAAATTTTGAGTAATATAATATGGTTAACTCAAATTGGCTTCAAGATCCTGAAATTAAGTGTGGCAATCAACATGTTAATAATAGCAGAACTTTTATTTCAAATCATGCGTCTTCCATGAAACATGTGTAGAGATTTTAAAATTGATACCAATTTCTTTATTTTACATGGTGTTATAATTTTTTCTTTATTTCATTAACATAAGTTGTTGTGTTTTAATTACTTATATTCTGTTATATTTCAGACGTTGTTACCTGGTGTTCCAACTTCCTCAGACGAATCAGCGAAACAGTCACTTAATGAAAGTGACTCTGCAAAAGAAAAGAAAGTGTATGATCATCAGCTTGTCAGGACAGACAGTAAAGAACAAAAATTAGATGCTTTTTTTAAGATGCAAAATGCCTCTTCTTTGTCAAGTGAAGTTGTGGTTAATGAAGGGTAAGTGTAATAAAAAAAAGTATTTTCAGCATTGAAGTTTTTAATTTACTATTCAAAATTGATGTTTTTTAACATATTGAATGTTAATTCATGATTTCATTATGATATATTTTTCATGTTAAAGGGTTTCATATGCACTTTTTGAGTAATTTATGTACTTATGGCTTAATTAAAAAAGAATGAAACTGTTTTTGACAGTTGATTACCATTTTCAATAAAGAAACTACTAACTGTTATCGACAGGGCAAATGTCAAAATTTTACTTATACTGCAGAAAATTACCAGTGTTTTATGAGTGAACTGCCTGTCATGATATATAACCAAATGGTAATGATGTTCATGTTATATGCATGAAGGCAATTCCATATTGGTGATTTAATGGCAGTTTTAGTATGTAGCAGTCTTGAAGAAGAGATGGCATGCATCCAAGATCCTTAACATAACACTATTCGGGAAAAAAAAATTCAGGGCTGACACAATATTCAGTGTAAGCTGGTTTTATTACAGTTAAAGTCTTGATATTTTTGCAGTTGATTATTAAGATCACCTGACATTACAGTCTAAGATATATTTTTATGGGTTTCTGTCAAGGATGCTGTTGCATTACCTCAAGATTTGGTAGTGTAATGATAGAGAGCACTCACACTATGGTGTAAACATTGTGGCAGTCATTATCATGTGGCATAAATATCATACTAATTATGTGCACCAGTAAAGCTTTAGCTTAGATTAAACCAGTCTGAGTTACAGCTAATCAGAGGAAGAGAACCTTATGCGTACTTGGTTCTGCTCAAATTCCAAGGTTCAAAGAGTGAATTGCATCAAATAGTTTTAAATGGTTGATGTAGTAGACTCTTTGGTTTTAAATGGTCCTGCAGTTGATGGATTCTAAGAAAGACCACCATGGTCTTCCTGGATCTCTCTGCTACATTTTACAGAGTTTGGAGGAAGAAATTAATTGATATCATCTGCAGTTTGGGTATTTTGGGTAGTTCTCTGATCTGGATAAATGACTTCCTAAGAGAAAAAAAATTCGAAGTAAATTGCACATTCTCGAAAATTCATTGTACTTGGGCAAGAGTCCATTAGGGCTGTGTGTTAAGTCCTCTTCTTTTCCTTCTGTACCTGAATCCCATTAACCCTCACATCAGTGTTGAAATTAAAAGGCTTTTTTTGCTGACAAGATTGCAGTCTGATATACTCATTCAAATATTTCTTTTTTGCAAAAAGTTTGGTTGTTGTGACTTATTTCACTGGTCTGTCAGTAACATCAGAACAAGCTCTCAAAATTCATCATGGCAAGGACTGCAAGATTGCACCTGTTGTTCCCAAGAGTCTTGAGAACCATACAGGTTGCAGTACGACTTTGCTCAGTCCCCCCCCCCCAATTTTGATGGAGAGCGCCTTGAGCGGGATGGATCTGAGGGTGGTCTCCCACCCCTCTCCCCCTACCATCAACTTTTCGAGAGGACTTTCATCGTGCTGCATATTTAGAGTGTCTCCATGCCACATGGACACTATACATTTACAAACATCTGTACCTTCTTTGGGATTCGAACCGGTCCCTTCAGTACAGCGTCAACGTCACTAACTACTATTGTGTTTTGGAAAAGATTCTCAATAGTTGTACGCAGAGCATTGAAACTTGGTCAAAAGAGCTTAAGCTTATCACAAATTCTGATAAAACTAATTACTGTATTTTTTGTACTGATGGGAAAACAGAAAATATTTTTGTCCTATTATAAATTTACGTGATTCTGAGATCAAACATGTTTCACATCCCAAGGACCTAGGCCTAAATCTAGAAGCAGAATTAAGATTTTCACAACACCTAAAATAAGTTTCTAACAAAGCCTTAAAAAGTCTAAATATCGTAAAAGGATTATCTTCGGGATCAAGACCAAAGACCCTTCTTAACACTTACATTTCACTTGTTAAGACCACCCTTGAATATACTGCCCCCATATGGGCACCAACTTCATCTTCTGTAAAGGAAAAGATCAACAGTGTTCAATACAGGGCCTCCAATATCACCATTGGAGCTGTTTCATCCACAAACAACATTAAAGTGGAAATTGAGTATGGCCTAACCTCCTTAGAAAATAGAAGAAAATTAGCTACCATCAAATTCACAAAGAAAATTTAAAACTATGTTTACAATCACATATTTAACAAAACGTTCAAAGCATGGAGTGGAAAAAATAGATTGAAAAGGTCATCCACCTTTTAACTGGACCCTGAAATCAGTAGAGAAATTAGCTTAGAGCATGAAACTATTGACTACTTTCTAAAGGCAATTATCAACTTAAAACTCTTACAACCTTGCACTAAAAAGGAATCAGCTGCACTACTTCAAGAGAAAGGCACCCACACCATAAATAAACTTGCAAACTCAGCTCATAACCTAGCAATTACCTACACAGATGTTTCAGAGGCACTGGCATCTATTTTATACATGTAATGGCAAACATGAATCCTATAAATTTCTGTTGGAGAATTTGCCTCAAATTAAACATGCGAGCTGGTAGCTATCAAGGATGCTTTGGATATTTTTCACTACAAAGCAATTCAGAATTCCAGTGCTATCATAACTTTCTCTGATTCTAAATCTGCTTTCCAGGCGATCGAAAGCAGAAACTCTCAACTTGCCCAGGACATCGTTATGCTCATAAACACAATAATAGCTGTCCCAAAAGCCTGCATCTTACTGTGGATTCCAGCACATGTCAACATTTCTGGAAATAAGCAGGCTGACTACCTTACCAAAGAAGCCCAAAATAGTACTCAGCTTTCCAACAATTTAACTCCTGCCAATGCAGATGCAGTAATCAGCCAAAGACTCATCACCCAACAAGTTAAGAGAAATTCTATTCCCAAGCTAAACTGCAACAGATATTTCACCTACCATAGCCAGACTGAGAACAAAACACTTTAAAGGAATGAAAATATCCCCTAAAAGGTCAGCAAAGCTATAATTATTGCCCTCACTGGCCTGGTACACAATTTTCTCCAACACACATCCTTGACTGTCCAGCTATACTGGTCAGGCTATTCCAAATTGATTTTGTCCCCCATCCTGGAGTGCCAGCTCCTATATTCTAGGATAGTTGATGTCACTAGGGCTATTTAGATAGTTGTGGCCATATTTGACTTTTCTGCAATAACTTTCGGGCAAGATAACAACAACAAATGCTCCTATCCCTTCACAAGAAACATTAGATTATTCCAAATTTTCAGTGTGTTAAAAATACGACATAAAAGCACTCCATTTTCTCTGTCAAACATAGCACATTTTCAATACGTAATGGATGCCAAATGATAGTTTTTTTGAAAACATACTGTGCTTTCATTGGTCTATTTGCCCTTTTCCTTATGTCAGCCATGATTTAAAAACTAAGAATTTTGAACCAAATCCTGATATAATTTTTTCATTGTTGCCTAGCAATAAAACTTTGTTTATGCCACTTATGATCATTATGCTATGAAAAGAACACTTTTATAGTGTATGCAAATGGCTCTTGAAATTAATGTGTGAATTTAGTGCAACATATATACTGTAGAAACAGGTTTATTGTTTAAACCTATGCAATATGATAAACAATTCTCCACATAGGCTGATATTTTTGTTGTTTGTAGACACATTATTATTTCTTTTATCATACATAATTACAGTGGAACTTTAATTATTCATCTGTTTGGGAATAACTGCTGTGATGGATAATATGCTCAGTCAATAATGTATATTCACTTTTAGCATACTATATGTTATAATGCAGGTACATAGCACATACTACAGGCAAAAAATCACGTTTTGAAATAAAAATTGATCATGGCTTCTTAACTTGCTTATACTATTTATATACAATTAAAAATATACTTTTTAAAATAAACTCTTTTCTCCACTCCTCAACCTACCCACGATAGGATAAATTTTAAAATTATTCTGAAGCTTGAATTTCCATATACTGGTACATGAAGTTTTATGAGTTACCATGATTATTTATAAAAGAATAGAATGATTCATGATTTCAAAACTTGCATAGTAATATTTTTTTTCTGTGTAATTTTATTTGACAGTACATTGCTGTACTTTTCAAAACAGTACTTTTATTCTAAAACAGTGGGAAAGCAATCAGTATATTATGAAACATGTAGCAGTTTTTTTAATGTATTTATTTATGCAGTCTTTGTTTTTTAGTGCACTAGTTTTTACCCATCAGGCTATCTCAGCGGCTGATGGATAATGTAAATTGATAGTTAATGCACTTTCATTTTTTTTAATTACTCTGTCTTTGTAAATAATATAAATTGTGAAAAATTTTGCATTACTTACTATTTATTAACTTTTTACAAAATAATCTCTTTATTTGAAGATTTTCAAGTCGTTTGAATTGCTAAAATTCCAAAATAAGTTTAATAATGCAGGAGTATTTGAATTATTACACAGTCCAGTCACATTAATGTGACCACCACGTACTTTCCATGTCAGAGTTAAATAACCAATCACAGAAGGCAGGTGGCAGCACAGTGCAGTTGAGCGTATATAAAGGGTGTGTGAGGGTTTCGGAAAACATTTCAATCGTTGGCGTAATGCAGAAACGAAGCGATTTATCCGACTTCCAAAAGGGCATGATCATTGGCTTTCGGGCCAAGAGTGGAAGCATTTCCGAAACGGCTGAGTTTGTGAACTGTTTGCGTGCTGCCGTGGTAAAAGTGTACCGTGTATAGCAAAATGGGACTGTCCAAAAGCAGCGACATGGCAAATGTGGTGCACCACGGGCCATAGATGACAGAGGCGAACGACGGTTGCGGAGATGCGTTCGGGCAGATAGACGGGCTACCGTTGAGCAACTGACCACCAAAATGAACCAAGGGGCTACCAAAAGTGTCTCCCAAAGTACTATTCAGCGAACATTGCTGCGTCTGGGCCTCCGAAGCAGACGCCTGGTTCGTGCACCTATGCTGACTGCTGTTCATCGACGGCGAAGGCTAGAATTTGCACGCCAGTACAGCAGCTGGACGTCCACTGAGTGGCGACAGGTTGCGTTTTCGGATGAATCGCGTTTTATGCTCCATCGGACAGATGGACGTTGGCGTATAAGGCGTGAAACCTCTGAAAGGAACCACCCTGCAACCATTGCCGGAACGGTCCAAGCTGGAGGCGGGAGCATTATGGTCTGGGGAATGTTTTCCTGGCATTCTCTAGGTTCACTGATCATTGTGGAAGGCACAATGGATCAATACAAGTACGCATCTGTCCTTGCGGACCATGTTCACCCCTACATGCGCATTGTTTTTCCTCAGGATGATGGCATCTTCCAGCAGGACAATGCGAGGTGCCATACAGCTGCCAGTGTACGTGCGTGGTTCGAAGAGCACCAGGATGAGTTTACCGTCCTCCCCTGGCCAGCAAACTCACCTGACTTAAACCCAATCGAGCATCTGTGGGACCATCTCGATCGAGTTGTTCGCGCCATGGATCCTCAACCGCGTAATCTAGCGCAGCTGGCCACGGCATTAGAGTCGGCATGGCTCAACATCCCAGAGAACACCTTCAGGGACCTATGTGACTCTCTTCCTGCACGTCTCGCAGCAGTCCGCTCTGCGAAAGGTGGTTATTCTGGCTTTTGACAGATAGTCACATTAATGTGACTGGACTGTGTATATAATGCATTGATCTAAATATTTAAAATATAAATATTAATGATAATATACATAGATATATTTTAGTATCTCTCTTGAATCAAAAGTCTCTGAATATCAAGTATGGTGTCCCATAAACCTATTTCATTTAGGTTTGAAAATCTTCAGTGAAAATTACCTACATATTTGTAGTTACAAGTATCAAACTTAGAATTGAATAAATGTTAGTTATTGGAAAAGACTAATTTTTGGGATGGTTGAGAAAGAATTGAAACTGATGAAAAGATTTTATAGACAATTAATAATTTCTGTTACTCAAAATCTATGGATTTAGTAGTTGTTTAAAATTAATATTATTAGAAATGAAACTTTTTAATAATTTTTTTAAGGTTTTATTACTTATTTTTTGTTATCAGATCTGAAAATTTGCCAGAACGTGTTGAAATTCAGTTAACGAGCATTCTTGAACTTCGTGAAGAAATTGAAAAACAGTGCCATGCAGGTAGAAAATTTATATTGTTTCAATTTATGTGAAATATTATTTTATTTGGAATTTTTTTTATAAATAATTATAAAGTTATCATAATTTTAGAAGTAAGTAAGAAGCACACTTAAAAAAACTTCAAATGATGAGTATTAGTATTTGAATTTGTCACTATATGTGAAGTAAATGTTGGTCTTCAGCTCTAATCTGTTTTTTTCCCCTGATTGTTTAGAATTTTTTTTAACTATTTAATTTTCCATATACAAACAAGTTTCCCTTTGATATCCTTTATGAAATACGCTTTCCCAGGGTGAAATATACTTTTTATGTTTTTTCACCTGTCTAGTTAGTTCTGCATGATGACTCCATGGAAGCATTCTGAACATCACCCAGAAAAAATTTGCAGAAGATCATCATACATATTCTTTCTGATTTGTATCATCTTTGTCGAGAGCTGCATAACCCAATGAGCACCAAATTTTTTTATATCTCTATCACTGAATTTGAGTTAACACATATCCTTTTGCCAAATCTCCGTGCTTCATGATCTGTCCTTTTGCCAAATCTCCGTGCTTCATGATCTGGCTCATAGTGATGCAATTGTCATTTTAAATGAGTTATGCGTTTTCATTTGTTATGACAGCTGATGGTCTATCTGACCATGCCTAATCCCGGATATTGCAATCACCACCCCAAAATCTCTGAAACCATCAACATGCCTTACTTAGATTTACATTGCATTGTCCGTATAGACTGGCAGAAGCTTATTGCGAACTGATGATTTCAATTATCCCTAAATTTGTCGAGAAGTTTGATCACTGCGTGTTGACACAGTAGCCTTTCATGTTGATCATTCATGGTGGCTTACTTGCGAATGAAGCATGCCACCGTAAACAGAAAATAAAAATTAAACATAGGTTAAGTGGAAATGTACAAATGCTTCTGCCTACAAAATTTCATTTATCCAGCACGCTACTAAGTTAGAATAGACTGTGCATTATTTTTTGACCAGCCTTTGTAAAGTATTCACATCTGTACTTAATCAATGTTCTTTTAACAGGTCTTCTTGAAATTGTACAGAATATGATATTTGTTGGCTGTGTCAACCCAAAATTTGCTCTTTTTCAGCACAATACAAAGCTTTATTTAGGAAATACTCAGAAACTGAGGTAATTTATTTTTTAAATTTTCTGGGTAGAAGGTTTTAATATTTAATTTTCCCAACTACATTTTATATGGTATTTTTATAAATCTGTCATTCTATTGGATTATTTTAGTTCAAAAGAATGTTTAAATCTATGCATGCTTTTTTTTTTTTTTTTTTATTTTTTTTTTTTTTTTTTTTATGTGTGTGTGTGTGTGTGTGCAAAAGCATGACTTTCTACTAAATTAGTCACTGATAATTAAAAAGGAATTATATTAAATGCTGCTGTAAATAAAGTATTTCAAAGTTGCTTGTAATAGTACATAGGAAGTAGTTTTAAAGCTGCTTGCGAATTATTCTGTTTTATTTCCATGAAATTAAAAATTACCATATTACCTTTTCAGTGAAGAACTCTTTTATCAACTTATGCTCAATTTCTACTAAATTAGTCACTGATAATTAAAAAGGAATTATATTAAATGCTGCTGTAAATAAAGTATTTCAAAGTTGCTTGTAATAGTACATAGGAAGTAGTTTTAAAGCTGCTTGCGAATTATTCTGTTTTATTTCCATGAAATTAAAAATTACCATATTACCTTTTCAGTGAAGAACTCTTTTATCAACTTATGCTCAAAGATTTTGGGAATTTTGGAGTTTTCCGCTTTTCGGTAAGAGATATTTTTTAATACTCTGTATTTTTTTCTATAGTTAAAGTAAACTATTCTTGGAAAATTTTATACCTGAGCAATTTTAAAAAAATCATTCTGAGAGTTAGGTAATTTTATTCAAAAATCATTAATTTGTTTATCATAATTTTACATGCAATTAGATTTTATTTGAAATTAAATTCAGTGAAAACATTTTCAAGTTATTTTTTTTACTGATGGGGTGTCAAAAGCATATTGTGTATGACCTAGTAAATTTTGATGCTTGTGTATTGCTCTATTAAACTTTTTTATATCGTACTTTTAGAAAACTACCTAAAAATATTACTAAATTCTTTTCTTACGATTTTTATATTTTTTTTATTAGGACATAAAAGGTAAAAGAATATTGATTAAATAATAATTTTATTAGGGCAAAAAATATTTGATTTTTCAGAGGAGATCTTTTTTATTAGTATAATTTTAGGACTTTCTTGGAAATTTTTGCTATTCAATTGTATTTTCTATTAAAATATCTTCATTAATTAACAAAACACCAATTAAATTTAGATTTATTGCCAACAGCACTAAAACTGACCTAAAAGATATTGACTATAAATTTGCACAAATACTAAAACTCATCATGAAATTTATCAATGATTACGATTTTAAAGGGTTACATTATAACTGGATTATATCTAACAATGAAAAAATTATCAACACTATAAATGAACTCGAAATCCAAAATATTCAAAGTTACGATTTCGAAAATTTATATACTACACTTCCCTTGGAAGATATTCTTAGCAGCCTGCAGGATCTTCCAAAACTGTTCCCACAAATTTTAAATTTTATTACTATGGACAATTGACTTTGTATCTTAAAAGCATCCTTTTTAATAATTATATTCTATTTAATAATACTATTTTTAAACAAGTACAGGGAGTTCCTATGGGTGGAAACAGTTTAAGCTCCATATGTGGATTATTCCTGTACTCACGAAAATTTAATTTCCTACGCTCACTTAACAATAATGAATACCAGTATTTTAAGTACATTTTTAGATATGTTGATGACATTATTGCCTTTAATAATTTTGGAAAACTAAATAATGCCCAAATTTATCCTTCCAGCCTAAAACTGAATGTTACTAATAACCAACAAGACGAAATTGTTTACTAAGACTTACAAATTAATAAATTTAAACATATTAAAATCTTTGACAGGCGACGCGAATTTATATTTCCTACTTTAAAACTTACCAGTTGGTACTCTAATATTTCGAAAAAAATAATAATCAATACTATACATTCACAAATAATCAGAATTAAAAGAATATGTAACAACTTTGAAAATCTTCAAGAAGATTTACTCTACTTAATTAAAATACTCCATGAAAATCAGTTACCAAACAAAATTATCCAAACTGCACTCAAAAAAGCTAACATTTACCCTTTTATTCTTAAATCATATAGTTAGGATAATGATACGTTTACTTAAATCTTTTACTAGAAGGTAAATAGTTGATGGCCAATTTGTATGATTTAATGTACAAATGTAGAATAATTCTCTGTCTAATTGAACATAAGATCTCAGTTGCATTACATTCTTTAAAAACCGTGATTTTCTGGCCAATTTCTAACTATTACTAAAAAAATGGGCTTATTTCTTTTCTTGACAGTGGCATGACAGCCCTCTTACCTGAAGAAAATGACTTTTAAATTCTAATTTCTTTTTCCCAAACTTTTGGCCAATTTATAGCTTAAAATACGTTTTCTGGCCATCTTGAAACTTTAACACCAAGCTCTTAGTTTTTTCCCCATTTTGACGCCATGTTTTAACACCCTGCTTTACAAGTTAACACCCCCCCGGCCACGGGTAACTTTTTCATTCGTCCCACACATCTTAGGCTCATCACTACATCACCTCCCCCAGTAGATTTGGAATTTTAAAGATTTTTTGGTTACAATGGCAGCCCCATAGAATAGAAATGCTTTAACGTCAATACAGCACTCTAGTTTTTGCCCAGGCTTCAAGAAGGTGAGTCTTTCTTTTTATGTCTTCTTTCAAGACCGTTTTTTACACTAACGTGTACAGTTTTATTCTACGACAGTTTTATATGTTTAAATAACATCCTATTTAATTGACGGCTTTATTTTCTTCAAATTTAACAGCTCTTTTACTTTAGGCAAGAGAGCCCCCATTTTATGATTTTTTTCTATTGTGAGATAGGACTAATAGTGTTTCAGAAATTAACTATAAATTACAATTAATGCTTTATGCTTTCATTCCTTCTCGAATACTATTTTAAATCTAGTTTTCATTACGCTTTAAAAAATTTTTTAGAAGTCATGAGGCGTTTTAGCAGTATTTGTTGCCTAGTTTCTTCTATGTATTTCTAATTAAAAAATCGTTTAGTTTTGGTAGTATGTTTCTTTTCTTCCACGCGTAGGGAAAAGGGGCGCCCAATTGAGACGATTTCGATTTGCATTGAATGATTTAATATATTTATCAGTTCAGTAAATTATTTTACGCGTTTTTGTCTCAATTGGTCGTTAGTTGAAACGCGTGAAGGTAATATTTCAATGGAAGTGGCAAAGTGCCTTTTCCCTCACGACACCGCTATGCAACTCTCAATGAAATATTGCCATTTTGTTCATAATGTACCTTCCTATTTTTTTTTTCAACTTCTGCTTTTCCCAATTTTCTAAAAAATTTCAATTTTAATGGCATATATTTTTGAGTTATGTTTTATTGTGAATTTTGAAGTTTTAAGTATGTAACCTTGGCACTAACGGGCTTCTTCGAATAGGATTTGTATTTGTTAAGCTATAACAAGTTAATAACAATATTTCTTCTGACTTGCAACATAACATACCTAAGCCTTATTTATGACATCCCTTTTCTGATGTCTCTTCTGGCTCAGTTTCTCCTGGAAGGCAAAAGCTTGTGCTGGTTAAACTAAAGTGCACATGCATGATATTTATCAGATCATAATAAAGAAAATTTAATATTAGGCTTGTTTGCAAAAGCATGCCTAATATTAAAATAATGAATTCATTAGGGAAGTTCACTCCCACAACTAACTGAAGACATTCATGATAATAAATAGATAACTATGTTTTTGCTAACTTGTTGATATCTTAAAAATTATCATAATATCCTACCTTTATCATCACGGATGTCAAATAGTATGTCATGATAATCATTTTTACAGCAGAAACCAAATAGATGGTTTTTTTCAGTCTTGTTTACAAACTGTAACATTTGTAATTTATAACAGGTATTCAAGGGTAATTGGAGATTATCTAAATAAAGGAACAGCTGAAAGTCTCTGAAGAATTCTTCAGAAAACATCTATTTTTTGCTACACTATTGTGTAATCAGGAGAAGATGAATTCTATGAAATTAAGAGTTGTATTTGATGCTTTCTCATGACAGTCTATCTTTAAATGACTGCTTACACTCTGGACCAAATTCACATCCTGAATTTTTAGATTTACCATTGGGCATGCAAATAAGTTTTGAGGGTTTTTTTTTTTTATTTTTATTTGTTTGTTTGATTGTTTTTTTGCTTGGTAAATTTGAAGCTTTATTCAGCGAAATTAGAAAAATGTATTTTATTCAAAATATTTTGTCCATTGTTAGCTATGATTTTCCCCCATCTTTCAGGTAGCATATGGATTCTACGTTTAAAAAATTCCTCGTCCTTTGGGGTGATCCAAGAACCCACCCAATTTTTTGACTTCTTCATATGAAGTGAAGTGCTGCTTGGCCAAGTCATGAGTCATTGACGGGAACAAGTGTAAGTCGGAAAGAGTAATATTTGGTGAATATGGCAGGTGAGGTAGGACATCCATTGAAGTGCCTCCAAGGTTTCCTTGACGACTTTTGCAGCATGTGGGGAAGCAGTGTCATGCTGAAAGATCATTTTGTCATGTCTTTTGGCATATTAGGGGCATTTGAGCTACAATGCTCGGCTCAGTTGCATCAACTGTTGTTTGTAACATTCCCCAGTGATGGTTTTATAAGACTAGAGTATCTCATAATAGATCACTCCGAGCTGATCCCATCAGATGCACAGTATTAGTTTCTTGCCATGATTATTCGGTTTGGCTGTTGAATTTGATGCATGGCTGGGCTTTCCCCACGATTTTGTGCACTTTGGGTTGCTGTAGTAAATCCATTTTTTGTCCCCAACACAATTCGATGAAAAACCCCCTTCCGATTTTGTCTTTGGAGCAGTGTTTCGCATGTGGGGGTGGGGAGGTCATTCGATGTCTCTTGGCTTGAGTTCATATGGAACCCAGTTTCCTTGCTTTTGCACCATACCCCTTGAGACCCTTTGAAATCACTTGTTGAGTCACTCCCAAGGTTTTGGCAAGCTCATCTCGAGTTTGGCATGAATCTTGGTCCAATAACTCCTCCAACTCAGCATCTTCAAACTTTATTGATGGAACATGTTTCCCATATGCTCCACACGGCAGTCGATGTCCATCAGCTGCAGTTTTCTTCAAATTAAAAAAAACGCTTCCCGCAAATTTTGTTTTGCTGGTGCAAAGGTTGACATGGGTTGAGCACAAAGAAATTTTGTTGTTTACACTTCAGCGAAATTAAACAGACTGATTTTTAGACGGAATTGCTTTAACATGAATATAGTTACAAGATTGGTCGATAGGATTTAATACTAGTAGCACCATCTTATGTAAATCCTTCAAAACATATTTCTACACCCAGTAAATGTATTTTAAATTTCAATAAGTCTATTCTAAAGCAAAAAACATCAATAACATAAAAATTATAATTATGTATTTTTTCAGAGTCCAGCTCCTATATCAGAACTAGCAGTGATTGGCTTAAATAGTGAAGAAAGTGGATGGACAGTTGCAGATGGCCCAAAAGAAGATCTGGCCCAATATGTAATTAATCTTCTGAAATCTAAAGCTCCAATGCTTGATGAATATTTTTCTGTGGAAATTGACGAGGTGAAGTAGTCTAATAACATATCCTTTTATATTGTCATTTTCAAATAAAGCAAATTTCATTGATATCACTTTTTATAAATTCATAAAATTTTAGTATTATGGAAATCATGTATCTTCATAGTTTATTTAAATGTATGAAGGTTAACAGCTATCAGAGATTTAATGAGCACTAATGAATTTCAAAATATAACCTTATTTCAGCATTAATTTTGCTAAAAATGGAGGACATTATACTGGTAAAAAAAAAAATACATCCTTTATTAGAAGTAAAAATAACTCTTTGCAGGTACATTCATATTCTTTTTAGAAAATGGAAAGTGTTGTGCGATATGAGACGGCTGTATGAAAATTACTTTTTTTTTAATAATTTACTTTTTTATTACTTTATATAAACTTTGTTTAATTTTCAGTAAGCAGTACATTCAGTCTGGAGATGGATGCTTAGATCTTCTTTACTGAGTACCTGTTTCTTCTTTTGCTGCAGACTATTTCCATGTGAAAGGCTACATCTTTTCCAGATTGTTTGTAGTGACTTCATAATTCTTTACCAAGCATCAAGATGATCTGTTTCAGCATCAGTTAGAGATGGTTCAACCGTGGTCATTATCAGCTTGCCTATAAAAAATGCACCAATATTAAGACTGTAAATCTTTGATCTTGGCTGAAAATGGACTAAGGAGACATGAGTTTAAAATTGCATCTGTTTGCATTATAAGAGCTAATAATTTTGTATGTAAATTTGGAATTCCCTACAACTTGTTTGAAACAAAATTTAAGTGCTTTTGCCTCCCAAAGGGCACCTCAATTTAGGCTTCTAGGAGATATAAAAGACCATTATGAATAGCCTCTTCTCTGAAGAAAGCTGAAAATAAATTACTAGCTGAAAGTGGTAGATCACATATTACATGATTAACAATTAGTCTTTACAATAGAAGAGAAACACGCCAATGTGACAATCAAATTCGCTGAAACAACCTTCTATTTGGAGTACATTTACTAAAAACACTCAATCGATTTCGAGGGCAGCTACAGGTCCCTCCTCATCAGGAGAACGAAATATCTAGGAAGGGAAAGAAACCTGAGTAACGGCTTTTTATACTCTTGGGTAGAACCACGCGCAAGGAGGCAACGCCATCTATCGGCAAAAATAATCATCAAGAATTATGTTAGTAGAATTTTAAAAGCGCTAGGAAGGACTGGATTAGACTTAAAATCGTTCACTAAACTTGCTAAATCTTTGTGAATATGAAAAGCCTCAAGAAAATCCAATTCACCAATGGAAGAAGCTTTTTGGATAATTTTTGCAGATCCAAAGTCAAAATTATGATTAAATTTCCAACTATGATACGCTATTGAAGACTTGTTAATTTCGCCCTTTCGGACATAAGATTCATGTTTCTTGATACAAAACTTTAACGCTCTTTTTGTTTGGCTAATATATCTCAAGCCACACTGACACGATATACCATAAATTCCCCAAGAATTAAAGTCAGAAACAGAATCTTTTAGAGTCGAACCGTGAATTTTATTGATAGGGGAGAAACTGACCTGAAAATTGAATTTGTGGAGAGTCCGTGCAACCTTATAACTAACAGAAGGATAAAATGGAAGCACAACAAAGTCATTAATATTATTTCTAACAGTGGAATGTCTTCTATGTCTAGTGCATATTTTTTTGAGGTAAAATTATTTGATAAACTATCTTTTCGTCTCTGGATTCGTTATGTAGATGACACTTTCGCACTTTTTGATGGTAGTAAAGACGATTTATCTATTATAAATTCAATTGATCCAGCCATCCAACTCACTCTTGAAATTGAATCCAACAATTCCCTTTCCTTGATATTCTTATAATCCGCAATGAAATTGATTTTAGCACTACTGTGTGCCGTAAACCCTTCGTAGTTTGTTTACCACCCCATGCTAAGTCATGCCACCCTGTTAAGGAAAAAATAGCTTCTTTTTACTATTATGTATTTCGCGTGCTCAAAGTTTGTTCCACAGAATCCTTGCTTACCAATGAACTTAATTATCTAAAAGCAGTTGCTATTGACCGAGGATTTTCTCCCGTGACCATTGATAAAGCTGTTAAAAAGTTTTCAGATTCCCATCATAGAAGACATTCCACTGTTAGAAATAATATTGATGACTTTGTCGTACTTCTATTTTAACCTTCTGTTAGTTATAAGGTTGCACGGATTCTCTACAAATTCAATTTTCAGGTCAGTTTCTCCCCTATCAATAAAATTCACGGTTCGACTTTAAAAGATTCTGTTTCTGACTTTAATTCTTGGGGAATTTATGGTATATCGTGTCAGTGTGGCTTGAGATATATTAGCCAAACAAAAAGAGCGTTAAAGTTTCATATCAAGGAACATGAATCTTATGTCCGAAAGGGCGAAATTAACAAGTCTTCAATAGCGCATCGTAGTTGGAAATTTAATCATAATTTTGACTTTGGATCTGCAAAAATTATCCAAAAAGCTTCTTCCATTGGTGAATTGGATTTTCTTGAGGCTTTTCATATTCACAAAGATTTAGCAAGTTTAGTGAACGATTTTAAGTCTAATCCAGTCCTTCCTAGCGCTTTTAAAATTCTACTAACATAATTCTTGATGATTATTTTTGCCGATAGATGGCGTTGCCTCCTTGCGCGTGGTTCTACCCAAGAGTATAAAAAGCCGTTACTCAGGTTTCTTTCCCTTCCTAGATATTTCGTTCTCCTGATAAGGAGGGACCTGTAGCTGCCCTCGAAATCGATTAAGTGTTTTTAGTAAATGTATGCCAAATACAAGGTTGTTTCAGCGAATTTGAATTAGTCTTTAATTCTGTATGAGAATGTGATTTTTAATATACAGTCATACCTCAGTTTATGAACTTTTGCTTTAAATTTATTCCTCCATTTCAGCAATCTAGTGTTAATCTAGTTTAAAAAAATGACAAAAGTTTTCCACGTAGCGTAAAATAATCATCTGATAGCATTAATTGTAATGGCAGTCAAAAGAAGGAGAATTTGAATTGATACTTATGCCATACTTTAGAAGCTGCAGCTTTTTAAAACTTCTTTTGAGGAAAAAATTACATTGTAAGGGTATACATATGCTTATAAATGTATTTAATAATAATAATAAAATATTTACAATTTACTCAATTAGAATACCAGCAGTATGTTACATTTTTCACAAATGACGAATGAGGTTTTATAAGTAACAACAAAGTAACATTATTGGAAAAAGTCACATTTAGTAATATGAAACATATAACATATTTGTATTATGCTAAATATTATAATTTTAAAATTCTCAGATATAATTTGAGGTTAAAATTTCATAATCGGGGTGAGTGCCAAGCTTGACGAGAGTTTTTTATTTGGCATGATTTTGATTTGATTGTGGTTTCCTGCTGTATGTTTTCTTGTGGCAAACCTAGAGCTTTATTTCAGTAACTGTAAGAGCATGAATTTAGGGTAGCCAGAAGATTTTTTTAAAAAATTTAATTTTAAAATACTGTGTTTGTTTTTAAAAGTTTTACTGTTTACTGTTAAAATTATTATATATATGTTTATTATTATATATAAACTGTTTACTAAAATTATTATATATATGTTTATTATTATATATATATAAATATTTGCAGAAGGTTAAGCTGTTGGTGGTGGAAGAATATTGGATTGTTTTGAATGAAAGTTGTTTAAAGTGTTGAATTTTATGACCCTATAGTAGCTTTAATATTTTAATGAGTTTTTACTATTTTATCATGAATTACATAGATAGGATTTTGTTTTTTACTTGCAAAGCTGATGGACTTTGTTTTACTTATATAGTGTTTTATAATCTCATTTTACTATTCTGTTTACATAAAATAACGATGTTTCACTACTGCAAAACTTAAAAGCTGCTATTTTGTTTAGGTTTAAAAATCACATTCTAGTGCTTTCATTGCTGCCAAAAAAAATGTGCCAAATTTTGAACGGCAAAATAGTTTGGCGCCAACTTACCCCGCTTATGGAGTTTTAGCCTAATTTGATTGTTATTATCTTTAATGAGTGCATTTGAAATGTTAATATTTATCAAATGATTTATAATCTACATATATATCGTTATAATTTTCAGAATGGTAATTTATTAACCCTACCAATGCTATTGGAAAATTATCATCCTCCTCTGGTTAACCTTCCTAGCCTGATGTTACGTCTGGCTTCTGATGTTGAATGGTCTTCGGAAAAAGAGTGTTTTCAGTCTTTTTCTCGGGAAATGGCTGCATTCTATGCTGTTCCAGAAACAGTGCATAGCAATCTGTCTGATTTATCAGAGGTAAGTTTAATTGATGTTATACATCATTAACTGCATGTATTTTGAATTATTTTAATTGAGAATGCAAAAAAATGGTTCAATTCTGCTTCAAATAGGTAGTCAAAGGTCTGCATTTACTTATAATGTTATATACTATTTGTTCTACTGTGCTTTAACTTTTTAAATTAAAATATTTTGAAGATTTATTGAAGTCTTATAAAAAGAGATTGCACAGATTAAGATGCATTTTTGAGTCTGTTTTTAATAGTGCTTTTCAATGCATCCTTTTTCTAACAGAATGTTATTTCTAACAGAGTCAAATATTTCTTCTAGTATTTAATAAAAAGCTTAATATTTATGTTTTCTTTTAAAGCTGTGGCAAAATTTTTTGTTTGTATTTTGTTTGTACTGTTAATTACTTTGAAATTTCATATAATTTAATTAACTTTTGTATATGTGATTTATTTTGATTAGTGTCCATGAAACTTAAATTATTGGTGTAAATAATGAAGCTAACTGTATTAGGTATTTACATATTAGTAATATTTTATGGACATTACATAGGTGCTAACTTGCCAGTAAATGTCTGCTACTCTGTTGCAGTCATGCCCACAACTTTAACAGTGTTCTTTTATGATTTTCAGTATGATTAATCTTTTGATGTAGTATACATTTCTTATTTTCTTCATGGGGTTTACTAAATAATGAAATGGAAAATAACAGTTCTTTTCAAAATCATGGAAAATTGCCAAAAAGTTGAGAATGTTCTAATTCTGCTACATACAATGAAATTTTACACCACTAAAGAAAATATATTAAAGTTGAGTATTGGGATGTGCAAACAGATACTAAGAAGGAGAGAAAGAATAGGTCTGACCGAAAAAAAAAAAAAGCTTAGGTTACAAAAGCTGTATGATGTATTACAGTTACAGTAAATGATCAACAGCATTCTAGTTTTGATTAGATTTCCATGTGATAGATAAAGCTGTCAGAGAGTGAAAGAGTTATCTTGTAAAAGTTTGTATTATTGAAACAGAGTAGAATTCAAATGATTAGTATGCAAACTGCCTAACCATAGTCTTTATGTGCAGATTATCTGTAACCAAAGGTTCTACTATTGCTTAATATATAAGTTCTTTATGCTATTAAAAAGAATATTAAGGACAAAACTAATTTTAGCTTATATCTAGAGTGAGGTAAATCTTTAATTTTCTCAAATCTTAATCCTTGAAATTTCTTCAATCCTTCATATAAGAATACTAATAAAAAGAGAAACGTTTACTTAATATTAGAAGTTTATAATTAAAGCAAAATTTGAAATATGCATTTAATGAAAAATAAATTTAAGAATGCAGTTAAAAATAATATATATTTAATAAGTTTAAATGAAATATATAATTAAAATTCTTGAATCTGGAGATTAATTTTTTAATATGATGTAACCAGAAAAAATAGTTGAGTAAAAGTTAAGATTTTTTTACAGATTTTCTTTATAAATCAAAGTGTATGTGGTATATTTTATATCAAAAGTAAACATAAATAAACATTAAACACTGAATATTAGTCTCACTTTAATGAATAAATAAATTTTAATAAACACTGAATATTAAAGTGTCTTTATTAGTCTATAAATTTTATAGAAAAGTAGAGGTATTGTTGATGATACAAAACAACTAAATTTGCAATATTTGTGTAATTTTTGTAAAAAAATTTTTAAGTGTCAAAGAAACTGATTGTTGTGTAAGTGAAAATATTTCATGAATTTTTAAATTCAAATCCAAAAGATTAGAATGTTGAAAAAGTGTAAAGATTTGAGTTGCTAAGTGTTGAGTCTTTTTTTTTTTTTTTTCAAGATACAGTGGTACCACATTATGCATCAATAATCTATTCCAGATACTTGAATATATGCCATACTGTTTCAATAAGTATAAAGGAAAAATAATTAATCCATTCCTATACAAAAATCCTATTGTTATTATTATAACACTGTTAGGGTTAAAACACAAATACATTAGGTGCGAAATATACTGTATAAAAATGTGAAGCACTGCATTTGATACTGTAAAAAATAAATATTCATGAATATTTTTCTGCTTTCTAGATTAAAAGAAATTTTTTAACATGCTCTCATGTTTCTGACCTTTGGTAATCGGTTTCAACCCCTTCACAATGTTAATAGCACTTTGTTTTTCACAGTTCTAGATGCCATCATACGTGGCATACGATATGCAATAACCAAGTCCCGGATATGCATCTATTTTCATACTTTTCAAACAATATTTTTTTACCTCTATGGCAATCTTAACAATTTTCCTCGCTAATTGATTCTTCTCATTACCTTTCTTAAAATTCATTGTTAATGAATTTACAAAAAAAAAATAATAATAATAATGAAAATAATAAAAAATCTGAAAGTTTTAAGGTTTTATATTATGTCCGAAAAGGCTTTTTTTAACAATGTTTTGTGTGTTACCTTTATTTATTAAATATTATGTTCTTAAACCATAAAATTCAATTCAACAGTAATATCACAAAATAATTTTAAAAGAGCCTATCTTTAGAGTCTCTGATATAGTCTCGCACACTGGAGATAATATTCCACCCGTACAGTGTTGCCATTGCTCTCTTTGAAATCATTGAGTTTGTTAATCAAAAATTTGTTAAAGCTTTACAAAATATGAAATATATAATAAAAAAAAATTCCAAATTAGGGTTTCCAGATGCTCATATTCATGTGGAAGATTATGTTATTCAAAATTTAATGACTCTAGGTATCGTTGTTTTTTGTCACAATGCCATAAACATACATGTATTACATACGTGTACTTCATTATTTAATTTTTTTAAATATAACACAGGGCGATAACATTTGGTGGTAACAATTTGAAAAGTGATACAGCCTTTTAAAATTTTCAATGCAAAATGCTAAAACGAATTCTGGCCTAACACCCTTTGGACTAATTTATGTGGAGGAACACAGAATCACTTGAAAATTAAGACATATAGCACAAGTTGTTTATTGAATAATAGCAACAGGCATACTGGTGCTCATCAGCAGTATCATTGGCTCAAAAGAGGTAAAAAATGATAGTACATGCATTTGTGATTCATTTAACTAGAGTCATTTCCGAAACAAAAATTTTCATGGCCGAACATGACATATACTGAGATACTCCTGTACATGTGATTCAGGAATTTGAATTTCGCATTCTTATTTATTAAAAATATGTTATATATTCACAATTTCCTTTTATACCAATTATTTTCTATTAATTTTTTATTTAGGATAGTAGTAAAAGTGATCAGCCGTCATGGAAATGGACTATAGAGCATGTGATTTATCCTGCTATAAAGATGAATTTAAAACCACCGAACTGTTTCTCAACTGATACCAGTATTTTACAAATTGCTAATCTTCCAGATTTATATAAGGTTTTTGAAAGATGCTAAAAACATCTGAATTTTTTTTGTACATTATGTAAAATATCTCTTTATGTATTATCATTATGAATACTTCATAATATGCATTTATTTTTGGAGCATTGTGTAAAATGTTTTAAATAAACATTATAATTATTTAGCTAAATGTAATGCCCAAAAATCTGATTTTTTTTCCCCCTTAATTATATGTATAAAAAGTGCAAAACACAAACTGTAAAAATTAGGCAAAATTCAATTTTAAAATGCCATTAATTTCAAAGAAATGTTTCGTACATTTTGAAAGACTTTTATTTAACTTTTTTAAGGTGAATTTTTTTAAACAGTTTTGCTTCTTGAAGAATGAGAACATGTATCACATTCTCTTGCTGTCATAGAGCATTTTGGATATATTAAAAACCACTGAATTATATAGTTTTAAAATTAAATTCTATTACTGAGAACTAAAAATGCCAGTTTGGTGGCTACCCAAATACTACAGGATTATCACAAAAGAATCATCCATTTACAAAATTAAATATTTTCCACAATTACAAACAGAAAATTATAAATAATATGTCATTGTTTAAAAATAAATAAATAAATAAATGAAAATCTGAAAGGTTTCAGATTTTAAATTACGTCCAAAGGAGCATTTTTTTTTTAAACATTTTGTGTGTTACCTTTATTTATTAAATATCATGTTCTTTGCACTTAAACCTTAAAATTCAGTTCAACAGCAATATTGCAAAATAATTTTAAAATGAGCATATCTTTAGAATTTCAGATGCACAGTTCCGCGTGCTAAAGATAAAAAGGTTCCCCCCCCCCAGTTGAATGTTGCCATTGCTCGCTTTTAAATTGTTTAGTTTGTACATCAAAAATTTGTTAAAGTTTTACAAAATATGAAATAGATAATAAAACAAATTCCAAATTTGGGCTTCCAGATGCGCATATTCAGGTGGAAACGTAACTTATTCAAAATTGGATGACTCTAAGTACCATTGTTTTATCACATTTGGAGAAATATACATACAGTTATGCAGATTCTTCATTATTTAATTTCTTTATATATAATGCAAGGCAATAACATTTGGTGGCAACAATTTGAAAAGTGAAACAATGCAAAATCGCAAAACAAAACAATAGTCCTTCAGGGACCCTTTAAACTAAAAGAAGGAGTTAATTTTTTTTTTCCACGAGTGTTTAATATGACTTCTTTTAGTCACCCATATAATATCGATGCTGTGTGCCATTGTTTGCCAAACACATTGTAATATTTCACCATTAACTGTTTGTAAAGCATTACAAATGCATTGTTTAAGGTTATGCAAACTTGTAAGCAAAGTTGATACGAACATAAGATTTTTGACATATCCTCATGCTAAGCTTCAATGTTTGCACGCTTTGCAATTTATACACAGTTTAAATGATACACTGAGGTATCCCAAATTTACGATTAGCAAGAACCATCAATTTCTTCGGATTGTGTAAAAAAGTCTCGTGCGCTCTTTTCAACATTCTCTGCTGAAACACCTGGTTGTCTTGGAATTTTACACGGGCATCCAGTTTCCTGGAATTGTACCACCTTCTGTTACTCCGAGTTACACCATGTTGGTGCTTTATTTGAATGGTACTTTCGCTAAATTCACACTGAACAATGATTAGTAACCGACTTCTTACAGAGGAGAACACGGAAAAAGCATTCTTCTGCTTAGATTCCATTTCCACTTCTTTTCAAAATCTCAAAAACAGCTCGATGACAACAGTGCTACCACCTATTGCAAAAATACATTATTACAAAATAAATATTTAACATTTTTCCTTTACAATGATATATTAATCTTAATATTCTGATTGTAAGTATGGAAAAATTAAACTTTGTAATCGCATAGGTCTTTCTTTATAACTCTATATAAGCTATTGTTTTTTCACTAACTTAAGTTCAACTGAAATTCAGTTGAATTCGTACGTATTCAAAAACCTGTGCATCATTTATTCAAATAGTGAAATTCTAGACTTCACCCCTTCTCTCCGTGCAGTAAGTTCATTTGATGATATTGCATGAGTTTTATCCCTTCAGCCATCAAGGTCGTATAATTTTGAAGGATTGGTTATTCCACACATTACTGCTCAATAATGAATTATTCTCTTATTCATTAAAGGAATTAAATTATTCATCAAGAGTCATTTTATTGCTCTAAGCATTTTATATTTAATTTATATGAATAAATGCATTGTTATAAAATGTAGTTGGTTTAGTAGGAACTTAATTGTTTTTTAATTTAATGAAAGGATATTAAAACAATGGGGACATAAACTTTTTTTTTCTTACATTTACTAAAAGTGCTAATAAAAATGTGGTAAGTTGTCATTTTCCTATAGTAAAAGGCCAAAACAGAGCTAAAAAAACTCAAGATAAATCATTATTTTAAATTAATCGTAATACATATACACCAGGGAACAATTTGTAACATAATTTCTATTGAGTTTGATTTTTGAGCAGTAGGCAAGCTGATTTCAAAACATTATTTAGTTTTCTTTCACGTCAAGTTTTTTCTCTACACCTTATGTTAATGTGACCACTTTCTGCAACATCGAGTGTTGTTCACAGGAAGTGCACTGGTTATCATTAATTAAGGAAAAATCACAAAAATGATGATTAATCAAAACATTATATTGTTACGCGAGTACGGGTTCGCTATATATTGAATGCACAAGTCGTAAAAAGTTAACAAAAATTTATTCTTTCCACAAGAAATAAATTAAAATGCTGAAATATTCTCTTCACAAATCTTCGCACAATATCCCAATATCTCAAATGTTTAGCAAAAACTCAGTTCAAAGCAGATAAAATAGTTCTATCTCATAGCGAAATCGCTACAATCAATACAGCATTAAGTAAACAAACAGCAGTTCGCTTTTTACAGCTACAAGTATAACAGCAACAACAACAACTGAGATGAGGTGTTTCACCTCGGCTTTTATAAGCTTTTTAATTATCAGTAGAACAATCACGATTTTTCTAGATTTTTCTGGATGGCAACAGTAATTATGAGATATTTATTTATTAAGCATTAAATGCACACGCTCTTTTATTTTTATTGCTATTTTTTTTTAGGCGTAGCTTTCTCTTCAAAAATCGTCTGCGTTCCTAAGGCAACATGAAGCAAATCTAATTACAATTCTAAATAAATAGCCAAATAAATGTGAAATTCGTAACATTGCCCCCCTTCCCAAGGACTGCACGTCCCGGGCAGTACAATCCCTGGACAGGAAGCCAAACTTACAACTAAAGCATCAGTGCTATAATAAACATTACTTTATAATAACAAAATAAGCAATAATTAAAATAAGTGACTTTCAGCAAATTAAATTCTATCCAACGCGAAATACAATTCAAATACTAAGTACAAATACTATCAAATACAAATGCTATTGAACACAAATACTTATCAAATACTACTACTTAACAAATACAAATCAAATACTAAATACAAGTAGGACCATGGTCTTATACTATGTACATTACTATTTACAATTATATACACTACGTACTATGGCCATAGTAATGAACTAACCTGTCATAATGAACGGCTTTAGGTTTAGAGTTCGATGACTTACGGATCCGAACCACGACGTCGTTCAGCCTGTTTAGGACTGTGTAAGGACCACCCCAAGGTGACTGTAGTTTCGGAAAAAGTCCTTTTCGACGAGTTGGATTCCATAACCACACCTTGTCTCCTTCGTTGAAACGATGGCCAGTAGCTCTCGTGTCGTAGCGGGTCTTCATCTTGTTCGTCGCCAAGCTGACTCGCTTTCGTGCAGAACGGTGCTTCACTTCAAACGGGGCCTGGACATCTTGGATGTATTCCTCAGGCGATGAAGGCGCATCTGCAAGGCGGTCAGATAAGAAATCACAAGGCAGACGAAGATCACGACCGATGAGCATCTGGGCTGGAGAATTGCTGGTAGTCTCGGGTTTCTCTTCGATCTCAGTATGATTTCGGCAACTTTCTGAGCAGGGTCTTTCAGACGACACGTCGGCGTTTCGTGGTGAGGATCCTTTCTGAGGATCGATAGTCATGGCCTCAAACGCTGAAAACAGTTTGTTGTTTTTGAAGTCTAAGGAAAAATTATATTTCCTTAAAAAGTCCAATCCTAGTATGCAGGGGTCTGTAATATCCGTCACATATGCTGTGTGATGGTAGGTGGCACTTCCAAAGGTGATGTTTACATTTAACTTTCCTTCTACATCAATTTTCTCGCCGGACGCAGTCTGGAGAGTCGCACAGGATGGCGTCCAAATCAGTTTTTCCTTAAATTTTGGATCTAAATCCTTCCGAATTATGGTAACATTAGCTCCTGTATCAATAATCATACTGCAAGGAACTC
>KK118549.1:0-11679 GCA_000611955.2 Stegodyphus mimosarum
TTTGGCAACTTGTCGACGCCCAGGGTTCTTGGAAATCTTTCCTGCGTCCAACTTGACGCCCTCGCTTTCTTCATACTGGCGAATATACTTTAATACACCAGAATTATAATTAACGAAAAACATACGATACCGATGTGATGTCATTTCCGGTAATGAAGCTATCGTAAAACAGCGAAATTCGGAAATAGGTATGGTTTATGACGTCATTTCCGCTAAAATAACCAGCAGAAAAAACAACTCAACTCTAAAAAAGGGCTTGCTCTCTGACGTCACTCCCGGCAAGAAGCAGGAATAAACAACTCAAGTGTTCAAGAACTCGTAAATTTATACTACTGCCATTTCTTCTATTGGGCTAAAATAAACAGTGGTTCACTGAATGTTTGAAATTACCTAAAAGTTGGTCCCTCCCCTAAAAGAATTGTGTCGACTCCAAAAGAATTCAAAGTTTTATCGAAAACATCTTTCCCAATGATCAATTAAACCAACCTGCTATCCAGGATCTTCAAACAGTTCCCACAAAAACAACGTATTCAATAATGTTTGAAAAAGAAAGGTTGGTCCAAAAGTATCATAAATATACACAAACATGTTTGAAGAGAAAATGTTGGGTTTTCCAAACGTATCATAAATATATACAATCATGGTTGAATTGAAATGCTGAAATTTTTGATATCCAAAAAAAAAAGAATCTTATTCGCTTCAGGTTCCAAAAGAAACATAAAAGCTATATCTATCCATATTAAAGAGAATTCCAAAAAATGAAGAACCCTTTATCAAGAACCCTGAAATGAAGAACCCTTTATCGAGAACGTTGCATCTTCAAGAGCACACGCTGATCTGAACAGAAACGCCAACTATTTATACAAGTCCTTTCGAAAGCGAAAATGGTAAACTGAAACCGACTGAAAAAAATTTATCAGAGAAATATCTGAAACTTATATTGAAAAAAAAAACTTTTCGTTAATTTTATAATGTCCTTAGACATTATAATATTAACTGTGTAACCTTGAACATGTTCAAGGTCATACCGTTGTTTACAAACATGTTTCATAGTTTGACATTGAAAAACAATTAATTTTATAATGTCTAAAGACATTATGAAAATTAACAATTTTTTTAATATATATTTCAGATCTTTCTCTGATAATATTTTTCCAGTCGGTTTCAGTTTACCATTTTCACATTCGAAAGGAATTGCCTATCTATATAAACAATTAGAGATCAGCTTGTGCTCTTGAAGATGAAACATGTCCTTCACCTGAATATAATGGATGGTCTCTTGGAAACAATGATCTTAAAATATTTTGGAAATCTTAAAAAAAAAATTTTCGTATTCTTGTCGAACCAACCTGTTCTCGTCAAACCCAAAAAATGGATCTGAATTTTTCTGAATGGGGTTCCGGTGTGTAAACACTTTTTGTGGGTAAATTTTATGATCAACTGTACATTCTGTACTGTGTGATTCTTGTTTCATTAATAATTTTAAGTTCCTACCTAACGCTCTTCAAATATTAGGGGATTAAAAATTTGATAAGTTTTAATTTGCTGAAACTTCGCTCACAGCTTGCGGTTGTAGATGGAAGCGTTGAATAAATTCGCAGCGTAATACAAATATTGCAAAAGGCATCCTGCAAATCATAGGTGTAGACGTGTTTCAAGAGATAGAAAGCGCTAGCTTTTTTATGTCGCCGAATATCATTAAAGCGAAATTTGAATTTAGTGTACTGTTTGCCCTCGTTTTAATTTCTGATAAGATTCGATCAAATACATTTTTTATTGCATTAGAAAATAGCTGAACAGGGTGAAGTGTTTGTGATTCGTCTTCGCACAGTTCATCAAATTGATTTTTGAACTTTAGAATTCGTTTATTTGTCAGAATAGGTTCATCTTCAATTTTACCGTTTTAAATTCTTCTATCCAATATTCCATAGGAATTTCTCTCATTTTTGCAAAGTTTTGGTCAGACCTTCCATTAATGCGACGGAACGCGGAAGAATAATATCTTCCTTTTGAATTTCAATATTTATTCGATTGATTTCTTGAAGGATATTAGCCCAAACTGTCGAGTTGATAATAAATTCAAAACGTTTTACGACATGTAGCAGATGTCCTGCTTCGTACTTTGATTCCGCACTAAGAGAAAGATCTTTAATTTCTCTCAAGGATTTTACTGCTTCGAGTAAAATCGTTAGAAGGGTTTTCACAGCCACACATTTTGCCGACCATCTCGTCTGACTGCTTCCTTTTAAGTTGGTTTTTGTACATTTTCTCATAATATTCCATCGAATAGTGGATTAGAAAAAAAAGCTAAATATCTTCTGGATAATTCCAAATAGGTTAAATGCTTCGGGCCACGATGAGGTAGAATGCACACGGACAAGATTCAAAGAATGAGCCAAACATGGCACAAATTCGGCCAGCTTATTCATTTCTGTAATCCTGTCTTGTACGCCTTTATAAGTACCGGCCACATTAGATTTGTTATCGTAAGCTTGCCCACCACATTGTCCAATATCCAAACCATCAAGTGTCAGTTTTTCCACAATCCGTTGAAAAATACATTCTCCTGTCTTCCCACCAACTTCTATAAAACCAATAAAGCTTTCTTTTATTTCACACACATCACCATATATTTTTACCATATATCCATATATCCATATCACCATATATCCTATCACCTGGCTCATTTGTTCTGTATGCGATACACATGGAGTGCAATCGAACATAATTGTTGCATAATATTTGGCTTCTTTGATATCGTTTAAAATGCTATTGTGAGCTGTTTTCGCCATTATACCAATAATTTCATTTTGAATTGTCTTTGATAAATATGATATTTGTCCCTTTTTTAGGTGTTCTAACTGGTACTTAAGAGTTGAGTTATGTTTGGATAGCAGAGTTATTAAATTCAAAAAAATGCCTTGACTAGGCCGAGCACTTTGTGAGCACACTCCTAGGGGATTCATTAGACCCACGGAAAGAAAGACAGTTTGTTGAAAGATACAATACAGCATCCATAACTATGTGTATGATCTCTCTCCATTTTCTTTTTCTGTGTGAATTTGATCGATGCCTTGACACGATTTCATTTGTTCTAGTCGAATTTTTTATTTAATCATGCACTCTCTATGGATTCCAGATGCTCGTGCTCAGTTAAACTTTCTGAAGCTTTTTTCCAATTAATGAATCCTGTAGTATACAATGCTGATGTAGCGGCAGTGGCATGTTTCTGGTAAATCTTACAGGGTGTAAAAAAATTGCATTTTCAGTTTTAGAATATATAAGCCAAGATCTTTTAATCTTTTCATTATTTGCTAATGTTTTGTACCACAATGAAGATGTCAAATGTCTCCCATCACGTTCAGTGGACCTAAGGTCAACGTTTTCTGGATTCTTTTCGGCTAATAATAGAGCTTGACTGCTAAAGAAAGATCGTTGTTGATCGCTCACTTTTTCTGTGATTCGTCAACTGCCTGGGTCCGACAAATCAAAAGTTTTTAACTCTTCTTTCTTTTGCCCGCCCGCACCTAAATGAGAAGATTCTTTATAGCCTAATTGTATGTCCTCTAGATGTTCGTTTGAGGTCGATGAAGAAGGTTGTTCTCTCAGTTGCTGAAATGTAGTCTGTTTGAGGATGATAAATGAAGATTCTCCATTTTGGGCATTCAAATTGCAAGAAATATCAATGTCCTTTAGAATGTCGGCATTATTGGAAGTTGCGGCAGGGTTTAACGGTTCGCCTTTTCCTTGAAGCCACTTTTTCATTTTAGCTGCAATTTGTTTTCTCTGTTCGTTCCTATCTTTCGCTCTTTTTCTATATTCTGCTCCTGAGAATTTTTTTTCTAGACTCTCTCATGATTTTTTTTACTCTAAATAATATACAGTATAACTTGCCTTAATGAGAAAAACTAAAAATTGACGTAATTACACTCAACAGTCTAACGTCGCGGATGCGAGCGCTAACTATATGTTTCCATTTCGCTAAATATGGTGAGGAATATTGGAAGCAGGCATATTAAAAGAAAATGAGAGAACAAAAAAACCGTCGAAACTTGAAAAACTTTAAAAAATTATAAAAACAATAAATCCATTTTTAAAACCTAAACTGCCGACTGGCTGCAAAAAATCAAAATGCCTTACTTCATTTCTTAGACACATAGTAAACGTTATCCGTCTGTTATATAAAAACATTACTTTTGCCACCCGAGGCAGACCCCCAACTTGCCCCCTCCAGATCCGGGTCTGTACCTTTCTTACTAACTTACAGAAAGAAAACATGTCTTACCGATTTGTGTGTTTCAGATTTTCCCTGAGAAATTTTTTCCTCCGCTAGTAAGACTTGACCGTTTATAAAAGAATGAAGTCATCGTGATCTATAAAAGCATTTCCAGTTTCGTTTCAAATCACACCGTGCTGTTGATGAAGTAGATGGGTCCGCTACAAGAGATTTCCTCTACCAGGATAATGGAAAAACTTTCGCCCTCTACATGCACAATGTTGAAGAAAATAATCTGAATTGAAATGATATTTCAAACTTTGAACTCCGGATTCAGAACGCTGATACTGTGAAGTTAAAAAGTGACAGATAACTTATAGTCTTCATCCTATTTTCTGAACTAGAAAATATTACAATCAACAGCTGTCAAAAATGAATTGTTGAAGCAAAGCGTTGAAATAAGATTGGCGATTGATACGTTATAATTAAACAGACTAACGCTTTGAAGTATCCGAAATATAAACGGTGTAGAAAAAGAATTGGAAGTTAAGTTTTTAGAATGATTTGAGTTCAGTGTATTTGTTGAATCTCTTTTATCCTAACAAATGACTCTACACAGAAAATAAGTACTTTAATACTTTGAGGATTCAAGTCACACTTGAATCCGAGATAAATTTTGGGGGGGGGAATATATCCTAAGCTCTCAAAAAATGTTGACTATATAAGGTCATTTCTGATACCGAAATTTCTCTTGATAGGTTGTTAACTAACCATTTTTGGAGGGGAGTCCATTACAGCCAAATATTAACAGTTCTATATTTTTACTGATTTCTATGGTATTTCTGTGATATACGAGAGCCAGTCAAAAAGTTAGTTGCACTGCTTAAGAAAACAAAGCAGGATAGAAATTTTACAATAACTTTACTTGTATCTTAAAGTTGCATTCAAAATCTACTTTTCAACGTAATTGCCTCAATTATTTAAGCATTTGTCTAGGCGTGGTACAAGTTTTTCGATGTTTTCTGCAAAGAAATCGCGTCCAATATCTGATAACCATTGTTAGGCTGTAGCTTTCACTTCGGCATCCGAATGCTACCGTCTCTTTGAAAGTTCTTGTTTCAGGGGACCAAACACATCGAAGTCAGGAGGTGAAAGGTCTGGGCTATAAGGAGAGTGATTCCACACTTCCCACCTAAACGTTTTCAGAAGTTCGCACGTTTGTTTTACTGTATGCGATCTTGCATTGTCATGCAAGAGCACAATGCCTTTCGACAGTTTACCTGGCCGTCGATTTTTAAGTGATTTCCGCAATCGTTTTAGTGTTTCACAGTAAGAAGATGCGTTAATTGTGGCACCCTTCGGCATGAACTCTGTATGCACCACGCCTTCTCTATCGAAAAACAGCGACATCATCACCTTTCCTGCAGATGGAACAGTTCGACACTTTTTTCGTGTCGGGGAACTGCAATGTTTCCATTCGAGCGAGCTGCGTTTCGTTTCAGGTGAGAAGTGATGAATCCAAGTTTCATCTCCAGTCACAATTTTGTCCAAAAAGTCATTTCCTTCCGTTTAACGTTGAAGAAATGCAAATGCACTTTCAAAACGCTTTCCTTTATGTTCCTCCGTCAATAGACGTAGCACCCATCGAGCACAAACTTTACGAAATTCAAGGTGATCGGCGATAATTTTGTGCACACTTCCATGAGAAATATTCAGTTCATTTCAGATTTTGTTTATCGTGATGCGTCTGTTTGCAAGAATGCATTCATTCACGTGAGCAGCGATTTCCGAATTTGTTGCAGTTGCTGGTCTTCCCTCTCGCTCAGCGTCGTCAATATCTGTACGTCCATTCTCAAACATGTTGCACCATTTCGCGATAGCTTGGCGTGACATTGCATTTAAACCATACACTTCATGCAACTGCCCATAAATTTCAGTGCAGTTGCAGCTTTTTGCCCACAAAAAACGAACCACTGCACTCATTTCCAATTTGGACGCTATTTGCAGCCGTCGAGACATGTTTGAGACTGATTATCAGAAAAACTAAACTTGCCTCGTGGAAGCCGCTACGTCATGCGATACAGATGCATGTCTGAAGTGTTGAAACAAAGTTTCATTAAAATAGCCTCTGACAGAAAATTTTTACCAAGGAATGCAACTAACTTTCTGACTGACCTACGTATATAAGCTTTTTATCCAGGCTGGAGGAACAGAACTCGGAACGTTTATCCAGAGTGACAAGTTTGGAGAGTCGCCTGGAGAGGAAAACAATTTTCTCTCTCTCTCATATGAATGAAATATATACCATAATATAGTTTAATTGGAAAAACTAGCAGATTTTCAATAACTGAAAATGACTCACGTTTACTTTTACACCACAATATTTCCGGTGAAGTTGTGAAATATAGAATGAATATCCAAACCGTATCTGAAGGAAAAAAAACAATAGAAAGCATTAATAAACGGCCACATTTTTTTCCCAAAAGAGTCATAAAATACCATCAAAATTCAAAAACCACATTGATGAGTGCTCTGAAGAGAAACGATTGACGAATGCACTATGAGCCCGCATTTTATCAAAAGAGTCACAGTATATATATGTGGGATTCCTAAGTTCCATAGCCACCACAGGGCATCACCTGTGCGATTCCAGCGAGAGCGAGGAGGCGACGATGATGTCAGAGAATAACTCGAAGGTGGTAACAATGACAGCGAGCGCGAGAGTAGTAAGCCCCCATAACCGGGCGGCGGAAGTGACGTCAAGAAAAGGGGCGTGGCCTCCGCCATCTTGAATTTCTCCGGAAGTGACGATACCAGCGCCATCTTGTATCAGGTGATGGAATGACGTAAGCGTGTTGAGTTTCTTTTTATTCTGTGGCAACGATGTTTTCAAAGCTTTTATTTTTGGTGGCAACGACACTATTTTTTTATGTTTATGGCAACGAGCTCTTGAACCACGTGACGTCAACTTTATAATTTTCCTTATTTACCAATTATTTTCCTTTATTATTTTAGTTATTTTATCTTTTTTATTCATTATTTTTAATTATGAATCATCCTTTCTAATTATTTAATCCGTCGTTTGTTTTTAATTAGTTTTAATTGATTCCATTATATTGTAATCCATTTTTGATGAATTTAATATCATTTTCCCTGAATTTTAAAAATAACTCCACGGCCGGGATTCGAACTTGCTATCTCTGGGTAAGAGTCTGGCGCTTTAACCAGAAGGCAATCCTATCGTCCCTCCAAACTTGTTCTTTCACCTTGTGCACCCTCTTTGTCCATTTGACCTTGTACAGAGGAAACTGCCATAATGTCACCAGGCTGAAGGATAGCGCATACGTGAACCTCACTTTTAGCTTTCTAATCCATTACTTTATTCCTTGCTGCTTTAAATATAAGATTTTCCCAGTTTAATTTTTTTGTTTTATTATTAGG
Source organism: Stegodyphus mimosarum (assembly GCA_000611955.2). Taxonomy (NCBI): domain Eukaryota; kingdom Metazoa; phylum Arthropoda; class Arachnida; order Araneae; family Eresidae; genus Stegodyphus; species Stegodyphus mimosarum. Next base: position 7,658 of record KK118549.1, read on the forward strand.
ATATTTTTCATTGTTTTCCTTTTTTTTCTTCTTGATCTTACTTAATTAAATTTATACTTTTTGCTTTTGCTAACGTAAACTTTACTGTCGCAAATTAATGTTTCCACAATTTATTTTTACATTTTCCTTTCCCTTTTTATTTTGCAAAAGTTTTTTTTCCCAAATTTATTCTTTTTCATATTTTTGCTTTAAAAATATCTTACGTTTAACTTTTTTTTTGACAAACGTAATATTTATTTTTACAAGTTTAATTTTTTTCCTTTTCCCTTTTTATTTTAAAGAAGTTGTTACATTTTTCATTTTGCTTTTCCTTTTTCTTTCTTCTCGTTATAACTTAATTAAATTTACATGTTTTGCTTTTGCTAACGTAAATTTTACTGTCGCAAATTAAAGTTTCAACAATTTTATATCCGTAGAAGAAAATTTATTTTTACATTTTCTTTTAACTTTTTATTTTGCAAATTTTTTCCCCATATTTAATCCTTTTCATATTTTTACTTTAAAGACTTTACGGTTAACTTTTTTGGTTTTTACAAAAGTAATATTTATTTTTACAGGTTTTAATTTTTTTTCCTTGTTGCTTTTTATTTTAAAGAAGTTGTTACTACATTTTTCATTTTGTTTTCAAAAAAGTAATATTTATTCTCATAATTTTTCCACTTCTCAGTTTTTACAAATGCAGTTTTCCCCCTTATGTATTTTACTTCCAAAAGTAAATTAAAACTTTTTCACATTTTTTTTCTTTTTTCGTTTTATAAATGTAAATTTTTTTCTATTCTTTAAAATTTTTTCTTGTTATGTTTTTATTTTACTCTTAACTTCTTTCCATTATTTTAAACACTTATTGACGTTACATCTAAATTTCTCTCTGGAGGGCTTTATGGAGAACATTTTCTGGAACTTTAAACAGTATTCTTCTATGCAGATTTAATAAAATACTACATTTCTTACTTTTCATACTACTAAATAGGAGATACTCAGAACTTTTCCTTCCAATATATTGTACTAACTACTAATGACTACAAACTTTATGAAATACTATGCAAAACATTACGAAATTTCTTTTACACGTCTTACTTTTATTCAAAGGATTCGCCAAACTGTGTCTGACAAATGTAAATTTTACACTTTGCATTTCCACATTTTTCCTCAGCTTAAACTTTTATTCTGCTTTTAAAATATATTCATGTTGCATTTCTGATTCCTTTTCCCTAAAAACAAATACAGACTTACACACTTTCTTTACTATACAGACACTGTACTGTTTACAGACAGTTTCTTTACTGGAAGACCTGCTGACTGAAATCCTATAAGGACTAATAAATTTTTCATGTCATAAAGTTCGCTTAAACCAATACATGAGTCATTTCTACCCAGTTTAGTTCAGTTACGTACCAAACGTATTTCATTTCTATTATTTTACTCTACAGATATTTACATGAATATTCCTTTTTTATTCAGCAGAAGGATTCCTTTATATTACTAAACCATACTAAGGTTTTTAAACACTTTACAAAAATATCTTGGATTTTATTATGCACATCTTACCTAAAACCACTAAACATTTTCTAAACCTTGATTTTTTTATTGAGAAAACACCACTTGAATCCTTAACATGATGTCACCTGTCTACCACAGAACCTAATAAATGTTACTATATTCGAACTTACCACAGCCTTGACTTTCTTAGCAAGATACACGAGATAGTATTATTTTTAGCTATAATTACACATAAAATTAATATTCAGCCATGGGAATGAAACTTTGTCGCCTTTTTTTTCCAATTTGGAATACAAAAATTTCTTAAGCTGGAATATTTTTTTTCAACCAGTAAATATGATCATTATTTTTGCTGAGTCTCATAGCCTCTTAAGGTATTCACTGTAACTTAACTAAAAGATACCCATATTTCACACTAATGACAATAATTTATTTAGCACTGAACTGTTACAGCCTTTTGAGAAAGAAATTTAATTTCTCATACCTGGCATATAAACTCCTACGTAGTTATGCTACATTACACGAAATATTGAGTAAAGTTCCAAATACTGATCCAGCAAATTGTTGCGAAAAATTCGGCGGTTGCGCCTGTATGTAAGCTTTCCGGCATGACACTAGGGTTGCCATAAAATAGTGTATGGTAGGGTTGCCAGATTGGCAACTTTATCACCCATTTGGCGACCAAATTGGCGATATCCCATGGTCCAATCAGGAAGCTTCTAGAGTAACTTCCTGTCGAGATGTTTCTCGAAACCTGTGGAACCTAAGGAAAAGCTATATAAACCCTTACGTTTCTGAGAGCCGGCATTGTGGAGAATTGTAAGAATAGCTGCTTACTGTGAGTGCTAAGCTACGCGAGAGTTTCGTGAACGGAAAGCGATCGAGATAGTGTTTTGCCGTGAAGCTAACTTTACAGTATAGCTTGACAGTGTATTGGTGATTGTTCCACAGTGTTAATTATAAGTATAGTGTTGCCGTGAAGCTACTTTTACAGTTACAGCCTGAAGCTGTGTTGCTGATTGTTTCAGCGTATTTATTGTAGATTTTCGACGCTTTTAAAGGTAATTTTGGAACTGTGCTGTAAATAGTGATTCTTGTAAATAAATTGTGCTTTTTATTGTTCTGCATCGTGTTTTCATCGGATACTCTCAAATCCACGAACCCGTAAAACGCAACAACTGGTGTCAGAAGTGGGATTTAAGAGTGAATGGCAGTCACCTGTCTACAGGAGGAAGCAATGGCGGAGGAAATGAAAGCTTTGATGGACATGTTAGCAGCTCTGAAAGCCGGACAATACGAGATAAAAGCCGGATATAATGAGATAAAAGCTGGATATGAAGAGATGACAGCTGTGATGAAAGTCGGCCGAGAAAAGGCGCGAGAACTACTCCAACAGATGAAAGTCGAGCTTGCAGAACAAACTGGAGCTATAAAAGAAGATGCGGAAATCAAAGTGGCATCTGAAGAATCAGAGGATGAAGAAAAGTAGAAAGTAGCTAATGAAATGCCTGAGGAAAATCAAGAAATGATGAATGAAACATCTAACGGGGTTAAAGGAAAAGAACGAAAGCATGAAGAAATAAAAGACGGGAAAGAAGCTTTTGATTCTCAAGTGCCTGAAGTAGAGACAGAAGAAAATGAAAATGCGACTGTCGAGATCATAGTAACTGATAGTGAAGTTACGAAGTCGCAGTTAGCAAGTATTCAACCATCTGAAAATTCATGTGACTCTGGGATGGAAGAAGCTGATGTACAGCTTACGCAGAATGATCCAGTATTACAAGAAAATTTACCTACTTCGCAAACTGTATGTGTGTCCTATAATGAAGATTGTGTAGACATGGACTCGATTCTAAACCAGGATACTTCTGTTTGTAAAGGATCGGATTGTATTCATGACCCTGGTGCAAACATCGGAATTGGTTCCCAGGAAACGGAGGAAAATAAGCATGTAGCAACTGCTAAAATTACCAAGGTGAACTGTACACACGATGCGAATAAACTACAAAGTGGTAAACGAACTGTTTCAGATCTTTCTGTGCACGAAAAGTCTGAAAGGACTGAATCTTCAGACTCTGATATGAAAAACAGAAATACACCCGAGAACTGGCGTGGAAAAGTATTTGACCCGGGTATTGTTCAAGAGCAGAAGCTAAGTACGAGTTGGCGGATCCTAACATTAAGCCAACAATAGAGCTGAAGGAATCATCGGCTACGAAACCCAAGTGGCAGGACGTTTCCATCTTCAGTCCTATGACTAAAAGGTACTGGGCTCTCTGGGACTCACTTCACCTTCGAAATGGAGTCTTATATCGACTGTGGGAAAGCGACGATGGAACTAATAAAAGATGGCAGCTGCTGCTTCCTCAAAACCGAATACCTGATGTCCTGAAAGAAATACACAGCAGCCCAACAGGAGGGCATTTCGGCTATATGAAGACATTAAACAAAGTTCGAGAGCGCTTCTTTTGGAGTTCCGCAAAAAAAGACGTTGAGAAATGGTGCCGGTCTTGCGATGCCTG
>KK118550.1:0-66115 GCA_000611955.2 Stegodyphus mimosarum
CTAAGGCAACATGAAGTAAATCTAATTACAATTCTAAATAAATAGCCAAATAAATGTGAAATTTGTAACAATATATACTTTTGCATATGATCGTTTATTGTTTTAAGGAATATATTTCGTGTACCGCTATTATTTTTTTTCCTCGTGGGAGTGTTTTATTAGCTGCATTAAATATCATAATTTAAGTTAAAATCTTTCAATATTGTATTACTCCAACTTTTCACTATTTCCATTTAACATACATCTTATTCAAACAAAATGCAATTTCATTTGTTGCTTAGTTTCAGTTTCCATTTAAATCTAAATTTTCCATAATTAATAAACAAATTCAATTATTTTTATTGACCCATATTAAAATTCAGTTGTTTTGTTACATTAATGCATTCTATTTAAGCAAAAGTCCAAATAAAACTCAAAATACCAAGATAAAATCAGCTCAAGCTTTCCTTTCTTAATCATTTGTTAAAATTACAATTCATGGCAAAATACAAACTTACTCCTTGCAATGATAAATACAAAATGATTGACACCTGAATGAGGAAGATCATTCTTTTCGATATTTTATTTATGTGCTATGTAATTAAGCAGTCATTATGCTAAAAGAGTTTCAAAGAATCGCTCCGGAAGAAAGTGAGTTCTATATTTTAAATTTTCTGTCTTTTACAAAGTAATGGTAGCCGCAAGGTTATTTGTTAACAAATATTCAGGCTCATCCAATTAATAAAATCACTGTGTGATATTATTTCCTGATTGAAAACAGTAATTATCAGCTCTAAAGAAAAACAAACAAATCCAAAGATAATAGGAATTGTAAAGGAAAATGGCTGAAAGGCTTCTTTCTCACTTCAAGTTTAATAACAACCGTTATGTACATGCCAATTTATTTGAATACCCCACATATTTTACAAAAAGTGGTAATGGGGGAAGGAAAATTCCGTCGAAAAAACGATTTATTTCTTTCTAGTTGATATATGGGGTTTGGTGTAGCACTCGCATTGAATTCAAACTTAGTTTGACGTTGATTTAAATGAAGCAGCTTAATGCATTGAGACACAAATACAGCCCTTTTTTTTTAATGTGCATGCACTATTTTTCAAATTTGTTTGTGTGTCTGAACTAGAATATTATTTTTTTAGCCTGAATATCAGGAAAAACCTATTTCTCTTTCTTTACGTACCAGAATGAAAGTGTGAAAAGCATTAAACAAAAACTAAAAGTGAAATGATAATGAATATTTTAAAAGTTTAAGAAAGTAATGAATTTTTAAAAGTTTAATATTTTCAATGAAAGTGTTGCAAGAAAATGCATTTTTACTATCTTCATTTTCTCTGTATCTAATACTCAAAGAAAATGCTTATTAGAGAAGCAGGGGTTCTAAATAAGGGGGCAGTTTCACCCTAGAAAAGAATTTCATAGTTTCAAGGGGGAATGCGACCAGCATTTTATTTATCTGTTAAGTATATAGTTTAGTTTATGAATATAAAAAATATTTTATTCACGTTTTGGTGTGAACCAATATTTTCTAGACTTTCTTTTATTTAATTTATAAATCACGTTAGAAAATAATCTAAATCTAAACAAATATACATATTGTTATGAATTTTGTGTAATGTAACATGAAAAGTTTGAAGAAATGCGGAACTTTGGAGAAAAAGGAAAATTACATGAGCAAGTTTATTTAACTTTGAGATAAATGGCTATCTCGCCAGTTTCCCCGAGATATCGCCAAGCTAGAGATTGATTTAACGACTAATTTTGTCGGCAAGTTTGGCTACAAATTACCAAACGTCGCCAAACTTGGGGACATTTTGGTCCGGCCTACGTATAATTGTTATTGGTAGACTAATTGAATAGCTGAAATTGATCGCTATATGTAACTATGACCGTATCCGACCCTCTTATGAAATAACCTCACATGCTTTCGAGCACTTTCGAGAAATCGAAAGTAATAGAAATTACACAGCGGCCCTTGGAAAACTATATAACACTGGAGAAAGCATCACTTCTCAGGTTTTAATTCAGAGCTGACTTCGGAGTGTTGAGAGATCTACGTGCGAGCTTCGTTCCTTGGATGTACTTTGCATTGCGTTGTATTTAACGTTTTGATAGTTTGAAATAGTAACTTTTGATTGTGCTCTATCCAGTTGAGAAGAGCTGTGGGAGTAGTTTTGTGGAAAGTTCCAGAACTGTAAAGAAAGGGTGAAAGGGGTGCATGGGGCAAAAAAAGGTTGAAAACCACTGTAGTATTACTCATTAGTAAATATTTCTTACTTATTAGTTCATAATTTGTTATTAATTTATTGACGAGTAATAAACAAAATGTTTATAAAAATTAATAATAAATTATAAATTAAATCCATTTAAAATATTTTTTTAATTTATAAATTAAATTTTAATGCAGATGCGATTAGCTTAAATTTTAATGCAGTTGCTGTTGAAAATATATAATTTATAAGGTATATCTCCCACATTCTTAGCGTGCCTTCGTGGTGTAATGGTCAGCACACTGAGCCGGTATTTCAGAGGTCCGCGGTTCGATTCCCAGCGAAGGCGTTGCACATTTTTCATCTCTCCGGCTTCTAAAAAACCTAATGTCTCTACAAATTTAAAAATAATCGAAAGAAATTTAAAATTATCTAAAAATGCAGAGACTTCATATAGGCATACATTTTTAATAAAACTATATAGATTTCGGGAGTCAAGAGATACTAAGTCCCTCTTCTTTTGGAGCAAAAGAGCAATTTAATTCAAACATTCTTTAAAACTAAACAATATTTTATTTAAAAGTCTATGAGATCTGATGTAGCTTTGTTACCTAAAATTAAATTTTACACTGACTCATTTGTCTTAAATTTGAGATATTCATCTGAATCGTCTTCCAAAACTATTATTCAAAATTATTTTTTTATTTATTTACCAATCGCCAGCCTGTGTGTCACTAGATCATTAGACTGCGTGCTCTCCAATATCTTTTTGGTAAGACAATTAGAATGAGATAATTCAGAGCATTCGTCTGTATGAACAGCGGTCATATCTTGTCCAACTGAAAACAAAATGCACGCAGAAAAGCAGACAATATTAAAACGAAATAAATGGGTTGCACACAGTCGTGTCCAGCCAACAGCATAAAAGTGGCCATTTCAGCTACACGAGGAGCATCCGGAGCAAGATCGGAATAGGTGCTGAGGACACTCCAGAATTTAGTACAGGTAGCATGAACAGATACTGTATGAAAAGGGGTATTTGAAGCTTCTTTTAATCTCCAGTTTTGAAGAATAAAAGGGCAAATTTCTAATTTGTTTCTGAATGAAAACCCAAATACGTTGCATATAGGTCCATGTCATAAGTGTACTGCAGGGTCCATGTCATAAGTGTACTGCAGGGTCCATGTCATAAGTGTACTGCAGGGTCCATGTCATAAGTGTACTGCAGGGTCCATGTCATAAGTGTACTGAAGGGTCCATGTAGTCTATGTAGGAGTCCATCAACATCACAGTGGAAGGGTGCTCACTGCACAGACACTTTATGTTGAATTCCCTGAAGTAGAAATCTATACTGTTGAACTTAAGGGCTTTTATTTTCCTGATTAGATAATAAGGCTTAAAGAGCCGATGTTGAATCGGAGAGTATCACAACCGTTCAACAGAATTCTGGAGAATGGGAAGTTGCTGAAGAGTCACAGAGATTGATTCCAGCTCACCATCATAATAGGTGGTAAAGTTCCCAACTGGAAGATAGAAAGAAAAACATTCACAAAAATACCAACCCCAGCTTCTTCAATAAACTACAGAAGGCAACAATCCGTTTAGATGTGAAGCCATTCATAAGTAGATTAGTCATCGTGGACAGTTTCCAGAACAATCGCACGGACTGCATCAGGACAGCAGTTTGACTTTTTTATTTTTTTTATTTAGGTCCAGTCTTACATCAAGGTCCGTGTAGTTCCAGGGGGTTGACAAAAAAGAGTAATTCAATAGATGTACTGTTCATTAAAGGGAAACAGTCAGTATCATGTACACACTAGACAAAACCCCATTGAGTTCTCAGGTTACGTTCTTGATTGTGATTGTAGTCTCGCCAGAAAGAGTTATTAGGTAGGGAGCCTGATTAACCTATTGTAAAGAATAGTTGCACCTTTTTTTAATAAGATTAATCATTTGAGGTGTAATGTGATCAGGTCTTTTTGTGATGAACCCTAGGTAAGGCAAAATCTGCTACAGCGTCCTCCATCTCTCCCAGTTTTCTTGATCATGTAAATAAATTTGGCAAAAACTGTCCTTTTAAGGATTTGAATGCTCTTCAGTGTAAAACAAGTGATCTTTTCCATCAAAAAGAACACAGCTTTTGACTGTTTGTAAATCTTTTGATACTGATGTTTTCTATTCAAAATTATATTATTAAAAAATTATTATTCCAATGTGAAATTTTTAATCGCCTTTAAAAATTTATTAAACATTAGAAATTAAATTTTTAGTAACGGTACGTTAAGAAAGGTTAAGAGTTAGAAACTGTAAATTAAGAAATAAATTCCATTTGCTTCATGAAATAGCAATTTGTTAAATTTTATACTCAGGGATACTTAGCATGAAATCAAAATCTTTACTCGGCAGGATTTTAAAAAAATAGGTTCTTCTAAAAGTAGTCTAACAGGAAGAAGTAGGTAGATATCGATTGAGAGCAATAATCCATTAAGGCCAACAATGTTCAAAAAGAGTATCAAATTCCATTCATTGACAATTGTCTTAAAAGTATTACAAGTAAAAAAATTCATATGATGTGAATTGTTCTAAATTACCATTTCGCGCTATTTTCTTCATTGGTAACGTGATATAAGGTCAAGAAATATTCAGGGGTAAAAAAACATCAATTCTGTTCCTAAAATAAAAATTCTGAGCTTTGCACAATTCATGCCGTCCTACAAAACAATATAATATCAGAAAGTATAATTACCATTACATCTGTGATTGAGTTACTAATAAAGTGAAAGATTTATTTTATTCACTTATGTTTTTTCACACTATTTTTGTTCTAAAACTATGCTCTTATCAGTCTGAGAAATCGATGCTTATTGTAATTTTATCTTAAGATTTATTGGGAATTAAATGCACACTCTGCGAAAATGAATGAGACAGATCTATATCTTCCGTCCTACTGGGTCGATTTGATTAAATTTAACTTGCATTTTTAATGTCTCAAAGTGTGACTTAGGATATATATTAGATTTATACATAGCTTTATTCTAACGTAGGTATTTTGACACAAAATCTGACGGTTTCTGAAATGGCGTACCAATTTTTTCCCTATATCGATTCTACGACTCAAATTATGCCTAAATATTAAATTTTGTAAAATTTGGTCAGAAACTTATCGAGAAATTCAAAAATTTATCTTGGCGTCCTTTTCTCAGTGTGCGTTAAGTACAATGCATTTAGAGAAATTCTTAATTTATAATAACCAAATTTCCTTTCCCTTTCATTCTGCACGAGCGTCGTTCATTCTTTCAAATAATTTTCTTTCGTTATTTTTAAATCCGTAAACCACATTTGGCGTTATTATTGCTGAAAGCAAAGATGACAAATTTCAAAATTCGCCAATATGTTAGTTTACTTATCTGTAAGACAAGTTTTTGTAAAAAAGTCTAATTTTTTTGTAGGTTTGCGTAGAAATACCTCTACTTTAGGATTATGGGAGAAGCTTTATAAGTTACAATTCAAAAATCTTTATAAGAATTACCAAAAACGCAAATTTTTAAAAGGAATCAGAAATTGTCTACTACTTGAATTAACAGAAATTATTTGGATAGAACCTAAATTTCTAACTGTGAAAGAAGAAAAAACATAAGTTTTATAAAAAAGAGGTATTAATAACAACTATATACCAAATTCAATTAACTTTTTAAGGAGCAACATTTTGAGATGATTTTTTTAAAAGCTGTTCGTGCCACTTTCACAAAACTCTGCAATTTGGTATAGTTTGAGTCATAGAATCGAAATACGGAAAAAAAAAAGGTCCGCATGCCATTTCAGAAAATGTCATATAATAATGTCGAAATGAAGATATACATTACTATCGAAAACATCAAGGAAAGGTCTGCTATTAAGATTCTTATTTTAAAATACTTGGAAAAAGACACTGAAGGACAGAAAGTGACTTAATTCGCTACTCTGCTAGGTTAGTTTCAAGTAAAGAAATATGGCTGCCATGGTAAAAAATAATATACCACATGTACCACATATCGGTAATACATCACATGACTTCATTGTACCGAATATTAAATTATAAGCATTTTTTCCTATATTTCATTTAAACTTATTAAATTGAATTAAATCTACTTGGTCGATAGCGCATAAATCACAATAGAATAAACGCACTCTTTAAAATTTATATATTTATTTACCATAGCGACACTCTGCCTCTAGGTTCATTTAACAGCGTTACATGACATTCCTTTTATAACTCTGAAAGCGCAAAAATTATATCAGCTGAAGAATTGTATAATCTTTGCCACATAACCTATTTAAATACTGTAATATATCTAAAACGATATATAAAAGAAATTAAACAAATAAAAAAGAAACAGTTTTTTATAGACGATGAAGAGCCGCTTACCTAATGCCGATGCGCTACTCGTAAACATTCTCCTCTCTCCGAGACAAACTGGCGACAATATTTGCGGCTAATACGAAACACTTATTTCCTCGAATTTCATTAGAGATTTATTTCTCATTCAATTAATTCTGTTCTCAGTTCGCGACAAGACAAAAATACATAAAACTTCAAAATATCTTCATTAAAAATTGAAAAATACAGAAAAAAATAAATAAATAAAACACCAAGTACAATTAAAATAATAGCAAAAAATATACAATTAATATTGGAGTCTCTAATCAAAAACAAGCAATTCGGGCAGCAGGCAACAAGGCAGATTTTTCGGTATACAAAAATGAGTTTAATTTTGATTTCATTAATTTTGAGCGGCAAAACGCCACTGACGGTGCAGAAACTGAATTCACTCTTCTGCTGAGTATCAAGTGTAAAGAAATATGGCTGCTATGGTAAACGAAAAGTAGGCTTAGGCGCACTAAAACAACTTTTAAATTGTTGATAATTCTACAACTATTTCAAGCAGATTAAAATCCTTAAACGGAAGATAAGAACAAAATAATTCAATTATTTTTAAAGCAAAAGATGCCCAATTTTTACCAACATATAAGAATAAAAATTTCTTATGCGTACAACACATGAGAGGCCGATTGCAACCAAAAAGGGAGGTGCGCAAATACATATTACATGCAACATTTCAAGATTCTGAGGCTACTCGTTTTTGATTTGTGCGAGATACATGCATACATATGTACGTACGTACATGCGAACCTACATAAGTACGTACGGAAACCACTTCTGAATTCCCTTCTGAATTCATTTTAAATCAGTTTTATAATTCGTTTGGAGAAAAAGTGTCCTTTATTCTGTCCACACGTACAGATGTCACTCAAAAACTTAGTTAAATTGCATTCGATTGTGGTCAAAATGGATATTTTCGCTGAAATACGATACCCGGAATTTTTCGTGATTACAATACTTCCTCTACTTCGTACAAGGAAGTAAAAAATTACGCTTAGCCACATTTAAACAACTTAAAGAAACCTGAAGAACGTCCTGCCTGCATTGGTCTTTTCATGATTTTCCTCATTTGTAACATGAATAGCAGCCATGTTCTCATAGAAAGTCTGGATAAGCAGCCTTTGAGTCCTTTGACATAGGGAACATAATTCAATCCGAACCTTTATTATCATTTTCCTATTTTAGAGGACGACGACGAGTGTGAATAAATCTTTCATTTAACATTAGTTAAATTCCTAAGTGATACCTTTTTAAGTAATTAAGTAATAATAATTTGCCTATCAATTTTCAACCCCAGAAGGGACTGTTAATCTCGAAATGGGATTTTGCGTCAGTTCATTATAAACGGAGTATCACTTTTCGAATTATTGCCACCAAATATTATCGCTCTGTAGTTTTAGCAAGACATTAAATAATGAAGAATCACCATGTATGTAGGTATATTCCTAGCATTGCGAAAACGGTAACTTGAGCAGTCAAATTGTGAGTAACGTAGTCTCCTGAGCATGTGCACCTGGAAGTCAGAATTTCAAATTTCTAATTTGTTTTAATATTTATTTCGTTAACTTTAATGAATTTTGGATATACAACATAACGATTTCAAAGCGAGCTGTGGCAACATTGTTCGAATTAAAACATTTTTATCTTCAGCGCACGTTACTTTTGCCGTTCAGAAAAATGAAAGATTTCAGTTTTAATTAACTAACTCTGCTCTATGAAAGCAATGTGTTGCCGTGGCCGGAAATAAAGTACTTTTATCTTTCATACACGAGCATTTTATCTTTCACTTTTAGCTTTGCCATTCAGTAAAGCCTATGTTTTGAAACTTTACCTTGGAGGTTATTGAGTAATAAACTGAGCTATGTGAAAGCAATAAACACAGTTCATAAAAATATTTTTTTCTACTTTTTAATGTGACGGATTTAACTGTACATGTATTAACATCATGCGATGTCTAATTACAAACAGTCAATATTTTTATGAGCTCTAATTACAGTCAATATATATATTTTTTTTTTATGATAACTATTTTATGCGACTGGCCACACGAACGTCTAGTCTTCAAAGAAATGATATAGAGAATATAAAAATATGTATAACAGCCTTTAACATATTATCGGGAATTCTAAACATACGTTGTTTGTAAATATTTTGCGATTTTGTTTTTGAATCAGATTTTATGCGACGGAAGTGTGCAGAATGTGATATTTAATAAATAAAATTAACATGCTAAACGTCAATAATAACAAAAAAGTTTTATAAGCCTATTACACTGGTTATCATAAATTAAGCAAAAATCACAAAAATAGCGATAACTTCCTCAAAAATAATCCAAACCGTGTCAGATTTAAATATGTTGCCATGTAAGAGTAGCTGAGTAACACTGCAATATGCAAATTAGTGGCGCTGCACTCTTAATACGTCATCTGCGAGGAGCATAAAAGTCCATGTTTTGAGAACAAGTCCACATATTTCTAAGATATCACTGTGATAGTGAGAAATCTGAGATAGCCAATTTGTAACAATGACCTCCAGGCATCATTTATCTTCATAACCACGATGGAGAGCCATTGGAAGACTAGAAGCAGGATAAAGTCAAACAGAAGCGGCCAGATGGCTAAATGTGAGTCCTTCTTTGTTTCATAGGGTTTGGAGGCAATTTCAAACCACAGATTCAGCCTCTAGGAACGGCCAACTGCTACGACGAGCGCCGATGACCGATATTTGGCATTATGAGCGCGCAGGAATAGAACCGCTACTCCGACTCTTCTTAGATCCTCCCTTGCTGTAGCCTTCGGAAGATTGGTGTCAACGTCAACTGTGAGTAGAAGGCTTCACGAAGGTGGTCTGTATGCGAGGCGACCAGCCATTTGCGTGTCGCTCACGTGACGCCGTAGGAGGGACCGTCAACATGTCCACTGGACGCCTGATGAATGGAGGGCTGTTGTCTTTACGGATGAGTACATTTTTAGTCTAGAAAGCGATAGTAGACGTTATTTGATATGGGGAGAACCTGGAACCCGTTATCATCCGTGAAAGAGATGCATACGGAAGACGAAGTGTTTGTGTTTGGGGTGGCATCTCTTTCGGTGGACGCACAGACCTCCATGTCTTTCCAAGGGGAACCGTGAATGCTGAGGTTTATAGAGATGACATCTTTGATACTTACGTACGCCCATATGCCGTGCTAATAGGTGATGCTTTTCCTGTTACAAGACAACAACGCAAGACCACAGAGGGCTCGCATAAGCAGGAAACAATTATGCGCATGGAGTGGCCAGCTCAATTCCTGCACTTGAATCCTATCGAGCACGTTTGGGATGCTTTAGAGAGACGTCTAGCTGCTCTTAATAGGCCCCGTCAGACCCTTGCCGCGCTTGCAACTGCTTTGCAAGAGCAATGGCTCTCGCTTCCTATGGAACTGATAGAACGCATAATTGAGAGCATCACACATCGCTGTACGTGCTGTATTACTTCTAGAGGCGATCATATTCCATATTGAAGGTACTTTTCTATAGCAAACTGACACCTTCTATTTGTTCATTTTATACATGTGCTTTCTATACTACCATAATTGCCTGGTAATTTCTTTTTATATTATTTGATACCTTACTATGTGTTGTATATTGTGATTAAGTTTCATAAAATTCTACATGTAACTTTTTCAGTAATCGTGATTTTTCCTTATTTTATGATAACCAGTGTGTCAGGACTGAGTGTTCGGTGCATATTCTTGGCAAACATCTTCGTGAACAGCTTAAAGTCCTGATCTTGAACAGGGAGCTGAATGCAGCTATTGTGATTAAGTGGTAGAAGAACTGCGCTTGAAAGGGATTTAAAATCCTCTTTTATTAAATCACTATTATGTACAACCACTTCCCAACTCGGGAGGGATACAGAAAGTAAAGACCGCATTTGGATCTAAAATGAACAATCAAAAAATTTAAACTAAAACTAATTAGAACTTAAACAGTCGTCGCTCACAGAGCTATAACAGGAGGTTGGCCTCTAAACTAAATGGTGCGTAGCAAGATTTACTAATACTGACGCACTTGGAATTATTTCAATAAGCAATCACGTAAAAGCGCTATGGCTTAGAATTTAAATGCTAGCTAGTCAGGAGAACGTCGAATAGCGTGATCGTGATCTGAGACTAAAAGCTCTCTCACACCGAGAGCTTTCTACCTCCGGTTTAAATATAACTTGGCTCCACTTCAAATTAGCATAAAGCTGAAAACGCGCGTTTCTTCTAACGGGAAGTTAAAAATGAGAATAAATAGAAAAGAATAAATTAAAATAAAACTTTCTTAGTTTAACTAAAACCTTACAAGTGTACTATGAAACTAAACATTGATATGATGGATAGAGTGAAAAGGGAAAAAGAAAAGGATTTTTTTAATGTCAAAGTTTAACTCTGCATCGACAATTCCAAACATATGCTGCTTTAACACTTTTTTTGTTGTTGTTGAACCGCATATAGCGTAAGAGCGAAGAAAGCGATGGTAACAATATAAATAATGTAAGTAAGACAAAAAAAAAGAATGTGTCAGCAGAAGCGAGGGTCAGAGCAGACTGCTAGACTGCGAGCTCAGTGAGATCCTAAAAACCTCAACAAACCCGTTTGGGCGACCATTAATATCTGGAACATTTTAGATTTTTAGCTCAAAGGAGCGTTAGTTCAGAAGGGCTATTAATTTCGTTTCGGCATTTTGCATCGATTTACTCTAATGTCCGTATCACTTTTAAACTCTGCCACCAAATATTGTCGCCTTGTGTTAGATTTTAAAAATGAAATAATGAAGAATTTTGATAAATGTATGTATGTTTCTCTCATTGTGATAAAACAACGGTATCTAGAGCCATCAAATTTTGAATAACGTAATCCTCCTCCGAATATGGGCATCTGGAAATCCAAATTTGGAATTTGTTTTATTATCTGTTTCATGTTTTCTAACACTTCAACGAATTTTTGATTAAGAAACTCAACAAAGAAAAATTATTTCCAGCGCGCAAGACTGTGTATCGGACATTCTAAAGATATGCTCATTTTAAAATTATTTTGGGGTTATTATTGTTGAATTGAATATTATGGCTTGAATATGACATTTCATATATAAAGGGAACTCAGAAAAAGTTAAGAAAACGCCTCTTTGGCTGTAATATAAAATCTGAGAGTTTTCAGATTTTTTTTTCATTTATTTTGTTCAAAAGTTTCCATTTGCACAATAGTGCTAAGTACTTCATCAACAAAGTTACAACTATTCAAAATAACTCTGTAATTTAGAAGAAACATTTGTAACTAAAACCTATCTTTGAAAACACGAACTACGTTTTAGAGGAGATTCTTATTTTCATTTCCAATTATATCCTTTATGATTTATGAGTTTGTCATTTGGAGAATGATATATTTGAGATAATTGTAGGCAGATGTATTTTATGATAGGAAAATCGTGTTGTGCACATTAAAGTTTAAAACATCCAGATGATTATTAAAATGGGATAGAACAAGTGATTTGTAACTACTGTGATAGGGTGTTATTAGAAACAATATAAATTAAACTGAAAACGTGATCTATTCAAAAACAAACATTATTTATGCGTATTTCAAATCTACATATGGGTGAATATGCTTCATATTTTAACTCATCCACTCAATTAGATTATTCCTTCGTTCTTCTAAGGTATGTATTTTTTTAGTTTCGATTTAATTCTAGGTACGTCATAATCTAAGTTATTGGTTTCGCACTAATAAGTTATTCATTTTTTTCAAGTGTTCTATGATTTCCTCTATGCTTTGATTGGTAAAAAATTCTACAGTTTTATCTTAATGTGCTTAATTTCATAGAAGTAAATCTAAATTAAAATTAGGAACTTATCATCACAGTCATAAAATTTACAATCAAATTTACCGGAATATACGGATAACGACCTCAACGGTTATCTCAAAGCGATTAATCACAGTGCGGTTATTCCGGAAAAGTACAGACATAGGACAATCGATAGTAATTAATAAATACTGTAAACATTTAAAATTTAGTAACTTCTGAGTGGCAACATTTAACATTTAGAATTTAGTAACTTCTGAGTGGCAACATTTAACATTAAATAAATATTTTAAATAGTTAAAAGTGCACACTCGTTTTTCATATGATTGTCAGGAGTGTTTTGTTTTCAAAATCAAGAGTTGAAAGCCTTCAGAGGCAATGAAATTTGATGGAACTATTGCCTCCATCTGGCTAAGAAGGCTACATTAGTTCTTCGATTGTCAAATAGCCAATAGATCATCTAATAAAGAACAGAAGGAGAAAGTTAACGCTTTTCTTGGTGCAATAAGAACTCGCGTTCCTGAAATATGTAATATGTTTTGTGTAGAAGATGATAAAGAACTTAAATTAGATGAAATTAAGAGAGAATTTACAGAATACTCAGAAAAATATTACATATGAAACACCTTTATTCTTTACTAGAAATCAAGCCATGTCAAAATCATTGATAATTATACAACTTGTCTTCGCAAGTTAGAAAATGTGAGTTTGCATAGTGAACGGATAGTCTGATAAAGGATAAAATTACTTGTGGCATTAGAGAAAATATAATGAGAGCAAGATTATTGCATGAAACAGAATTAACAATATTAAAAGCTTTTGATGTATGCAAATCTGTAGAAGTAAATGGGTATCAAATGAGAATACTGAAAGATGACGATACATTTGTAAATATATAACAAAATCATTTTAAGAATATTTTAAAATAGGTAAATATTGAAAAACAAGGGAATAAAGTTTGTTCCAAATATAGAACATCTCAATCACCTATTAACATTTTTACATACACAAAAAAAGTGTGAAAATTGTCATAAGTATAAAAAGATTAAACATTTTGAAAATCAGTGCGAAAGCTATTAAAAAACTTAAAGCTATCAAGGGAAAAAAAGAGGAATAAATTAAAATTACTAAATCATAACTCTGAATAGCATTTAGAAATTTGTGTTGGAATAAGAAGCCTTTATTTGGATAACAAAGAAGAGAACCAGATTGATGTTAATGTAAATAAAAATAAACTTAATTTGCACTTAGATACGGGAGCAATGAAAAATGTTATTTCAGAAAAGAAAGCAAAAATACTGGACGTTCCAATATCAAAGTCAGAAATTTAAAGATAAGTTACATTTTCTGGAAATAAAATGAAATCGGCCCAGTAGAACGGAAGATATAGAAGTGTTCCGTTTTTGCGCAGTGTAGATTGAATGCACTTTCAATAGATAAAAATTTAAAAGACATCCATTTACGTATGTTCGGCTTATCGAGTTTCTTGAAGAAAATAAGATCAAATAATAGAACGTCTGCAAGGAGTTGTGTGTATTACAGATGATATCTTAATATGGGAATCTAATGAAAAGGAATATGACATAGACTTAACAGAATATTCCACAGAGTACGAGGGAATAATCTGAAATATAATAAGGATAAGTGTATAATAAAAGTTACTCGTGTTAAAATATGAAAGACAGGTTAAAACATGATTTCCCTAAGTGGAAGCAATTGATTAAGTATCACAATCTAAAGATGTGGCTTCTCTACAAAATTATTTAGAAATGATTAATACTCGGCCAAATTTGATCTTAACTTAATGAGTGCAACATTAACAGAGTTACTTAAGAAAAATGTTCTCCGGCATTGAAATGAAAAAACAAAATCTTTCAGGAAGCTTGGTTGTAAAAGCATCCGTATTAACATTTTATGATACTTATAAGGAAGCAACTCTTACAATTGATGCAAGTTCTGAAAAATTAGACACTGTTTTGCTCAATCTATTGCTAGTAATTGCTAGTAATCTATTGCTAGTAATCTATTGCTAGTAATCTATTGCTAGTAATCTATTGCTAGTAATCTATTGCTCAATCTATTGCTAGTAATCTATTGCTAATAAATCTCTATTGCTATATTTAGAATCAATCTATTGCTCATGCTTCCAGAGTTTTGACCAAAAATTGAAAAAATGTTGCTCAGATAGAAAAAACTTTTAGAAATTAAAAAATATATTTATTGTTAGCAATTTCCATAGTTTGGCCAGATGGCATCATGACTATTCAAAGCATTTGTAGCAATAATAACGTGAGAGAGAGAATGTAACCATGGCGACAGACGAGTAGGTGCGATTCTAGAGACAAGCTATGATTGGTTTGTATTAGTTTTGGTTACACTTTTCAAGCAGCATTACATAGCATAGAAAAATCTCGAATTTGGGAGAATAGATGAATTTAGGGGGAGAGCGACAAATCTAGAATGTTAATTTTGAGATCGCCAATTATTTTTTAAAACAGCTATCGTATTTTATTATATCTTACATAAATATTGTTACGAAATGCCCAGCCGCGGTAAGATAGCTTTCCCTCACAACGGCTTTACGGTTGCCAGAAAATGGTAAAAAGAAGAGAAATTGCCAGATTTGGCCCGAAATCGCCCATTTGGCGACAAAACAGACGCTATGTCATAGACGGAGAGAGAACATTATGGAACGAATTCTTAACAGGTTGCCTCAGAATCTTCTCGAGGTCTGACCAAAAGCTGTTTAACCCTTGCCTGTAGCAGTGTATCGTGAGTTTTGTCGTGAAGAGTATCTTGAGTGAGTTGAGCTTAGACAGCGACCGGCTGAGTCGGGAGATGTACTTCAGCATTTTGCCGTGAAGCTATCTTCGCCGTTATAGCCTGATAGCCGGAAGGCTGTGTTGCCGATTGTTTCAGCGTGTTTATTATAGTTTTTCGACGATTGTAAACGTCGGTCTTCGGTTTAATACTAGTTAATAAATTGTGTTTTCATTCTTCGTCAGGTGTTGTTGTCAATCACTCCAAATCCACGAACCCGTAGAAGGCAACAATATATTGTGTGATGATTTAAGAATGACGCAGATAGATGTTGAAGCACAAAATAATAGAAGCTTGCTGTCATGGGATGTTTTAAATGTTCATTTTATTTTAATTAAACATTTTGCGGCAAATAATCGTGCCCTTTCCAGAACATCTTGTCATACTAATCAGAACGTCGTTCCAGAACGTAACAGTTACATTTTTGATATTACTGCTGTAGGCAGATAATAGCGGCCGCGTCTTAGCGGCAACAGATGCAGAAGAGACGTGCGTAATGGTAGTTTCGGCTTCAGTGTATTTCACTAGAAAATTAATAATACTGTAAAGTTACTATTGGCCGTTTGAGTTTAGTTCCATTTACTTCAGCAGCGTTATGTAGAAATCCTACGATATAAATTAATCTAGAAATAACAAAGTACAGAAAACTTTATTATAAACAACTGCTATTTTTAGAGTAGAAAGGGGAAAAACCCAAATTAAAATGAAGAATTTAGGGGCTCATTCAGGCTATAATTTAGTTTTGTCTCTTTTTTATCTTACATATATATATATATATATATTACAAATAGCAAACGTATCACGATTAAAACTGATCATCAACTATAACTGTATAGTCCACTGGGCATTTTATTTTGGAGCAGGACATGTGAAAAATTTGCAATGCCCTCGCCGAAATTCAAACTGTGGTTCTTCCGACTGTGCCACGAAGTCTGAATAACACCATGCGCACTTACCTCTTTAGTTTCATTATTACAGTTAAACATTGAGCTCCCAATACTTATTATAGTTATCTCGTTATGTTTACTTGTGTACTAATTATGTTTATCTGTTAATTTTGTTACACCCAAACAAATGTTCAATTTAATTTGTGAATTTCAAATTGTATTGAGACTATGTTGTAACTTGTCTATATCCTAGACCATTATTTTTAATAAATACTGGATGCGGGGCGTACGGTGGGATTGCACGATGTACCATAATAGGTAAGTTCTAGATCATTTGGAAAGTTTCAGCTGCCCATTTCCTCAACCTTTCTTTATAAATTCTTAGAGATCAAACATCTTTTTTAAGAGAGTTTGTTAGTACGGGAAGGCATTACCAGCTGACCCATGATACATCGCTAGTGTCCCCTATATTTTTACCTGTTCCTGGTTCCCAACTTCAGCAGTTGTGAGTATTCGCTGCACTGTCCAAATGAAAATATTCTTCGTTTGTCCAGAGGATGTTTCAAAAATATTCTAAATCGACCTCAAAGCGAGCAGGAAACTGAAATGGGAACCCGGGTCAATCTTCAAAATTATGTGGAAGCAATTGATGCACCACATGAAAGATTGTAAGTATAATATTGGAGGTTATTCCGCAAGATCTTACGGACAGTTGAACGGGGCCTGTTCAACATCTTTTACCACATGCCGGACACTGGCGTTCGTTAGCCTGAAAGTTTGATGCTGTATCCTCTATAACCTAAAGCGCAACCTCCAGCACTGCTTCTGCAGAAGCAGGTTTTCTTCCTTTTCCAGGAAGAGCAGAAAACGACCCTGTTTCTTCAAATTTCTTTATCATTTTCCGAGGGTTTTCAGTATTCATTGGACTTCTTCGAATTCCCTTCTAAGTCCGAAATTGCAGTAACTGTGCTACTGAAGAATTATCGTTTTGGTGAAAAAAAAAACGCCCTCTAGTGATGCTATTCGTATATTTTGGGGTGGGGTGGGGGTAAAAGACATTTCCATCCCTTCATTGAGTCCGCTACAAAATTTAACTATTTTCTAATGACTGGTTTCGTCTGTAGGCAGGTTTAAAATAAGGTACTTTAACTCTGAATACCCTGTACTTAACAGAAGATTAAAAATAGTTATGGCACAACTGCTGTCAGTTCCAAAAATTTAATAATTAATTATCGCTAATTCTTTTTTAAGTTTACGATATATAACACCATCATAAAAAATTCTCAACTTACGAAAAAACGTTTCATACATGCAGGGAATTGTATCAGTGCATTATATCAACATAAGGCTACTCAAACATTTGTAACCGTAAACTATTCGTAAAATCAAAATCTCAATCGAATTATTTCAAACACATCCGTTTTATTCGGAGGATTAGCAGCCAAGTACATAAAATGCTGTTTATCAACCCTGCATTCAGAGTTCAGTTTCCGAACAGACTAGTTGCTTGGAAATATTATGATTTCCCTCATGCGTAACGTAAACATAAGTTTTTTTAGACGGACCTCCTCGAAGTTAAACTATTTCAAAGCAATTCAAAGCTCGCGTGCTTTGTCATAATCTATTATCTATTTACTTCTATACTTCTATTTTATTATCTTGCTAATGATGCTAAGAACGAACATTTTGCTTTTATCTATCCCTCTCCTCTCTTATTACTTACTTATTATTATAGCTACCGGGAATTCTCCATCATCTGGGTGTGTGGCTTTATAAACGAATTTGTCATTCTTTTTAACGCTTGGTTGATCGCATAGGACCTACGAGATATATGCATCAATTCTTAGAGATAATGTCAGGGTATCTACTAATTATGTTATACAATGGAAGAAAGATTTACGTTGAATTGAGTTTTAACTAGTATTTATTTCAAAAGTGGGGGGAAGCTAAATAAAGAAGAATTTATAAAAAACAAAAGATGCGGTAAAAATTTAATAAAATATTAACATTTCCTATTCGCAACAGATTTGTGATTCTTAGGCCATTCTTTGGGGCCGTTTTTTAACGTTTTGTGTGTTACCTTTATTTATTAAATATCATGTTCTTCGCACTTAAACCATAAAATTCAGTTCAACAGCAATATCGCAAAATAATTTTAAAATGAGTATATCTTTAGAATTTCTGAGGCACGGTTCCGCGCGCTTTAGATAAAAAGCTTCCCCCCTGCCGTAGAGTTTGCCATTGTTCGCTTTTAAATCGTTTAAGTTTGTTCATCAAAAATTCGTTAAAGTTTTACAAAATATGAAATAGATCATAAAACAAATTCCAAATTCGGGCTTCCAGATGCGCATATTCGAGTCGAAACGTACGTTATTCAAAATTGGATGACTCTAGGTACCGTTGTTTTATCACATTTGGAGAAATATACATACATTTATGCATATTCTTCATTATTTAATTTCTTTAAATATAATACAGGGCTGCAATATTTGGTGGCAACAGTTTGAAAAGTGATTCATACTTTTAATGTTTGGGACGCGAAATCGCAAAACAAAAACAACAGTCCTTCAGGGACAAAGCCCCTTTGGACTTAAAAAAATAGATAAATAATAAAAAAAGATAATCTGAAAGGTTTGAGATTTTAAATTACGTCCAAAGGGGCGTTTTTTAAACATTTTTATGTTACTTTTATTTATTGAATATCATGTTCTTCGCATTTAAACCATAAAATTCAGTTAAAGAACAACATCACAAAATAATTTTAAACTTAGCATATCTTAAGTATTTCCTAGACACAGTCTAACGCGCTGCAGATAAAAATGTTTTTTTCAGTACAACGTTGCCATTGCCCGCTTTGAAATCCTTGAGTTTGATAATTAAAAATTAATTAAAGTTTTACAAAATATGAAATCGTTAATAAAACAAATTCCAAATTTCAAATTTGGGCTTCCAGATGCCTATACTCGCAGCAGGATTACGGCATTCAAAATTCGATAGCTTTAGGTACCGTCGTTTTATCACAATGCGAGAAACATAAATACATATATGCACATTCTTCATTATTTAATTTCTTTAAATATAATACAGGGCTGCAATATTTTGTGGCAACAGTTTGAAAAGTGATATAGACTTTTAATGTTTCCGACGCAAAATCGCAAAACGAAAACAATAGTCCTTCAGGGACAAAGCCTGTTTGGACTAATAAAAATGTGAAAGCTTTAAGATTTTATATTATACACAAACGAGCTTTTTTAACGTTTTGTGTGTTACCTTTATTTATTCAATATCATGTTCTTCGCCCTTACATCATAAAATTCAACTCAACAGCAATATCACAAAATAATTTTAAAAGAGCATATCTTTAGAATTTCAAATACACTGTATCGCGCGCTGGAAATAATTTTTTTTTCGTACAGTGTTTCCGTTGCTCATTTTGAAATCATTCAGCTTGTTAATCAAAAATTCGTTAAAGTTTTACAAAATATGAAATAGATAATAAAATAAATTCCAAATTTGGGCTCTCAGAGGCACATATTCGAGTGAAGGACTATGTTATTCAAAATTTGATGTCCGTGGTTTTTTTCACAGTGCGAGAAACACACATGCATTTATGCAGATTCTTCATTATTTAATTTAATTTAATATAATGCAAGGCTCTAATATTTGGAATGTCGTTTATAGTGAATCAGTGCAAAATGCCGAAACGAAATGAAAACCCTTCTGGGCTAACGCGCTTTAGACAAAAAAAAAAAAAAAAAAAAAAAAAACACCCTTAAAAAAAAAAAAAAAAAAAAAAAAACACCTCTTTATGTTAAAGAGGGTTTATTTCTGAACCCAGAAAACTTTATTATTGTGAACACGCAAATCGTTTTATGCTGTCACTATTTTATAACACCTATAAAACTATGACTGTATAAAGCGGCACTAACGAAATTCGCTCCCCAAATTGAATAACAAACGGTATAGAAATACTAATAAAATTCGTCGCCCAAACAAGATAGTGGTTAGTGACTCTGTCTACCGTTACGAAGGGCCCGAGTTCGAATCTTGGAGAAGCCATGGATGTTTATAAATGTTTAGTGCCTTTGCGGCGTAAGGGCACTCTAAATATGCGGGGAGCCGAAAGTCCTCTCGTCTGGTTTGGTGGCAGGAGAAGAGGTGTAGGAGACCTCGCACCCCGGGGTGCTCTCTCTCAAAGCAGCGGTGGACTGAGGAAAATCGAACTATCACTTATATGGTGCCCAAAGTTTTTGAATTGGACAGATGTAATCTTCTGCTCCTTGCCACGTTAAATTTCTTGGGCTCATTCCGATGACTGAGGTCAGACAAGTGAGAATAGCCACTCACAACAACAAAATTCACGTCAACTATACATGCGAAATTCGGGAATATTTACGAAATGCTGGATATTTTTCCGAATGTTTCGTCAAACTAGGTACTGATTGATTTGGTAACTTTATCTTAGGATGTATCTAAATGGAGGCTTCTTTACTGAGATTACTTTAAAAACAAACTGAATAATTAATTAAAATATTATCTTAAATCAATTTCATTTTACACAGCCCCTTCAGATAAGCTTACAGTCTTATAAAACTCTGTAATCTTTAATAATTTGCAAAAAAAAAAAATGTAAAGTTTACAAATGAGTGATGAATCATCGTCAGACTTTCTGGATATAGGAAAGAAGTCAATAAATAATATATTACTGAAATATTCGTCTGCATTTATAAATCTATGTATATCTAGAATATTTATACAGTTAGAATTTCTGAAATATTCTTCTCAAATTTCATGAAATCTGAAAGATCTAATTCAATGTCTTCTAGTCACTTCCATTCATGAAGTAAAACAACTTCTTGGAGATAGATGAAAACAAAAAAGCAAATTTGAATTTAGAAGTTAAATTATTGAATCAAAACTTCATTAAATGAAAAATGTCGCCAGAGAAGTTTCTTTATCTTCCTTTGTATCGCTGCTTATTTGTTACATTTATTACGTATTTTCTATTGTATAAAAGGCAAGATTATACAGAAGTTCCTTTCGTCAATTAGTTTCACTATTCCTATTTCTCAAGTTTAATAGTTATTCTTATATTCAGGTTGAAGAGAAAGTAAGTTTCTTGCAGGAAATAAATGGACGAGACTAACGTATCTAATGGATGTCTTAAGTTTTATCGCTTTTTGCTCCACTTTCAGCAAGAGAAAACAAAGCGAAATCATTGCTGGCCTGTCTGCCGGTAAGACGTCTCTATGTCCCACCTAGCAACCTCTGCCCCCTACCAACGATTTAATGCACATTTCAATGCAACCGTACTTCTCAATCAAAGATTTTATTTCCAGGTTGCCTTCATTTCCAGGGCGCAATTTGGAAAGTTGCTGCGCAACTTAAAAATGATTGGCAATTAAATTGCTGGCTGTTGCCATAAATTTTTAACGATGGTCTGTGCGGAAATTGTGTGAAAGTTCTGGCAAATTGAAAGCCGGTATTCATTTGCTTAACAATCTCAGCGGAGAGGCGTTTAAAACTTGCTCCTGAAAAATGGATTTAAACTGTAGGTCTTTTAGCTATATTTGTTATTTTACACTTTGTTTTTATAGTATATCATTCATTAAGGTGCAATTTAAATCAATAAAGGATATAAGATAAGGAAACCCTTTGAATAACAATTTTAAATGTATCATGTAACCGCAAATCACATGTCCGGATGAAAGTAGTCATTCCAGAAAGAAGAAACTGTCTATTATAAAGTAACTAACCTCATTCAAAAAGCCGATTTCGGCTAAAAATCTCAATTATATTTTATTTAACAATTTTAAAGGCCACATTCTTAGCTATCAAAAACTTTTTTTCATACGTTGATTACAAGTGGAGATATACCAGATTTTCTGACAGACGACAAACCGAAGTTACTGTTTTTCACACTGGAAGTAAACATATAAAGGGAAAATTAAAAATGCAGTTTTCAGCCTTTTTTCCGTTATTTTTTAAGTAAATAATTTTAGACATGCCGATGCATCTGGAGAATCTGGCAAAGTATTTTTATTACGTATTTTCTGATTTTCGTTTTACGACGTGAATGATTGTGTATATATGTTACTGTGAAAGATCGAAATTGGAGAATGTGGACTTTCACCGGAGAATGTCAACATTCACCAAATACGTCGGTGAAAGATCGAATATAACATTGCATTCTTGTACATTCGAGCCTCACCGGTGTATGTCGACAATCACAGATATGCTCTGGTGTAGGTCGAAAAGAGAGGCGACTGGCTGTTTCTCATAAATGCAGTTGTAAAAGCAAGGGCCTCTCGTGCAATTCAAAGTCTCATAATAGTTTAAGTTGTTGCAATTAATCAGATTTGAATCACATAATTTAGTAAGTTTTTTATTACTATTATTTTATTTTCTCATTTACTACGTACTGCATAATTAAGTAAGTTTTTTAACTTCTATTATTTTCCTTTCTCATTTTGAATGTATTGTGTGTTTTAAGTACTTGTGTGTTTTTTCGCGACTGAATTACGGAGAAGACAATATAATATTCTCATATATTCAACATTCACCATTAGTACATGGTGAATGTCGGCATTCACTGGTGTAAGTCAGAAATAAGAGTATTTGGAAAATATTTCGGACATACACCAAGCGACTATGTGAATGTTGACATTCACCGGTGAAAGTCGACATTCTCCAGATTTCGGTGTTTCACCGTAACATATATATGTCATGTAACGTTTATATGAAAACTTTATATGCGATTTTTGATGAATTTTTTATTTTATTTCGAACCTGGTGACCACACTGCACATTTTTCGTGTTTCTTGCGCTGATAAAGCTAGTGAGCCTATAAAGTAAGTGGGAAACCTACCATAACACTCTTATCGAGTCCGCTCTTTCTGTAATTCTTTCCAAAGTAATATTTCTAAATTATTCGAATATAAAATATTTCAAGAAATAACCTGATAATTTAACCATTTACAGTTATTTAAAAAAATACATCTCACGTCTCTATGGATTTACTTTCATAATTTAATATAATATGTAATTTAATTAATAATAATAATTAAAATGTATACGTTTTAAAATAAGGTCCCTGAGTTGTGGAAAATATTTAAACAAAGAAGAATATAATAACTATGATTTTATTACAAGCCATAATTAATTAAATTACAGAGATAAGAGAGAAACAGTGCGAATAAATTGTTTAAGAATTCAATAATGGAGTCTATAAATATTTATATGATGATCAAAATACATTCACAGTTGTAAGACATCCTGCATCATGAGGTGTTATATTGCACATTAGCAGATATTGACTGTTCAGGCTAAGTTAATTGATTAAGCGAGAGTTATCCAACTCTAGGGAAGGATGCTTATGCGAGATTTTTCTAAAGGATCTGGTTTCTAGCCAGAAATTCTCATGCAGCACGCTCATTCGTCAGAATTCGAAGGAGGGTCAAACATATTCGAATTATATTGATATTTGTATTGTACTGTAACTTTGTATATGATTTAAGTAAACGAAAGGAATTAAGATCTTAATTTTGTAATCTAGAAAAGAGAATTTATCATTCAGATATTTGAACTTATTCTATAATGTTATCTTTTTATGTTCAAATGATCTGCTAAATAAGAGACAGCAAAATTTTGAATTTTAACCGATTGTCAACCATATTCAGTTGCACTTATAGTTTCATTAATTTTTCTCCCATTTTATTATAATCTAGTCAGAGGATATGTATAACCAGAAACATGCAGGAAACGTTCTATAATAAAACAATTTGGCTCATTGCCATTTGTGAGCAAATTCAATGGTTTCTATTATTAGATTACTGCATATTCTTAAATGTTTTCTCTATAATAGTTTTAAGTATTACTTTCAATGACCTTCATTTAATTACCAACTGACTATTTTTAATTTTAGTTCAATCGTTCACAGTTCTTGATCATTCACGCCAGAAATTTGAATGGAATATGAAATTTTCAAATCTGTTAATTTAAACAAGTAATAAAACATTGCTTTTTCATGAAGCAGACTACTTTAAAAATCAATATTTATTAAATAGTAATTAGTGTAAATGGTTCATACAATAATGTGAAAGATTAGTAATTTAAACAATCTCCATAACACTACCGACGTGGAATTTTTAACAGATTTTACAGAACTTCTTTTTATGATTATTACCTTGTTTTGCTTTCCTTCAAAGCAGCAACGATGTTAAAGCATTTATGAAATATCGCATTAAGCTCTGTTCTTCCGAAATATATGCTTGATAAAAAGCTGGCTGAAGGAAAATAAAGATAAAAATAACTGAATAAAAAATTACCGACTCTATGTCTTAAGTCATTGTATTAAAGAAGATTACGCTTAAGATGAAACACGCAATTGTATCTAAAACCTGGCAACCGCTGGACCTGAAAACATTACTTTTCAAATATTCTTTTATGTTTTACACTTTTTAGCTCGAAAGGGGCTGTTAGTCTCGAAATAAGATTTTACGCTGGTTCGATATAAACGGTGTATCACTTTCAAATTTTTGCACCATATATTATCACCTTGTATTATTATTTTTAAAGAAATTAAATAACGAAGGATCATCACCCAGGCATGTATGTATGTTCTTCGCACTGTGAAAAAGCAGCAAAACAGAAGTACTCAGAGCCATTTAATTTCAAATAACGTAATCCTGCAGGTGAACATGTGCACCTGGAAACTCGAATTTTGATTTTTCAATTTGTTTTATTACTCACTTAATATTTTGTAAAAAGTTAAGGAGTTCTTGATTAACAAATTCAAGGATTTGGAAACGAGCTGTGGCAATACTGTTCGAAATAAAGCCTTTTTATCTCCAGCGTGAGTGTGTTGCCATTCGAAAAAATATAAGATATTAATTTTTCAGTTTTAATTAGCTAACTCGTCTCTATGAAAGCAACATGTTGCAGCGGCCGAAATAAAATAGTTTTATCTTCCATGCATCGGCGTGTTGCCGTTCAGTAAGGCCTAAGGTGCTTCAAATTTAATCTGGAAGGTTGTTGAGAAATAAACTAGGCGATTTCAAAGGAATAAACTCTGTTTTTTAAAATATTTTTTCTCCTTTGTAATGTGATTAATTTAAATAAACATGCATTAAAACTGTGAGATGTCTAATCAGAAATGTTAAAGACTTTTATGAAATTTCGCAAATTGGACTCATTAAAATCATTATAAACTTCTTCTTCTTTTTATGATAACCATTTTAGGTGACTGGCCACACAAGCGGCTAGTTTTTAAAGAAATAATATAGCTTATGTAAAAATATGTATGGCAACCTCGAATATTCTATCGGAAATTCTAAAGCTTCTATGCTGTTTTAAATATTTTGTGATTTTGATAATGAACTGAATGTTGTGTGGCGTAAGTACGAAGAACGTCATATTTAATAAATAAAGTTAACACATAAAACGTTAATAGTAAAGAGATAAAAAAAACGTTTTGTAAGCCATTTTTCTTAGCAAACCGATCATTGATATGGTGAACTGCGAAAAGACTTAAAAATGACATATATTTTTTCGCATTGTTAACAATGCATCCGGAATTCTAAACATGTGCTGATATACTACTTTTAGCAATTTTGTGATTTTGCTGTTGTATTATATGTGGCGTTAAGTACAAAGAAAACGTTGCGTAATAATAAAACCAAAGTCAAAAAGCAATAGTTTAGCACGAGTGAGGGCAAAAGCATATTGGTGGACAGCGACGACAACGAGAACGTAAAAACTTTCTCAAATCTTTTTGGGTAACCATTAAAACCTGAAATCTTTCAGATTTTTTTTAATGTTCATTTGCACAGGATTTATTATCAAGCTCTCATACTGTAGGAAGTAGATATTAACTACAAATATTAAAAACTTGCCTCTTGGGAACAGAATTTAGCAACATATGCTACACATGTTTTATTTATTTATTTTTTTTTTTGAACATTTTAGCGAAAGTTCTTTTATATTGCTTTCATTCATCCTTGTCACGTGGTACATTAGGACACATCTGAGAAGTTAACTCACGTATTTTCTACAGTCTTTTGCAATCCGTTTATTTTTTCGAAGAAAATGAAGCAATTGAAATCTCTCCAGACGACGTGAATGACATATAAAATTTTAAATCTTGACTAAAACAGAACTGCATACCGCTTACTGTGTAGGAGCGCAACCTCCAACATTATATTAGAGGGCAAGTCCTTCCTTTTCCTTCCTTCCTCTTCCTTTTCCTCGTAAAGAGGAGTCGAATCCTTATTCTGTACATCTTCCTGACTATCTTGGACAACGCTGATTTACGTGAACAAAATATCCAAAATATACTACTGTGGTTTTAAGTTGTGATATGACTTGCAACGACGTGTTGTACATCTACAAATAACATGTTCATGGAAATGAAAATCAAATACCCAAATATCTCCAGAGTGTATTTTAAAGAAAAGGCCATTTTAGGTAGTAAGAAATCAAAGCTGTAAAAATAATATTACAGTAAATACTTAGATTAAAAAAAATATTTGTCGTCCAAAAGTTATATTAAGGCATTTTCTAACTTCTCGCTGAGCTTGTAGTCCGCAAGTCTGCAGTTGCACTCCCTCTTGCAAAACCATTTCTTTTTAGCTTTATTATTAAGCATATTTTTTTCGCACTTAAGCCATGTACAATTCGATATCAAAACTACAAAAATATTAAAAACAAAATGTGTTTAGAGCTCCCTATGCAGTGTTAAGTTTTGGCGTACATTTTTTTGTCTTTTCTCAGTTTATCACACGAATGCTAATTTTTTTTAGTTAAACGGCTTGCGAAACATTTTTTATCTTTTTATAATTAACATTTTGTGTGTTAAATTTATTAATTAAATATCATGTTCTTCGCACTTATGCAGCGCAAAATTCAGTTGAATAGCAAAATCACAAAGTATTTAAAAGCAGCATATCTTTGGATTTTCGATTTACCAGTCTCGCGCACTGAAGATAACAGTGTCTTTATCCGTAGAATGTTGCCACTACTTGCTTTGAAATGATTGATTTGGTAAAGTTTTACAAAATACGAAGCATAAAATTCGAAATTCAAAATTCGGCCTTCGAGGTGCAGATGTTCTGGTGGAGGACTATATTATTAAAAATTTGGTGATGCTAGGTAGAGTCATGTTTTCACAATGCGAGGAACATACATGCAGATTCTTCATTATTTAATTTCTTTATATTATTTTTAAATAATATAAAGAAATAATTTTTGGTGACACAACTGGAAACGTGATTCCTCGTTTATGGTGTATGACGCAAAATTTCGTTTTGAGACTAATAGCCCATTTGGGCTAACAGTTGAGTTTTTAAATTGCAATTAATCAAAAATTTTGTCAAGGATATAGTTATTTTCAATAAAACTAGCACATTTGGAAAATTATTTTCGTATTATGCGTTGCCGTTTTTTGTGAGGATAGGTAACATGTAACATTAAATCTGTTTATTGGGTTTCAGAATCTTTTAGCTGGCTGATGAAATGTCTTTAGTAATCGAATACCGGTCAGTCCTACGTATGTAATGTTACACTATTAATAAGAGCTCATATGATATATTTTTTCTCAATGGGGGGGTGTTATAACCGTTTGTAGACGTTTATCACTGCTAAGGTCGGAAACGGTAGTCTGTTTATCACGGAAAAACTTAACAGGTGGGCCACAGTTGCCTTTTAAGAAGAGACGCACAAATTACATCCATGAGTTCTGGGGGACTCGAATCCGAGACCTTCGGTACGGCAAATAGAGTCAGTCACTTACCACTTTTCCTTCTGAGCAACACCTCATATGATATTTGCATTCAAAAACTACCGTGATAAATGAGATGAATTAAGATGCTTATAAAAATAGAAATATATCTGACAGTATTCGATGCAAAGTTCAGAGTACATGAGACCTCCCATGAGAAACTGCATCATAAAATAATATATAAAATAAATTAAATTCGAATTTTTCAAATTTTTATAATAGACAATAAAGGTATGTGATTATACACATGTTAGTGATATACAGAGGCTGTTCGCACAATTTTTAGACGATTTTGGTAAGCGGTAATAAAAAACTGTTTGCTGCAAAAGACGTAATTGCAATTGTACTATGTTTCCAAAAGTCAAAATTATCGTCTGGGGCTTGAAAGTTTTGTTTTTATTCAAAATGGCGAATTTAACAAAGCAGTGGTTCGAAGGCTACATTTACGCTCTTTCCGAAGAAAAATATGCATACTCCATTATCCAAAAACGATGTGAAAGTCATGGTTTTGTGATATCTAAAGCGTCCATAGATAATATCATCAACAAGAAAGGAAAAAAACGTCAAATTGGAGCCTCAAGTGGGACAAAAATACAGTGAGACAAAAATTCCAAACAAGTCACCAAGCAAAAAACGGACGTCTTCGACTATTGTAAAGGAACGTTGTTTAATGTTAAAAGAAAATCCTCTTAGTCAAAGGACAGTTGCAAAATCATTAAAATGCTCGCTGTCCACTGTAAACAAAATGATAAACGTTGATTTAAATCTTAAGAAAAAAAGGGAAAAACGCAATGTGCATCGTCTTCTTCCAAAACATATCGCTCGACGCAGGATACGCTGCAGAATTCTATATGAGAAACACTTATCCAAAGAAAAATGGAAAACAATTGTCACAATAGATGAAACATGGGTGTATTTAAATGATTGTAACAAAAAAGAAAAGAGACATTTATTATCATAAAAGGGGAGAAAAAATTTAAGTACATGGTTCAAAGAATTGAAAGAACGTTTTTCTAAGGGATTCATGATTGTTGCTGGTTTTTCTTATAATGGCAAGTTAAAAATAAAGAGAGTGCAAAAAAATGTCAAGATTAACTCCAAATACTATCAGGAACATATTTTATCGGCAGTTTTTCTGAATGAAATACCATCGCTTTACCCCACAGTGCCATCCATCTGCGAGACTCCATCGGAACAAAGCTAGCAGTCACACATCAAAATCCACTGTAAATTTCCTAAAAGAAATGGAATAAAAGACTGGTATCAAGGCCATACCCTTCACTGATATCCCTACTAAATCTCCCGATTTGTCACCTATGGATTTTTGCGGTTTCGAACTTTTAAAAACTGCATTATCGAAACGTTGTCCCCAAATCCTAACAGGACTCTGGAAAGCTGTTCGGTAGGAATGGGATAGAATACCTCTTCTGACACTTCAAAAGGCTTTATTATCCTGGAAACTGCGGTGTCGAAAGATAGTTCAGAATAAGGGATGTCAAATAGAACATTTAAAACACAAGAATTTTACGTAATTTAGTTTTGTCAATACAATATACATCGTCTAAAAAATGTGCGAACAGCCTCTGTACATATGGCGTTAATTATAATACAATGATTCTGTCAACGAATGCTAGTCTGGTATCGCAAACGCGCCAGCAAAATACCAAAAACAATGCTGATAGATACCTTAATAAAGAAGGAAATGTATGAAAGAAACTATTTAACATCTGTAAATAAAGTTTAATTATTTCTTAGCTTCTTTTTGTTCTAAATTAATATTCCTTTTTGCTTAATATTATAATTTCCACTTAGTCAAAATGCTTACTGAAATCCTGTTTGTCGTGGTTTCAAACTTTTTATTTACTGTGTAGAGATGTAAGGTTTTAGTTAAACTAACAAAGTTTTATTTTAATTTAAATCTTTCTATCTCTTCTCTGTTTCAACTTCCCGTCAGAAGAAGCGCGTTTTCAGCTTATGCTAATTTGAAGTAGAGCCAAGTACGATTTAAACCAGAGGTAGAAACCTCTCAGTGTGAGAGAGCTTTTAGTCTCAGATCACGGTCATTCTATTCGACGTTCGCCTGACCAGCTAGCAGATAATTTCTAAGCCATAGTGCTTACTACGTGATTGCTTATTGAAATAAATTGAAGTGCGCTAGTATTAGTATTTCTTGCTACGCACCAGTTAGTTAGAGGCCAACTCGGCGATTAGCTCTGTGAGCAAAGTTTAATTAAGTTTCTATTAAGCTTTAGTATAAATTTATCTGATTGTTAAGTTAGGCCCAAGTGTGGTCTTTTACTTTCTGTATCCCTCTCGAGTTGGGAAGTGTGTAAATAATATTGATTTAATAAAAGAGGATTTTAAATCCCTTTCAAGTGCAGTTATTCTTCAGCACAGTATCTACACCAGAACATAGCTGATTTCGGCTCCCTGTTCCAGATCAGGACTTTAGGACTTTAAGGAGTTACTTTAAGATGCTTGCCAAACACATGCACAGAACACTCAGTCCTGACAGAGACATTAAGATTTTTTTGAAGCAGGAGAGAACCACGGACCTCTCGCTTATGCGCCGAGTGTTCTGACCACTACACCACGAAGGCATGTTGAGGCGGGAGAAATACCTCGTAACTGATTAGCTTCCAAAAACGAAGAAAACGCACGCCAAGGTAAACTGCACGATATTTTGAATTTTATTGTTTCGTTTTACAACCGAGAGCTTACAAAGAATTTTTTTAACGTCTTCATGTAAATGACAAGTAGTACTTTTTTACCATGCTTGAATTAACTACTAGCCTAACGACGTCTGAAAGAATGTATAATTTTGCTTCCTGTTACCATTTCAGAACATTTGCGAAAAATCTGCATAAAATAATCTTAAAGCTCGAACTTCTCAGTTGGGAACAGATTGATTCAGTCCATTTCCAAATGAGACTCGATTGAAATTTTAAATAAATGAGACTTTATTCTCAGTTGAGTCGCAGACGGAGGGATTCCGTTGCTCTTTTTTATTTTCAAATGAGCCTGATTCCTCATTTAATTCATTATACAGTTTGAATTTTCCATATTCTTTAAAAATAGAAAAGATCTGATGTAGACATTACATGTCTTGTACCTCCTATTTAAATTATACATATTTCTTGCTGCATTTCATTTACACTTATTTCCTAGAATTATTCTAACTTAATTAACCGGTCCATCAAGACAAGTTGAAAATGTCATCAAAAATTGCAAATTTTGAAATTGAACATTCCTTTCAATTTTTTTCTCACGGGAGTCAAACTTCTTATAACTTTGTTTTTTCAAAACGAGTATAATACTTTCACAAATATAAAAACCGGAAGACCATGTTAGAAATTAGATTTCATTATTTGACCAAGATTAATTTTGTTTTAATTTGGCATTGCCAAACCATGATTATTTTCGTCATATATACATGCGTGTGTATGTGTAAATTTTTTGAAATGGGACTGCTGTCTCAGCTTTCTTTAAAAATTTCAACGTTCTACAGCTGATCGCTTTTGAATTATGCGAAATACATGCATACATAAGGATTCAGTAACGGTCAAAATGGATATTTCCTTTGAAATATGACAACCGAAATTTTTCGCAATTGCAATGCTTCCTTTACTTCGCACAAGGAAGTAAAAAGATAAATCAAATATTCTGAACGTAGAAAGCTATTTCCAACACCACTGATAATTCAGAAGACTCATTTATATTAATTTTTATTGACATATCTCAATCTCAATATCAAACAACAAAAATCAGCGTTATACTTTCAAATTTAGTGATCCTTAAAATTTCGCGTTAAAGAACATAAGGTATATGTTAGAAAAAACGAAACACAGAAGTCTTCTGAAGTCTTCCATTGGTGAACTGGATTTTCTAAAGGCATTTCACATTCAAAAAAATCTTTCTGTTGTAGTTAATGACCCTAATTCCAATCCATCTTTGCCTTCAGCCTGTAAAGAAATTATGTTTTAGTTCTGGTTTCATCAACAGATGGCGCCAGTAGCTTTCTTATCTTATCTAATCATTATATCTTATCTCGTTCATTTGCGCTTTTGCAGCTGAGGATGGTGGTTCGGTAAAACCATCGAAACTAGTGATGTGAAAATTTGAAAATATGACGCTGATTTTTGTTGTTTGACTTCTAAATTAATGTTTGTTCAGCGTGTTATTATGTCTTAATTATATCTCAATCTAAAAGGCCTAACATCCTAAATTATGGCACATCTGAGTTTTAGTACATTTCATCATTTTGAAAACTGTTTTTAGAAGAATTTGTAAGATCTCACTCTTTTTGCTATCATAAAGTTAAAATGATCTTACGAGATAACCGAGCGACTTTTCGCACAGGCATAAAAGGATACCAGCACAGAAAAAGTGCAGAATAGCCCTTTAATATTATTCATCAAACTCTTAAACAAAATGCACGCACGTCGTGCTTACAAAAACACCGACGACTTGCGCTGTAACTTAGGAATAGTTCGCAATAAGCTCAAAAATAAAGAGTAGTGCTGGAGCAACAATTTAATTTAAGGTTAGAGAGGCGGACTCAGCAACCTCAATCGTTCGATGTGCTTATTAAATGGCCAAAAAGGCGTATCAGAAACTCCACGTAACGGCAAAGATAAACTAGTAACGGGCACTGGCTAGCGAAATCACGCTCTGAATAAACTGCAAAATTCGTCGGTTTAAATATTCACTTCACTTAACTTTAAATTTGCATCCTGACGAGGAAATGGGAGGTTCAGGAAAGACACCATACTTAAAATAATTTGTTACAGAAACTAGGGGAAACTCTACATCTTCCATTCGTAACAAATGCAGAATAATGCAAGCAACTAAAAGAAAGAAAATGAAGAAAACAGAAAAACTCTATAAACATTTAATCTTTTAAAATAGATCGAATACGAAGACAAGCTAATAGGAATCACGGGGTTATTTTGATTAAGAAACGCAGAATGAAAATTTAAAAAAAATTTACTCTTTGTATGTTCAAACCAGAGTGAATTATTTCTGGTTCGGGTTGAGCAGAGAAAAAAATTGCCAGAATCAAGTTAGAAACATACTAACGTCATTGTTCATAAAAGCCTAGCAGCAGACTTTGATATTTGAAAGAAATTTTAATTTAAAGTCTTAAGTGAATTATTGAGATGAATGTTTGTAAGGAAGAATTTAATGTCACAGAATGGACACTTGATACGCTAGAACGAAGTAAACCTTATTCATCTACTTTATCAATTGCTCGAAAGAATGTTGTGATTTTTTTTCCTGTCAAATGGAAATAAAAAATAGCATAATTTAAGATGAATAATTTAGCCTCTAGAAATAAAAAAATGGCATCGACATCCTGCTATTCTGCTATTTGAAGAATCTGTCTGATGAATGGTTTTGCAAGAGACGGAATGCTTGTATAAATGAATAAGATTATTATTTGAAACTAACCAGTTATTTATAATTTTAGCCTTTACTATAACTTATCCTTTGCGCTTCCTCATCAAAAATGTAAATAAGCTAGAGAACATTTAAGCTGAGGTTGTACTATTATCTCTCTCCTTCCAGCATGCCTTCGTGGTGTAAGGGTAGCATATTCGGCGCTTATTCCAGAGATCCAGGTTCGAGCCTCGTCGATGGCATTGCATATTTTTCATGTCGCTTGCTTCAAAATAACCCAATGACTCTACAGTGGCGTCCGAATCGAAAGGTGGTGGGCAATAATTTGTTACCAAAGGATTTTGCGACTGGGTCCCGTAATCCCAGAAGCGCTGTAGAAGACGGAGTATATAAAGTATTTTCTTCCTCCTTCCAGCATATCTTCGTGATGCAAAGGAAACACACTCAAAGCGTATTCGAGAGGTCCATGTTCAAGTTCCGGAGAGGGCATTGATCATTCTTCATGTCTCTATAAGGGTTTCGGAATGTAAGGCAGAGCGTGTTTCTACCTCTCGAGGCCACGGTATTTTAGTTCTGCCATCTCTGATAAGATGGTAGTTCTTCGGTTTCGCTTATTGCTTTCGACATTTAAATTTGATACACTGGTTAAAATTTTCTGAGCCAGTATAGATTTAAATTAAATTCTTTGACTACTAGCGTACATTTAAGTCTGAATTTGACAGTTAAATTAGTTGCAAACCCACAAGTAGTGGTAGATTCTTTTAGCAAAAGACGGGCACTTATTTTCAAAGTTCTGTTTAAATAAAAATCTTGCTTTGTATCTTTTGAAGGCTCTGTAGTTATTTCAGACCCAGCGATAATTCACTTAACGTCTATGAAGAGTTTGGAGTTAGATTATGCTACCAAAGCAAGCAAAACTCCATAAATAAATGCATAATTGTGATAGTAGAATAACAATAATGTTAAATATTTCTTTTTTTTTTTGAACGGCGGTCAGTTTTTTTGTCAACACTGGCCACTCCTAAGGCCGGAAGTGGTAGCTATTTTATTGTGGAGGTACCTAATAGGCGGCCATCATTACCTCCTATGAAGGGACGAACCGTTACAACCATGCCTTCTCCTGGATTCGAACCATGGTCTTTCGGTATCGTAGTCAGCTCCTTTAACCACTATACCATCTGGGCGGCAATAAGGTTAAATAAGCATATATATACGCGCTACGTTTCGTATTCATAAACTACATGAATAGATAAGCACACAGAATGGAATTAATTACTAAAAGATAAAATTAGAGACATTACTTTTGTTGTTTGCTTGTATGCTTACGCAGAAGTAACTTTGCTTTAAATTTCTTAAAATGTCAACTGTGAGCAGAGAGAAAAAAAAACTGTGAAAAAGGAATTACGATCCATAGTCCCCCTTACACTGAAAAGACATCTTCATGAAGTTCACTATTAAATGTACTCGATTGGAGAAAGGGTCAACGGTCATCACGTACCATCGTTTTGTCATAAACAGAACCATAACGCTCATTGATGAACCGGAAATTTCCTCGTTACCTCACAAATCACTCCACATTAAATACGTGAATATTGCCAACCTTCAGTGCTGAGGTTTCACTTCCCGTCTCCTGTCTCGCATACGGCACCAAGTATGACGCCTAGTAAATATTCATGCTATGAATACATATCGTTAGGCATTTGGGACTAATCCCGTGATAAGTTCATAAATCTGTCAGGTCTGGAATGGGAGTGCCTGAGAATGAGCTCCATTCCATTACGTGAGGAAGAGAGGGGTTCAATCATGGAAGGAGAATGAATCCATTACTGATCAAATAATGTGAATGTGTCATGGTGTATGAGAAATTTACTGTCCGCTGGGTGAGTCAGGTTGGGGAACTTTTGATCCGTGAAGGTGGTAAGATCTAATTTATATATTTTAATAAATATAAATAAATATATATGGGCATTCACAGCCAGACAGAGACAAAGGGCAAAATAAGAATGCAAATGTGAAAATGAAGCCTACTTCCTACTATTGCCAATGTTAGAATTGCAAACAATAATTGATGCGAAATCTTTTTTTTATTTTAATACTACTGAAATGGAAAATAGTACAAAATATGTCCCGGATAAGAATGAGACAACTGCATAGATTAATCATGAACAGAGATGATAATAACTAAGCAAACTATTCGAGTTGCTACGCTCATTGAAATTCATTTCCTTAAAAAAATAGCAGTTTAAATTAAACGCTAGAACCATTTATAAAAAAAAGCTTATTTAACGAAAGTTCTAAAGACAGGAAAAGTGTTCTTTAGTAAGTAAGATGAGAAAAGAAGAAAAAATTACCGCGTCTAAATTTTAGCATAATAGTCAAATATCTAAAGGAATAATTTATTAAGCTTTAATGCAGTATAAAGAGCCCAAGCAATTTCATATCAATTAAAAGTTCGAAAAGCATCCAGGTAAGAAAAAAAAGAAAGATGCTTAATGACAATTTGTTCGAGTAACCTTATACTTCTATATTTCAAATAGCTGAAAAACTAAAATAATCAAAATTAACTATTCGTTGAATAAAGTGAGATATTTAGGCTTATTTTCTTACACAGCGGTTTTGAAACACACAAAAGATCAAGAAATTCGAGCAAAATAGAAATAATTTAAGAGTTTTTAGCAAATTGATTTTACCAAGAAGTACACTCAAATTCATCCCAGATGATGAATTATGATCATAGATGATGAATATTCATCACAAATGATGATTCATTACAGATTTATATTTGGTAGTACCAAATAAGTTCCATAGTTACTAAGAGCTATTATTCACCATTCCCTAGCTATATATCTTTGAACCTGCGGATGAAGCCTATGCAAAACATTCGCCAGAAATAAAATAATGTCTTGACACGTCAAAAACAAACAGAACAATGTGTCATAGACAAAGAGAACCATTAGACGTTTTATTTTAGAGTAGAAGAAGCCATGTTCTGCACATCTGCAGAAGTGAATCCGTGTTCTGAAAAATATTAAATGCTTTGGCAATGACACGAACTCTGAACCTTCCGATTGCTAATAAGACGTGCTTTCAGTTACACGTTGATGGCAAGAGGTAAGGAAGGCGAAAATACCTTCTTACCTCTTGCTAAAGTTTAGACTTCTCTTATTTCTTCACCACATAAAGCGCCATTGGGGAGGCCAGAACACAGTCGCCAATCCTAGTGGTAACGAATTATCGTCCGCAAACTTTCAGTTCAAGCTCCACTTATAGAATAATTTAGAAATTTTTTTAAAGCTGATAAGTATAAACAGTCTACATTACCCTCACCGGAAGTCAAACTCCGGACGTTCTAATTACTACCTGAAAGTACTTTCTAGTTATATCACGAAGGCACGCGATAAGGAGGGAGAGAATACTTTGTAAATGTTTTTAAACAAGTCTTTTCCCCCTCTTTCAGCGAATTGTAAATGGCTCCTTTTATTCAAATCAGTGTATCAATAAATAAATAAATATAAATATAAATAAAAAATAAATAAAGTAAATAAGACTGAAGTGAACATCATATGACTGCTTTCTACGGCCTATTAAATTATACTCGTACACATTTTTTTCCAGCACTTCATTTAAACTAATTTTCTCGAATAATTCTAACTTGAATAACCGATCCATCGAGACAAGTTGAAAATGACATCAAAATCTGCAAATTCTGGAATTAAATATACCAGCTAATTTCTTATAATTTTACGGGACCTTCTTATAATTTTAGTTTATCATAACGATTATAAAACTTTCACAAATATAAGTATAGAACCGTGAGACCCCACTAAAAGTTAGATTTCGCTTTTTGTCGAAAAAAAAAACTGAGTCTGCCAAAACATAATTATTTTCGCCATTTAAATCGCTTCTATGATTAGAAGTAGTATATGTTCATGACGAAATACGTTTGGTACTACCGATTGCAATAAATAAGAGAGGTGCAAAATTAGATGTTGTAACAGTCCTATACACAAAATTTCAATTTTCTATGGTTAATTTTTTACTTATACGAAATACATACATACACACACACATACATACATGCATAAATAGGTATGTACCTACGGTGGTTATTTGATCCCGTTTTGGTACACAAAAATTGATGACTACATTTCGTTTATATTTTAGTAAAAACACCAACAAGATGTATCACATTAATACAGCGGTATAGCAACGGCAAACAACAGTTACATAATATAAAAACAGAGGAATTCTTTCAGCGCAACAGCTTTCTTTACGATGAAAAGTTGCAACAAAGGGAGGTAGATTTAGAATTTTTTTACTTGAATAAATAACAAACTAATGTACTAGATGGCATACGTAGAGCAGGAAACAGAGATAGTATATTTATGTGAACATGCGAATTTCTAACTGCAAGGAAATGTAAGCCTCAATGCTATAGATTAAATTCTTGAATCTCTGCAGTACGAACTATTTTCAGCAGTAACAACTATTCTTACGTGGCAATAAAACCGATTGAAATCAAATTAGCTGAAAGGTTAATTAATGGCTTCATTTGGCATTTTCACATGTTTTGACAGGCAAGGTTGTTTTGCTATATGGCCAAGCACACGAGGGCTATCTGCCTAAGGGAAAGAATGTCTTCGTGTCGCTCAGACGATATAATGATCAGGAGAGCTTACTGCGATACTGAAAGGCCTGTGTTCGAATCCCGAAGAGAGCATGGATGCTTGTAAACGTACAGTGTCTTTGCGTCATGGTGGCACTCTAAATACATGGCCAGCCGAAAATCCTGTCAAGAGGTTGGTGGTTGGGAAAGAGGGGTAGGAGACCCTTTGACCCATCCCCCCCGTGGTGCTCTTCAAATTGGGGCGAAATTCAGCGAAGTCATACTGTCACCTGTATGGTGCCCAAAGCTTTAGCCAACGACAGTCGCAACTTGCTGTCCTTGTTACGCAGAATTTCGTGGGCTTGTTCTGATGTTACTGTCAGACAAGCCACAACACAACAATGCCTTCATGGAGGAATTTCTAAGGGGAACTGACTAGCATGCACGTTACATATGGGGAAAACCACGAAAACGCCATGCAGACTGCCGTTTCCCGAGATTTGAACCTGGACCGAACAACCAGTTGACAGCCAAGGATTTTATATCTTAAGAAAAAGAATCTAAAATTATTAACTGTGGTGTAATTAATCATTTCAAATTGGGCACCGCTCAAGGTATGCTATAATAACGTTAACATGGCGTTGCTACAATACAAGATACGTTACCATCTTCTGAGTAATTTAGGAAGAGCCCTCTTGTAATTTAGAAAGGTAAATTATAAATTAGAAAGCTAAAATTCAGAAAAAAAATTATAAATTACAAAGCAAAAATTTAGAAAAGTAAATTATAAATTAGAAAGCAAAACTGAAAAAGTTATACCGGTAGGTTTTCCCAAGTTTATTTAAAAATTGCAT
The DNA here is from genome assembly GCA_000611955.2 of Stegodyphus mimosarum. NCBI lineage: Eukaryota > Metazoa > Arthropoda > Arachnida > Araneae > Eresidae > Stegodyphus > Stegodyphus mimosarum. The sequence goes on from KK118550.1 coordinate 38,793, forward strand.
CGGTATAAATTTACGCGTCTTTTAATTTATGCAGATTGTCTTTGAGTAATGATATCGAAAAGGCATTTCGCGGACTTTGAAAGTGATTTTTTTTACATCAGAGATCGAATCATTTTCCAGATAAATTTCTTAAGAATGTATATAGCGGAAGCCGGCAGACAGATCAGGAACAAGCCATCATCCTGCAATGAAAACACGAACAGAAGGGTGATTTAATGCAGACACCATTATAATAAATAAATAAAAGTATTGCAATTTATTACGTGAGAAGATTTTAAGATAATTACATTAATATAAAAGTCAAATTAAGGGAATGAAATCTTTGAACCTCATCTTTCACATTCAAGTTTATTACTTGAAACAAACTTTTTTTAAATTTTCTTTCAAGCGAATCCAAAATTTTCACATTTTTCTTTAATTCGTTTATATTCCAAAATGTAAAGACTTTTAATGACTGCATATATTTCAGTAAGTGCCATCACTTTTTTTATCTTTCTTCACACTTTGACTTCCAAATATCGAACCAGTGCTCTAATGCTGTCGGTCACGGAGTGCGTAAGCTCATTTTCATAATAACATGCATGCATTCAATATTGCACGAAGGGGCTCCTTGTCAGGCCGTGGTAATTTGTATGAGCGTTGAAGATAAAATGGCCAAATGTTTCTGAAACCACACTCCAGGATAAAACCATTTTCGCCACTTTATGTGTGTTCGGGAGAGTTCATTTGACGTATACTATTATTTCAAACACTTAACATAAGTAGGTATTTTTCATTTACTAATGAACTATTACTATGAAATTGTCAGAAGACAACCACCCTGAAGTTTTAAGTAATTTGGGCTTCTGTTGCCGAGTCGTCAACTCTGTGTTATTGCGAAACAGCAACGCCACCTAGTTAAAGTTTGGAATCAGTGTGAACAATGCGCTATTCCGGTGTGACATGTGTTTTCTTCTCTTTAGTGCTAAAGAGAAAATAAATTGCATTACAGTCCACTATGTGTGCCGAAAATTATTCCTTAATTAACAAACATAATGAAGTTGAAGTAAGAAATGCACAAATTAGACTTTTTCTACATCATAAGAAACTTCTTCAACAGCAGAAGTGAAAATGCTCAAAGAGAAGCCCGTACTTAAGCGACAACAATGGACTGGAAAATTCGAAAACATTCCACTTGAGGAAAGTAAAAAATCTGTTAGCGCCATTTGTTGATAAATAGTGAAAACAATTATGAAATTATTTCTTTAAAAGCTGAAGGTAAAGACTTATTAGAATTTATATTATTTACCGGAACTGAAAGACTTTGCTAGTGAATTAGATTAGAAAATCTACTTCACCAATGGATGGCTTGAGCACAGGCTTCTCCTTTGTCATTATCACTTTTTCAAGGGAAGAAAATCCATTAAAACTTTTGAAACTAGTCCGGAAAATTTGTGCAACGTACGCTGATTCTAGCTGCTTTAGTATATCCAATATTTGTTCCTTTGATGAATCATTTTACAATGTTTTAGCTAATATTAGATATAATGATCTTGACAGAGAAATGATATGAAATATGTTTAGGTCTATAAAATCATTATAAAATTTTATGAATTTATAGTGTTTTTGAATAAAGTTCTTTGAAATGAACAAATAGGAAATGAACAACAAAAACAAAACAAAATTAACAACAACAAAAAGAATGTTGGACTATAAATAAGAATAAAATAAGAAATAAACCATAAACATCCTAAAGAAGGGTACCTTTTGATAAAGGGAATATTAAAAATTCAACAGAGATATCTTTCACACTTTCACATTCTTAATTCCTTCGCCTCGAGAGAGGCCAAAATCTATTTCCCTCAAACATCTAAAACACCCGTGTATACGAATATTTATTAGAATGCTTTTCCTTCTCCCTTGCCACGTAGAATGCTACAGCGTTAACAGTAACCTACTTAAGTGATTACTTTTTTCTTTAGTACTTTTGTGCGGTTTCACAGACTGTCTGCAGTTTCAATTAAGATAGGATTGCATGTGCTAGCAGCAATAGCTAAACTTTAAAGCTAAACAAAGGAGAGGGAAGTTGCTTAAAAAGAATTTACTAATTTAAAAAAAAAATGATCGGTATGCTATTTAACAACTCAAGAAACCAATGAACCATGCACTAACGTGATGGGGAGAAGCACTAGGTAAAAAATAGACGTAGGGGTTCGGGTGATCTATCAGTGCCTAAATTCACGGGCGTTAGGGGAGATTTCGCTATGATTGAGTTAAAAGTTAAATTAATTTACAAAATGTACCAAAAATATTCATAAATCTTCCAATATTTTTCTTGTATGGGGGAATGCAGTGGAATTTCAGAAGCCGAATGCTTCGGATCACGAACACACCGCTTCACGAACCTTTTTACGAATTAATTCAGTTGACGAGCGATGTCTCGATATACGAAAAAGTAAGCTGGCAACAACTTTCTCTTCAGAATGCAGAGAACGTTCAAGTGACGAATGAGTTTCGTGCATAGTGATGTAATAATAAAGATATCTCCGTATTATGAAGAACATAGGGCAACAAATCTTCAATTTCCTGAGGTTCAAGTTCAGGGGTTATCGCTGAGAGATTGCCAGTTCTTGTGTGGTTTTCTCTCAGTGTTGTATATCTCTACTGTTGCTTCACTTAAGTTTTGTTGTGATTTCTATTTTGTAATATAAATTATTGAGCGGCTAACCGGGAGGACAAAGAAGGATAATTAGATTAGCAAAATGAAATGACAAATGATTAAAATCATTGTAAAGGTGAAAAGATAATAATCATAGATAATTAAGAAAATCATATTCGTGTCACAGATCTTGCTGCTCACTTTGGCACTTCAAAATCACTGGTTAGCGATACTTTAAAAAATTAAGAAACAATTTAAGGAGCCGATGCTACAAAATGAGTAACAGTTCTTACTAAAAATCATCACAGACATTTGAAGAAGTGGAGAATTTGATGCTAATTTGCATAAACGAGCAAATATCAGTTGGTAACAATGTTTCACCTGTGGAAAAGCAAAGCCAATAAATGTTTTCGAAACTAACAAAGATAGGTATGACATTTTTAAGAAAAGTAGTAGTATAGACAGCGTAGTTAGAAATTGCAAATTCGAATCAGAAAGTTGCTAAGAAATTGTACAGAATTTTCTTGATCATGTAAAAGGATTCCTTCCCCAGCAAGTAACCAAATATGAGGAAACCAATTTGCTTTGGAAGAATTTCGAATTCGAATGTATATAAGCAAAGAGGAGATAGCATTATCCGGATACAGGTAAAGAAAATAAGCTAATTCTTAAACTATAGGAAATGCAAGTAGAGACTTTAAAGCCAACGTATATCACGCACTTTACGTGTGTATCACACCCAGAATTCGAAAGTGTTTAAAAAAAACAGTATGATCTAAAGTATAATTCACCATTATGTCAAGGGCTAACTGTAAGACTTATTTATCGAGAGGATCCATGAAATTTCCTCCTCAGGCCTGAAGAAATGCAAGAAACCAATCTATCATTGATGTGCCTTGTGATACGTACTACACCTGCTCATCCTTTAGGTGTGGCAGACGAGCTAGTGGATGAACTAGATTTCATCCCGGTGACGGTTTTGCTTTCTCACACGACTCCTCAAATACAGACCACAAAACAGCAGACTATTTCAAATTACAAGCAGCTCTATACCAATGTACACTGCGGAAAAAAGCGCGACTTCCGATATGTATTAGATTTATATACAGCATTGTTCTAATACAGGTATTTCGACACAAATTCTCGCATTTTCTGAAATGGCACGCGAAAGTTTTTCCATATTTCAATACCACGACTCACATTATGAGAAGCTGCCAGTTTTTTAAAAATCACACGAGTAGTTTTTCAAAAATTAGCTTCCAAAATTTTAGCTCCTCAATGTTAATTGAATTTGATATGTATTCATTAATATCTCTTTTTTTATTAAATTTATTTGATGCTTCCTTTCATATTTCAAATTTTAGGGTCATTCCAAATAAAATTCGTCTATATTTTGGTTTATTTTTAAAATTTGTATCTTTAAATAATTTTTATAAATTTTTAGAAAAAAAAATTTAATCATATAAAATTTTTACGATTATCTTAAAGTAGATGTATTTCTAGGCACACCTGGAAAAAAATTAGAGTTTTTTATTCAAAATTTCCTAAGATATACGTGAACTTACATTTGGGCGCGTTTTGAAATTTAGTATATTTGTTATAAGTGATAATAACGAAAATGTGATTTAGGCGCAGTGTTAAAATTATTTGAAAGTACGAACGATGACTTTTCTTCCGCTCGTGGACAATGAAGAAAAAGGAAAGGAAAATAGGTTGCTATAAATTAAGAAATTCGCCAAGCGAATTATTCTCGCCGAAAAAAATCGCCAAGATAAATTTTTAACTTTCTCACCAAAAATTACAAAATTAATATCTAGGCATAATTTGAGTAGTAGAATCGAAATGTTTAAAACATTTGGTATGTTATTTCAGAAAAAGTCCGATTTTGTGTCAAAATACCTATGTTAGAACAAAGCTATATATAAATCTAACATATATCCTAAATTGCGCTTTCGAAACACGGAAAACGCAGTTTGAATTTCGTCAATCGGTCCAGTAGACCCGGAAATATAGAACTGCTCAACTTTATTATTATTATTATTATTTATTATTTTGCAGAGGCGTTCTGAGGTAATTTTTGAAGAAAAATTAATACCCAGAGCTTCTGGAAATATTTTATTGTTGTCCGTTGCTTAGTGAGTAACAGGACCACGAATTCAGCCTGGAGAAAACTGTGGATAGATTGTATTCCAGGCAAAGATTTTGAGTGCTGTGATGATGAAGTTTTCGTTGTCGATGATACGTTTTTAGACAAAATTATGGACATGATAATTAACAGTGGAAACATGGAGGAGGTGCTAGGAGACCCAATAATGGACCTAGCACAGAAGACCTGGAACAACTTCAGAGGCAGAAGCAAAAGAAGAAGAGAGTCTTTAGAGAAAGAAGGAGGAGGACAGGATGTTCCTAGTTGTCTAATTAGCGAACTACTTGCTAACTGGGATGGATTTCAGTGGTATAAATACCGTGCAGTTTTCAAGTGGAGAAGAGCTATGTTAAGAAAAGAAAACATGCACGCAGAAAGGCAGTAGCTACCTGATATTTTTACGGAAAAGGATTTTTTACTTTCAAGCAATAACAATTACCACTTTCTTCACCATTTCCTATTTCATCATTTTCCACTTCGCCATTTTCTCCGTTCCCAAATTTTCTTCGCACAGATACAGTAAAATTTAACTAAATTTTCCTGTTATTTGAATGCTTAGTTTTGTATTTATATTGCAAATATATTAATATTATGCATGTGCTAGATTTAATAAATTCCATTTAATGTTACGATCTTGAGTACTAAGTTTTCTTTTATAAACAGTGACCGAGATTTCAATATGTAATTCGCATATTAAACAAATGAAGTACGCATAGATAAATTGTATATAAAGTAAATAAAATGCCTATAAGTAAATAAGAAAACAACTTGATAATGATTCGATAATTGGTCCAGAAGTTCGATAATGAGTTTTCAGTTAATGAGTACGAATTAGGTCTTCACACCATGTTTTTGCTACTTCTGCAATGACGTCTCTCTGTCTGCGTGTAATGTGTGTAACGACTTTTTTCGTCCACGATAACTTTTATATCAAACTTCCAAATATTTCTGTTTTCGATATTTAGGTTTTCTGCAGTCATTTGGTTAGACTCTCAGCAGACTGAGCAACCGGAAGTGGTATCTGAAAGTTCATAACAATCTCAATAGAAAATCCGATGTGCTGCTTGCCCTATTTGAAGCACATAACAGCTTTACAGCAATAAACGTAACATACTGTTGCCTAGGTAAACCATAACTTATTGTTGCAAATAAATCAGCATTGTTTATCGATACCTAAATGTTGCAGGGAATATACGTGCAGATCAAAATAAACTGAGCTTTGTTAAGCAACACAGAAGAAAATTAGATTACGGTACATGTTTCAAAGTATTTATTTTAAATATATTAAAAATACTTAATTTTCTTTAATTAAAAGTCAATTAAATTGTATGTTATTCAACTACCCCCAAAATACAATTTTAATTAAAAAATAAAAGACAAGCATTTAATTGTACAAATTCAGAAAAACTAGTTTTTACACAAGGCCAATAATACCTAATAAAGAATAATCCAAAATTTCATGTTTATAGAATTTCTGTTTACTAAAACAACAAATTAGATTGTGTTTATAAATGATCAACCGGAAGTGATACTTTACTTAAAGCTTGTTGGTGTTTAAAACATGGAATTGGCAGGAGGTTATGCGCTGGCCACATAATTTTTTTTCATATTTGTTGAACATATATTAATTCCTTGAGTACTTCGAGTTCGTGAATAATAAGAAGGTAATAATGTCATAAAATGTCCTAGAAAGTGTAGTTCTTAACTTAAAGGGTTTATATTTTTACCGGTGCATTTTGATGTTAGAAGTTAGAACTAATCAAAGTAACATACATACAACATTTATTTTCATCTTTAGAATAATAAAATGGCTTCATTACAACTACATAGTCACGAGCTCACAGCTCGGATAAATAATAACTGGTGTTGCCAGATTCGATAGTAAATGATATATAATAACTGGTGTTGCCAGATTCGATAGTAAATGATATGTAATAACGTGAAATCTAATAAATAAATATTAAAAATACACAAATAAACAATAATGAAGTTTTACGTAGTTTAAAATATATGTAACCGTCACATTTTGCGATGTTGAAAGAACTCGCCAATCTTTCACCAAAAACTGTAAGGTTATCGAAGAACGTCGGAGTCGCCACAGTATCCCCCTCCCAGTGTCAACTGGAGGAGGACTGCCGACGATCAGGTTGACACGTACCTTTGCGGAAAGTGCACACGACGACCAGAGCGGGTAGTTTGGGTTGTAGGAATGTCTGCTTGATTGTCGGTGTCCATTTTGTCCGGCAGCAGGAAAGCAGGTTTAACTCTATCAATGGACACACTAATGTCCTTGCCTTGTCGCTGCAGGGTAATCAGCTTCTCAGTCAGTTTAACCACAGCATAAGGTCCGTCGTAGGGAGGTTGTAAGGGTCTTTTCACAGCATCCTGTCTCAAGAATACGTGAGTACACTTGGACAGTTGCGGGTGCACGAACACTGTCTTGCTTCCGTGAGAAGATGTAGGTACGGGTTTAAGATTATGCATAGTTTGTTTTAATTGCTGCACAAACTCGGAGGTATTGTTCATGTCCGTATCTTGGAGAAAATCACTAGGTAGACGGAGAGTTGTACCGTAGACGAGTTCAGACACAGTAGCGTTAATGTCCTCTTTAATGACTGAGCGTAAGCCAAGGAGAACAAAAGGGAGAGCCAGCGTCCAGCGTGGATTGGCATGAGCCATAAGCGCAGTCTTAAGTGACCGATGTGTACGCTCAACGAGGCCATTGGCTGAAGGGTGGTATGGCGTGGTTCGGATCTTTTTAATACCTAAGCACGCACATAATTCGCGAAAGAGATGTGATTCAAATTGACGGCCCTGGTCTGTTGTAATGACACCAGGAACGCCAAATCGTGGTACCCACTCACGGATTAATGTTGCTGCTACTGTCTCCGCTGTCATGTCGGTGATAGGATACGCCTCCGGCCATCGGGTAAAACGATCAATGGCAGTTAAGCAATACGAAAAACCTTGCGAAGGAGGCAGGGGTCCTACAATATCAAGATGGAGGTGGTAGAAACGAGAATCTGGAACCTTGAAAGAACCGAGTTTACTGTTTGTATGCCGTTGAATTTTGACTCGTTGACAGGGAATGCAGGTACGAGTCCAACCCTGAATATCTTTACGCATAGACTTCCAGACGAATTTTTTAGAGATGAGTTTAGTAGTAGCTCGAACTCCAGGATGCGAGAGGTTGTGCACTGAAAGAAAGACTTTTTGTCGCATAGCAACAGGTACATATGGACGCACCGTACCTGTGGAAATATCACAGTATATTTCTGTAGTTGATCGTGGCATCCGTAACTTTTTGAGCTGAAGAGATTTGTCCGGAGAAGAAATTAGTGCTTTTAATTCATCATCGCCCTGTTGCATTTCTGCAAATTCCTCATAATCTATAGTATTGGGGGCAACAATCGCTGATATTCGAGAAAATGCATCCGCTGGTACATTATCGATGCCGCGGATGTACCTAATATCGGTGGTGAATTGCGAAATGAAATCTAAATAGCGCAGCTGTCGTGGGCTAGCCTTATCTAAATTTTGATTAAAGGCGAATGTTAAAGGTTTGTGGTCGGTGTATAATATCAGTACGCGACCCTCAATCATATGCCTGAAGTATTTAACAGCGGAATAAGCTGCTAGAAGTTCGCGGTCAAAAGTACTGTACTTAGTTTGAGCTGGGGTTAACTTTTTAGAGAAGAATCCTAAAGGTTTAAAACCGTTGTTGGTGATTTCATTTAAGGAGGCACCAATTCCAAAATCGCTTGCATCAACCGTCAAGGCGAGGTCAGCATCCTGTGAAGGATGAGCCAAAAGAGTAACATTAACCAAGTGATTTTTACACTGATTAAACGCATTTATAGCTTCCTCGGTCCACTGTATTTCTCGTTTATCATTTTTTTTAGAATTTTTAAGGTAGTCATGTAAGGGAGCTTGAATTTCTGCCGCCTTGGGTAGGAATTTTCGATAAAAGTTTAAAATACCCAAAAATTTTCTGAGGTCGCGAACTGTGACAGGCAGTTTAAAATTAGCAATAATGTCTACTTTTTCAGGAAGTGGTAGGATACCATCCTTATTTACCAGATAACCTACAAATGGAACTTCTGCGCATCCAAACATGCATTTACTGGCGTTGATGGTCAAACCATAGTCATCAAGCCTTTGTAAAACTTCCCTCACATGTTTTTTATGGGAGTTAGCGTCTGGCGATGCGATTAAGATGTCATCGAGGTATACGAAACAATAATCTAAACCTCTTAGCACTTCGTGTATGAAACGCATCCAGGTTTGAGCGGCATTACATAATCCAAATGGCATAAATACAAATTCGAATGTTCCGAAGTTAGTAATTATCGCCGTTTTATGCCTATCATCTGGATGAACAGGAATATGGTGATATGCTCTTTGAATATCAAGTTTTGTAAAAATTGTTTTACCTTTGAGATTTTCATTAAAACTTGTTAAATTTGGAATCGAGTAGCGGTCTGGTTTAGTTTGCCTATTTAGAGCACGATAATCACCACAAGGGCGCCATGAATTAGTGTCTTTTTTGGAAACCATGTGCAATGGAGAACTCCAATTTGATTTTGAAGGAACAATAATGCCTTGATCGAGCATATACTGAAACTCTTGTTTAGCAATCTCGGATTGCTTTGGATTTAATTTTCTCGCTCGGGCATGTACTGGAGGACCAAATGTTTCAATATGATGAAAAGTGCTGTGTTTAATCTTTTCATTAAAAGGTCGAGGTCTTGTCAGATTAGGAAAATTTTTGACGATAGCAGCATATTCCGAGTTAAGTGATGAAGATAATGTTTTAATTTGGGGGTCAGTACCAGCAAAATGTTCGCCTTTTGTAGACAATTTTGTCAAGGGATCTATAAGACGCTTGTTTTTAATGTCCACAATTAATCCATATTTATCCAAGAAGTCGGAACCAATAATCGCTGTGTTAACGTCCGCAATCACAAAATTCCACGAAAAGGATCGCATTAAATTTAAATTTAGTTTAAGTAATTTTTGGCCATAAGTTTTGATTTTAGAATCATTCGCTGCAAAAAGTTCAAATTTGGTTGGTTTCATATTTTGTTTTGGTTTGGGAATAATGCTGACGTCTGCGCCAGAATCTACTAAAAATCGTTGATTTGTGTGTTTATCGAAAACAAATAGGCGACATTTTTTAGCGAGCGGATTGTCATGGCCACAAGCCGCCACTGTAGCCATGTTTTCTAGTTTTCCGAATTTTTAGAAAAATTCGGGCGGTCGTCAGATTGGCGACGTGAAAACTCGCAAGGTGGGGTACATTTATGGGCATTTTCACGAAAGCGTCTGTGGTAATAACAAATGGTTGATGACGGTTTTCTGGAATGCGAGCGCGACGATGATCTTCTACGAAAAAACTGTTTATTACGCGGCCGTGACAGGCGAGCTACTTGTAGTTTTAATTCTGAAATTTGTTTTGATAATTCCTGTATTTCAGTGGATGCGTTCGGCTCAGGTGCAGACTCGGCGGAATATACTGAAACCGGCGACGTGATGTCTGCTACTTTGTCAGCAATGTCAGCCAGTTTATCTAAAGTTTCCGAGGAAACTGAAAGTACAGTCTGAATTTGAGGTGGGAGACGTTGTAACCACAAATTTTTTAGAAATTCATCTTGCAACTGACCACCGGAAAGTTCCTTCATTTTTCGTAGTAAGTGGCTAGGTTTGTCATCGCCTAATTGCAATTCAGTCAATAGTTTTTTAATTTTTTGGTGTTCCGAATCCGCAAATTCGTTAATTAAGCGATCGGACAGCGTTTTGTATTTATCTTTCGTCGGCGGTGTAATAATTATATCAGAAACATGAGAAAGTGTTTCGGAATCCAACATCGAAACCAGTGCGGCATATTTCGTGTCATCATGAGTTATTTGACTTAAAACGAAAGCACTGTCGCACTGACGGATCCATAGAGGCACATTATTTCGCCAAAATACCGGTAGACGCAATGCAATTCTTCCAACGTTTGGAGAATCATCGCCGACAGTTCTGGATGGTGATGTCATGACTGAGAACAGAGATAGCAAGCGCGAAACGCGGGGAGAAATAACGAAATAAAAATATATTTACAAAAAATATATTGAGGAAATTTGCACAAAATAACAACAAGCGATGAATGAAAAGGCACTTACTTGCGACTGCGTCATCTTATGTAGAAAAATAAAAAGCACAGAAGGTTTTCACTTCCTCGTTAGTCACCAATGTAGTTCTTAACTTAAAGGGTTTATATTTTTACCGGTGCATTTTGATGTTAGAAGTTAGAACTAATCAAAGTAACATACATACAACATTTATTTTCATCTTTAGAATAATAAAATGGCTTCATTACAACTACATAGTCACGAGCTCACAGCTCGGATAAATAATAACTGGTGTTGCCAGATTCGATAGTAAATGATATATAATAACTGGTGTTGCCAGATTCGATAGTAAATGATATGTAATAACGTGAAATCTAATAAATAAATATTAAAAATACACAAATAAACAATAATGAAGTTTTACGTAGTTTAAAATATATGTAACCGTCACATTTTGCGATGTTGAAAGAACTCGCCAATCTTTCACCAAAAACTGTAAGGTTATCGAAGAACGTCGGAGTCGCCACAAAAGAATAAAACAAAAGCGAATATATATTTTTTAATATTTGTTCAGGCCTAGTTTCTTTTTTGTGGCAAAAGTTAGCACAAAATATTTTTCTGGAGGTCCCCCTTATCTGGCCCCCTCACCTCTCGCATACCTAGAGGTTTAATCTTTGTCAAGCTTCATCAGGGCTATTGGTACATCCCGCAGGTTTTGCCATGTCTTGTGTCATAGCTTTTAAGTTCATCTTAAGCAATACTTTAAAAGAAATGGTAACAGTGCTTTTAAGTACCCCCTTTTATGATTCTGATCCTTTTAGATTCGATTTTCGCAGAGGAAATTCTCAACCTAGATTCTTTTTTCTCTTCTATATTTTGACCTTACGGATGACATTTATTCCGATTAATGGAGGCTATCTTGTACATTTTTATGTAATGGTTGGCAAATACTGTATGAAACGTTCATTAAATCCGGTGTACGGTCATATTATATTTTTGTCAAATATTGACGCAGGTTTTTATGAGCTTAGAAAGAAGATGAGAAATGGTTAAAAAGCTAAAGAAATAATGGCTAACCATTATAGTTTATATTTCGCAATTCTAAAAAAGGAAGTAAGTTGCAGGTGCGGTTGATTCTTACATTCTCTTTCATGTTGAAAACAAGAGGAGGCGAAGAATCTCCAAATATCAGACTATTTGGGACCGCATCCCATCCGGAGATAATTGGATTGTCTTGTCCTTTGTAAGACAAACACGTATTTAGTGTAGTGCAAATAGTTTTTTTCATTCAACATATTTTATTTCGACAAATATTAAACGCTTTTTCCACTTGATTTTCTCGTGCAGTTACAAATGAATAAAAAAACATAGACATTAAACGTAAAAATATAGCTAAAACATCCAGCAAAGTGTAGAAAATATTTATATACATTTCTGCGTTACAGTAGACGGTAAGTTACTTGCAAAATTTATGTAATATTTATTTGAAAAGTTGCTCTTTGATCATTACATTTTACATAAAGTTTTCGTCTCGTAGGTTACATATGCCTACTGTTCGGTTATTATTTAAGTTTTCATCAATGGAAGAGTTTCAAATTGCGTTCTATATAACATCTTCTGTTGGTTTCTGCGATTATGTTTGGCTCAGATCCGATAAGTTTATGTAAATGTAAATTACATGAAAGTAAGGATAAATTCTGTGGTTTTTAACTGAAATCCTACTACTACAGAACCACTGGAGAATTTCTGAATTATATCTGACTTACGATATGCAAGTGACAATCTCTTAAAATGCTAGAGACAACGAATGTGACATCCCATCCAGAGTTAAGTGATTTTAACGACTTTTGTTGTTTGTCTTATAGTGTTCTATATATTATCTATTATTATCGTTCTATATATTATAGTATATTATCTAAGTGTCTTATAGTGTTCACCAAACATTGATTAGTTCTGTGGTTTGTAATCTTGAATTCTGAAGCTTGAAAAGACGACGAACAATTGAGTCCAAATAACTATGTGTTGGAAAAAATGCAAACTTCTTGTTCTGTAAATTATTTTCAAGTGGAACCACCAGAGTGAAATGAATAAATGTTAATTAGGGTAAGCTTGCGTAAGTCGTACCTTGTAAATATTTGGCGTAATATCACCCCAACCGCGACTCTTCTGATAAAACGAATTAACTCCTAGTCAATCGTATTGTGCTCGTCTCCCTGTTGTTGGTTAATGCTCACATGTCTGACTGTAGTCATCCCAAGCCCACGAAATTCCTCCTGGCAAGGAGCGCAAGTTTACTTCTGTCATTGGCAACAACCTTGAGCATCTTACAGGTGAAAGTGCGATTTATCCCAGTTCCGCCTCTAATTTTCATGGAGAGCACCCTAGGAGGGATGGGTCCGAGTGTCTCCCACCCCTCTTACCCTAACAACAACCCCTCGAGAGGACTTTCGGCTCGCGCATATTTAACGTGCCCCCATGGCGGACGAGCACTATATATTCACAAACATCTATGTCTTCTCCAGAATTCGGACCCGCGCCCTTCGGCACAACAGTCAGCGACGCTAACAACTATACCGGTTGGGCTGCCGTCTCTCTGTAAAAGAAAGGAATAAGAAAGAAATGAATAAGACCGCGAAGAGAATACGATTCGGTGCCTAATTTGCAAAGAATAGGTACAGACTTATGTGCTGCAGTTGACAAAAAGACGAAGAAATATCTTTGTGATCATTATTGCAATTAATTGTATAAATAAAATAATTGAGAAAAAGAAAGTTTTATTATAACTGACTAATTTTAAAAGTAGTACGACTTAAGCTATATGTGATACGACTTAGACTATTGGTTTTTATAAGACATATTAAATCCGTGTTCATAAATTTTATTAACTTATGGGATTTTACTTTATTTTTCTAATAGTTGTTTTAAGGCAAGCCTTTACGCTGTCATCTAAATTTTCCTACCTACATTTTCCTTATTACGCTTTATGCAAATAAGGTAGAAACTAGTATTTAAGCTGAGGTCTAAGTTACTCGAGTAGGACAGCGTATTTTGCCTTTTGCATTCTGAAGCATTCTGAAGTAGTAATGACTGATTGTGCTTTGCGATATTGAGAAGATCTGTCCGAGTACTTTTGTGAAAAGTTCCAGAACTGTAAAGTGTTTCTTTTAGTAAAAACAAATTTTATGAAGCTGTCATCGGCTCTGTGTGCATTCAATTCATTACGAACCGGTACACAAGTAACATGCATTTCAAAGGATTACACCATATGAAAACTCCCAATATTGCATGAAGAAACCGAACTGTTACATGGCAATCACAAGACATGCAATATATTACTTGTTGAAGGGAAATTTAATGCTTGGTTGAGAACGCTTGATTGTCTCCCAATAATTCGAGAATAGGTAATCGAAGAAGGATAGTTCTGACTCCTAATATACGTATAAAGAATTAATCCATTCGTACATGCGTGTTCTCCTACTATATATGGTTAACACATCAAGCCAGTAACTCAAGCATCTAGGTAAATGGAATACCATTGAGGACCTGGTGAATTATTAGGTTTCTTAATTTCAAAGTATCTAATTGTTTCTACAGACTGCTCCCAGGGTCATCACTAAGTATTATCATTCTGAAGATAATTTGGGATAATTCTTAGGGTTTTGCATAGTCCATTAGCATGATTCGTCTCAATAGAGAAATCTCTCCTTGTTGAACGCATTTAGCAGAAAGCTTTTCTTAAAAGATAAGACTATATGTTTATATTTATGCGGAGAGGAGAGTATATGTACATTAAGAGTGTCAAGGCAGAAAATCACGTACACGAGTAGATCAAGACAGAAGAGAAACACACCGAAGAAAAACAAAAATTCTGATGTATACACCACATGACTTTCTTGTACGGAATATTAAATTATACGCATTTTTTCTTGACAGTCAGTCGTTAGGTTTAATTAACAGCGTTACATCTCATTCATTTTATAACTCAGAATTCGCAAAAAATTATAACATGTGAAGAATTATCTAATCCTTGCCACACATTCTATTCAAATACTATAATAAATCTAAAACGATGTGTAAAAGAAATTAAAAAAAAACAGTTTTTCACAGACGATTCAGTATTTCTCATTCAATTAATTCAGTTCTCACTTGGTGACAAAAAGAAAATACATAAAAACTCAAAATATCTATATTAAAAATTACGAAGTAAATCTTAAACACTTATTTCTTCGAATAAATTCCAGAATGGATTTAGCATGATTTAATTCTCAATAATAAAAGAAGGCGTTATCTTTTCTGTTGCGAAGCTTAGTTTCTCTAGATTGGCAACAATCCAATATTCTCCTAAGTTTCAAATGTAAACAAATACGGCTGCCATAGGAAAAATTATTAGGCTTAGCCGCACTTAAACAAGTTTTAAATTGTTGATAATTCTACAAATCTTGCATGAAGATTTACTAAAGGCATAAAAACCTTAGCCGGAAGATAAGAACAACATAATTCAATATATATATATATATACATATATTTATATACGTTTGGTGAGGCCGATTGCAACCAAAATAGGAGTTGCACATCTACATGTTATAGCAGTCCTATATACAAAATTCCAAAGTTCTGAGGCTACTCGTTTTCGAGTTATGCGGGATACATACATACATACATACGTACGCCCGCACAGACGCCACAAAAAAAATCTCTTCAGAATCCATTTTAAATCAGTTTTGTAATTTTTTTGGGGGAAAAAGTCCTTTATTCTGTCTTACATACGGATGTCATACATTACATACGATTACAATACTTCCCTTTTATTTCGTAGAATGAAGTAAAAACTAGCAAAATATCGACCTTGTGTTTGGCGTAGATTTTAATCGAGACTGTATCGATTTCGAGAGCAAATAGATCCATATCATCCTTCTTTCAGTTGCTAAATTGCACGGATTCTCCGTAAGTTCAATTTTCAAGTCACTTTCTCGCCCATTAGTTAAATCCATGGTTCGATTTGGAAAATTTGTACCATATCTTGTCTTTGTTGTTTGAGATATATCAGCCAGACTTAACGAGACTTAAAATTTCGCATCAAGGAACAGGAATTTTATAACCGAAAAGGTGAAATTCACAACTCTTCGAGCTGGAAATAAAATTAGCAGACTTTGAATCTGCAAAAATTATATGTAAAGCTTTCTTCCATTTTTGAATTGGATTTTCTTAAGCTTTTCAAATTCACAAAGATTTATTTTGCTTAATTAATGACTTTAATTCAAATTCAATTCTTCCTAACGCTTTCAAAATTCTATTAACTTAATTTTCTAATTTTCTTTACTATTAATTCGATAGATGACGGTAGCTTCTCATTCGCTTTATACCTTGAAGCTTTCGCCCTTGAAATCGATAGTGTCTTGACTAAATTATATACACAAATAAATGCAAGAATTCGTCTTTGTTTACATGATTTAAAGCAAGATGGAGAATAGCAATAGCAGGAATAGGTAATATTTAAATAACCGTTTTCTAGCAATGGTCTAAGACCAATATGCTTGCAGTTTATTTGGAATATTAATGTATATTAAAGCAGTACTAAAATGTAAGATTTTGTGATGTTGATGAAATATTTAAGTTATTTTCACATAGCTTATTTCCTATCTGATGATGCATAATAAGTGTTCCCTAGTCATAAAAAATAGCCCGTGGCTTTTTTAACATCCAGCAGGTAGAAAGCAAAAGTTATCAGCGTTACTTGCTAATTATCTTCTTTAAAAATGGATTAAAAATAAATGTAATGGATCGTTTTATCTATAATATCTGGAGGAAACGACTGAGATCAAAAGGCCACTGGATGGGTACTTTATTTGCACATCAAAACTAAATATAACAATGCAGAATATACGTAATTATTATGATGAGATGCTGCATATAAGCACTGGTAAGAAACCATGTAGAATGCTCATCAAATGTTTGTAAATTTTTAGTTGGACTTTTATAATATCTAGTCTGAAGACGAAAACAGCGCCTCAGAATTTTTCAAAGTATGTTTTTTAGTCCAAAGGGGCTTTGTCCCTGAAGGACTATTGTTTTCGTTTTGCGATTTTGCGTCGGAAACATTAAAAGTCTGTTTCACTTTTCAAACTGTTGCCACAAAATATTGCAGCCCTGTATTGTATTTAAAGAAATTAAATAATGAAGAATGTGCATAAATGTATGTATGTTTCTCGCATTGCGATAAAACGACGGTACCTAAAGCCATCGAATTTTGAATGCCGTAATCCTGCTGCGAATATAGGCATCTGGAAGCCCAAATTTGAAATTTGGAATTTGTTTTATTAACGATTTCATATTTTGTAAAACTTGAACGAATTTTTGATTAACAAAATCGAGGATTTCAAAGCGGGCAATGGCAACGTTGTACAGAAAAAAACATTTTGATCTGCAGCGCGTGAGACTGTGTGTAGGAAATTCTAAAGATATGCTCAGTTTAAAATTATTTTGCGATATTGTTCTTTAACTGAATTTTATGGTTTAAATGCGAAGAACATGATATTCAATAAATAAAAGTAACATACAAAATGTTTAAAAAACGCCCCTTTGGACGTAATTTAAAATCTGAAACCTTTCAGATTTTTTTTTATTTTTATTTCATTTTATTTTATTTATTATTATTATTTTTTTTGTTTTCATTATCGTATTATTGTTTTTATGTCTTGTGATTTTCTTTACAAACTTATTTTTATTTTTCAAAAGGAGCGTTAGCCCAGAATGTTCGCTTACGCGTCAAAATAAACTGTTACGCTACCAACGTATCACGAACTCTAGAAACTAATGAACATATTGTTGCGTGCGTACGGGTTTGTGATGGATTGAATGCACAAGCCCTTAAAAAGTTAATAAACTTTATTCTTTTTTCAAGAAATAAAACAAAATACTTCAATATTTCATCAGAGATTTTCTTACACTATCTTAATATCTCAAATGTTAAACAGAACTCAATTCAAAACAGAAAACATTAGTCCAATCTCACAGCGAATTCGCTACAATCAATAACAGCATTAAGTAAATAAACAGTTCGCTTAAAACAACAGCAACTGACCTGAGGTGTTTTAATTCGGCTTTTATAAACTTTATAATTATTCACTAGAACATTCTGTAAAACCAATTTTCTTGATTTTTCTCAATTTTTTGTGGATGGTAACAGCAATTACGAGATATTTATTTATTAAATATTAAACGCACGCGCTCTTTTATTTTTACTTTTCCGACGTAGCTTTCTCTTCAAAAATCGTCTGCGTTGCACTGGAAAATAAAACAATTTAAATTACAATTCTAAATAAATACGAAATCCGTAACAATATTCTAAAGTATTTATTTATTGCAGAAAATAAACTTGGATCTTAAATAAAACACCACTCATATAAATAACAAAACATTCTTTTAATAAACCTGCTTACTACACGCAGATATTTTCGAAAAACTAATAAACTAATAATAATTATTATTGTAATACTAATAATTATTATTACTAGATCAAAACTAATAATAATTATTATTGACCAAAAACAATAATTAAATTAAATTAAATTAAATTACGTATAAAATACGAACTACATGTCATCTGTAATCCAATACAAAAGGACTATTAGGCTCGAAACGGCACAGCCCGCAATTTCAGGTTCGAATATGCTTTATTATTTATTTCATATTTTTAAAACTTTAAAGAATTTTTGATTAACAGATTCAACGGTTTCAAAGCCAGCATGGTCACACTGTAGGGAATAATAATTTTTTCTCTCCAGCACGAGACTGTCTATCGGGAATTCTAAAGATATGCTGTTTTATTTATTTATTTATTTATTTATTTATTTTGTGATATTGCTGCTAAATTGAATTTAATGTGGTTTAAGTGCGAAGAACATATATTTAATAAAGAGAATAACACACAAAACGTTAAAAAGTACTCCTTTGGGCGTTATATAAAATCTGAAAGCTTTGAGATTTTTTTTATTATTTTATCTTTAAGGAAATGAAAAAAAAATGTTGAGTAAAGATTAATAAAATAAGCATTAACCTTCAAAGAAACTTTAATGTGTGAAAAATTGCGATAGTTAAATAATCTTTCTTTATTTTTGCTATTATTGTGATAAAATTTACAAGTAATTTTAATTGCATATCTTTTTGCATTCTTTCTCATTGATTAACATTTAAGTCATGTAATTCTATTATGATTTCTAAATAAACTGATTTGCTTTGAAATATAATTTTCGTTATTTGTATCAAGTGTCCCCAAATGCTTTATTTAACATTGGTATCGAGGAAAATAAAATAAAATAAAATTATAAATCAATAATTAAACAAAAAATTTACATAAAGCAAAATTTTAAAGGATGCAGATTTTAACGAACGCACAAAAGTTTTGTTAAGGGTTTTTTTTACGCTATCGCTGGGCTCGCAGTCTACCAGTCTGTTATTTCACTTATTCCTGCTAACCCACTTCTTTTTATCTTTTTAGCTTTATTATTAAACTTAATTTTTTTCGCTCTTATGCCAAATACAATTCAACAACAAAATGTCAAAATTTTTAAAAGCAGCATATGTTTAGAATTCCCTATGCAGTATTAAGTGCTGACATGTATTTTCATATATTTTTCAGTCTTTCTTCAGTTCATCACATCGATGTTCAGTATTTTTCAAAAAAAGAGTTGTGTAAGGTGTTTTACACAACTCTTTTTTTGTCTTTTTCATTATTAGCATTTTGTGTGCTAAATTTATTAATTAAAAATCACGTTCTTCGCACTTACCCCACATATAATTCAATTCAACAGCAAAATCACAAAATATTTAAAAACAGCATATATTCAGAATTTCCGATAGACAGTCTCGCGCGATGGATATAAAAATATTTTATTCCATGCAGTGCTTCCACTGGTGATTTTAAAATGGTTGCGTTTGTTAATCAAAATTTCAAAGTTTTACGAAATGTGAAATATAAAATTCGAGCTTCCGAGTGCCTAAGTTTTGGTGGAAGACTAGCCCCTTTAGGCTAAAAATATTTAAAAACAGCATATCTTTAGAATTTTCGAGAGACAGTCTAGAGCGCTGGAAATAAAAATGTTTTATTCCATACAAAGTTGCCATTGCTTGCTTTGAAATCGTCGAGTATTTTTAATAAAAAATTCTTTAAAATTTTACAAAATATGAAACAGATAATGCAACAAATTCAAAATTCAAAATTCAGGCTTCCCTGTGCCCACATTTTGCAGCCTGTTCTACTTTTTAACATACAGGGTTTGCCCGCAGCCAAATTTTAATAGGACAATGCGCGACCATATTTTCTACGATATTTTCAAGCCCGCCGTACTGTATTGTTACACTGGCTTGCCCGTTCTCCAGATCTATTGTCCATCGAACATGTCTAATCTATGATTGGAGAAAGCAAGCCACATCCGTGGGTACAACAGATGAACTTTGGCAACATGTGAGGCAGGATGGGCTGCTGTTCCCTAACAAGGCATCGAACACCTTTTTCACTCAATGCTGAGGCGTGTAGCAGCAGTTAATGTTAACTATGGAGGCAACACTCTGATGATTTTCTCCTCTCTCTCATCTCAAAGAAGACTATATTTCAAATAAATTAACTTTTTTACTATGTATAATCTCTGGAATAGATTTGGCTTTGATATCTCTGTCCTTTTCCGTGTTGCATTTTGGATGGACTGCAGAGTAATGCTAAGAAATATTTTTACGTGAAACACATCATTATTCGTTGTATCTGTTTTTGCACAAACCGTTTTTACTTTCTTGTGCGCAGTAAAGGAAGTATTGCAATCGCGGAAAATTTCGGGTGTCATATTTCAACGAAAATATCCCTTTTGACCGCTATCGAATGCAATTTAATGATGTTTTTATGTGACATCTGTACGTAAGGACAGAATAAAGGATTCTTTTTCCCAAAACGGGTTGCAAAAAGAATTTAAAATGGATTCTGAAGAGATTTTTTCGTGACGTCTGTACGTACGTAGGTATGTATGTATCTCACATAACTCAAAAATGAGTAACCTCATAACGAGAAAATTTTGTACATAGGACTGCTATAACATGCAATTGTGCACCTGTCTTTTTGGTTGTAATTGGCGGCAGGGAGCAATAGTAGAATTATCAATAATTTAAAAGTTGAGATATAATAACACGCCGAACAAGTATTAATCTAGAAGTCAAATAACAAAAATCAGCGTTATATTTGCAAATTTTCACAGCTAAGGATGATGGTTCTGTAAAACCATCGAAACTAGATCCTGTGAAAATTTGCAAATATAACGCTGATTTTTGTTGTTTGAATTCTAGATTAATTTAAAAGCTGTTTAAGTGAGGCTAAGCCTAATTTCTTTACCATAGCAGCCATATTTGTTTACATCTGAAACTTAGCAGAATATTGAATTAAGTCAGTTTCTGCACCTTCACGGTCTTTTTGCCGAGTAGGAACAAAAGTAAACTTTTAGTTTTGTGCACCGAAAAATACGTCTTCTTGCCCGCTGGACGAATTGCTTGTTTTTGCATAGAAATTCTAATTTTAATTGTTTTAACTGCATTTGGTGTTTCATAGTTTTCTGTTTTATGTATGTTTGCCTTGTCGCGAAGTGAGAACTGAATTAATTGAATGAGAAATGCATCTCTATTGAAATTCGAGGAAATAAGTTTAAATAAAATGCAGGAAAAAATGCGTATAATTTAATTTTCCGTACAAGGAAATCATGTGGTGCACACATTAGATTATTTTTATGTTTAGAAGCTTTAAAATAAAACGTGAAATAAATTTATTTCCTCGGTTAATCAAAATTCGCCTTCGTTTTGTAGAGGAAGAAATAATTCGCTGTGAGAAATATTTTTCTAGCCTTGTACGCTTTTGTTATGCTAGACACTGTTGGTCACATTAAGTGTAGTGCATGTACCTTCAGTATAGAATCTCATTTAAATTCTGTCTGTTCATTATTATCCGCTTAAAAATAAAAACTGACAGTAGTTACAATATTCTGAAGAAGCTCATAGATTGCAAACACAACATGATTTTAATATTAACTGTTATTTAAATGATAAATAGCTTTGAATAACATTTTTTTGCTTTTCTTATTTATGAAAATTTGCATTCAAAAAGGAAGAACAAAAGTAAAAATTTGAGTCTTTAAAATTGCAGTATTTTTTTTAGTTTGGTTCATTACCCAGGTGGTTTGAGGCTAATATAACTATTCCCTATGTCATATTAGACAGGACATAAAATAAGATTGGTTTTTAGATGATTCTATGCTGTAATTTTGTGCCTTCGACCCTAAATTTTACGAATAGGATTAAATAATGATTACTGGTTTTCACAAGAATCGAATCATCTTCAAAGAAGCATTCACACAACGATTTCACACACTGGAGTTCTTAGTGTGACACAGTGATTTGGGCAGTTTTTCTAATGACTGCCTGACGTTATTTCGAAACTACTGCGATTCTCTTTCGAGATTTCAATGCATTATTTGACTTGAAGGATGATTGATACTGAACAAAAAAATGTTTCTCACAACAGTGAAAAAATATATAAAACAAATGAATAAGATTCTCTCTAAAACACCACACTGTCATTGATAATACTTTTATTGATGCAATATTTGCAAATGAAATGGTGACAACAGATGTCATTCATTATTGAATCTAAGAAAATGCATCTGTTTTTACATCTGTGCTATAGAATGTAAAAATAAATTCGGAGTCTATCATTTCCCAAATGGACACCAAATTTATCATTGCTAATTCGAGAGATTTTGCATGACCTGCGGTATAGATAGTAAACATGCGGTTGATAGGATTTTCCTAATGGGTAATGTGAATACCAGTGAGAAGAGGCCAAAGATTAAGAAAGTATAACCAACCTCTCTGATCATAAAACGACAGATTTGGCAGTTGAAAAACCGGTTTCGATCCTATGCAGTACCCTAAGAACAATATTAATTTAATCTAATGTTTTCTATAATGAATATAGGCAGTTGTTAATTATATGCCTTATATATCTGTCATGAATGAGAAACACAGAAGCATTTCTGTTACAATGCTAGTGCTGCCATCTGTTGGTAAATCGGAAATAAATATAGAATAAAATTCTAAAAAGAATTTAAAATTAACTAAGAGCTGCCTTCTATGAATTAAGCGTTACACTAGGCCAGTTTTTAATACATACCCCAATCAATAACCCAATCAAGTTTCTAATGCAGTTCAGTAGAAACACCTTACAGTTAGTTTATTTTAGAAATTCTCTTAGAAAGCCTTCGCAGACGTATCTTTCCACTTAGGCAGATAGCTCCCAAGTTCATTGCTATATCAGATCAAGCAAATAAAAATCAGAACTAAAATCTTTGAGGAACTGCAAGTTTCATTCTAATTTTATCAAGGCAAAGATAATTTTTTTAATTAATTTATTTCAAATCTTTCGTATCAGTTCTGAGTTATGACTAAATGTGTATTAAGAGTAACACATCATTTAAATTTTTCCTTTTTTTTAATTCTACATATTTATTTAATTTATATACCATATTATTTAATTTGTTAATTAAAATTGTACTTTGTACTGGCATATCAGACTACTCAGCAATTAAAAATAGATTCAAGTAATAGAAATTCGAATCGATAACAATTAAAAAAATCTTAAACCTTAAATTAAATTCACCGTATTTTCTCAAACGCGAAATTTTAAGGAAATAAAAATAATAAATTAAGGAAATAAATCTTATTTAGACAATATTTTCCCTTCAACGGAAAAACGAGTTTAAGGACAATGATGATATGCATTTTTTTTAATTAAAATGTTCATTCGAGCTTATGTAACAAGGCCAATTTTAAAAATTTCACGTTAATTTTGCTTGAATAATCCTGAAAAAAAAATAAAGATGAAAAAATTAAAACTGCATTACGGAAAATATTGTTCTGCATTGGACCTTATTATACATTTAAAATATTCATGCAAAAACACCGAACTCAAAATTAGCAGCGAAATTATTACTCAAGAATGGCAAATAGCTCTTACACTCTTAAATTTATGAATAATCAACAGACAAGAATTTCTTAATTAAAGATATGGCGTTTTAAAATAATGCTGATGCTGCCATCTATGGGTAGAATTTTAACTACATGTATCGTAGTTTAACGCTGTCTTCTGTCAACAAAAAGTATTTCTTGAAATGCAGCGTTATTTACTTTGTTGAGCGAGATAAAAATATATTTCTAATAACTACTAATTTTGAGAAATAATATTTAAGACTGCATAAATAAGCAGTTTACTATGCATTTAAGTTTGCTCATATTTGTATTAATGCAGAAATCATGACAGAGAATTTAAGAAAATAATCAAAATTTAAATACCCTGTCAGCTTGTGCATTGTTCAAAACTTGGTTTTTAGGAAGGAATGTAAAGATAAAAAATATTGAATCATATAATTTGCTCATAAATATTTTGACTTCAGTTTTTGTGTTTAATATGTGTAGGTGCTCTATTTTATAATAAAAAACAATAATAATAAAAAAATAGATAATTTGTTTCAAAATAAGTGACAAGAAACAGTCGCTAAATTCATGTGCTTCCTGTCCTTTCGGGGGGGGGGGGGATTTATTGGGGGGGGGGGGGAATCTGAAATGCTTCAGATTTTAAATGGCGTCCAAAGGGCCGTTTTTTTAGCTTTGTGTGTTAGCCAAAGGGGTGTTTTTTTAACGCTTTGTGTGTTACCTTGATTTATGAAGTATCATGTTCTTCGCACTTGAACCATAAAATTCAGTTCAACAGCAATATCGGAAAATAATTTTAAAATGAGCTTATCTTTAGAATTTCTGAAACACAATTTCGCGCACTGGAGATAAAAAGATTTTTTCTTCCCGTAGAGCAGGGATGGGCAAACGTTTCCGTTCGCGGGCCAAAAATCGAAAAAAAAAAAAGTTCGGCGGGCCAAAGTAAATTTTTCTAAAATTTTGAAAACATATACAAGTATTACAATTTAAATATGTTAATGAAAAGAATGAAATTGCGATTTCATTTTTAAAAGTTTTTTATGTTGAGGTTCGAAGTGAGATGTACTGATTTTAAGGAACGAGGCTAACTGCTCATCTGCTTCTCTACTTCTTAAATAATTCTTTCTAAGGTTCATTGTTGAAAACACTTTTTCACATATATAAGATGAAGCAAACATAGCACTGATTTTCTGGGCGTGAGATATTAAATTCGGGAAACTTACTTTCGATAATGATGTTATATTCTCTGAAGACTGCTACAGCTTCATTGCAGTGGTTTATTTTTTACAATTGTAAAAAAATATTTCTTGGTCCGTTCATCATTAAAAGCATGGCATTCTGAATCAACTTTACGTTTTTTAGTAGACATTTTTGGGTTGAAATATTTTACGAATAACCCAAACAAGCACTAGCTACGCTATACTTTTAACAATTTCACCGCTACTCACAATGATGTTATATGTCCGCAGTCTTTCCATACGCAATCAGTAATACTAGAACTCGCGACAAAAGAAAAGACCGCTGGCTGGAGCTTAAAGTGCGCAGTCTGCCAAATGTGAGGTCTGATTCACTTATAGTGGATTCGCATACGTCTTCTCCCCGAAAAACAGATAACGATTCTTAGCGCCAATCTACAGATATAACTAACAAAGTACTTCCGTTTTTAACACTTTACCGATTGAAAGCTGTTTGTGCTTGCTATTTCCGTCGATTTATGGTTTGCAAAACAGAAATAGAGACAGTAAAAAAGATCATCAATCCTTTGAACAAAAGGGAAGAAAAAAAGTAATATTTAAACAAAGTAGAAAAGGAGATGGAGATATAATATTTAAATATATATTTCTTTTAATTTGCCTCAGACCGGCAAATTAAGATTCTATCCGCGGGCCGGATGCAGTCTTCCGACGGGCCGGATTTGGCCCGCGGGCCGTAGTTTGCCCATCCCTGCCGTAGAGTGTTGCCATTGCTCGCTATTAAACCGTTGAGTTTGTTAATCAAAAATTCGTTAAAGTCTTACAAAATATGAAATAGATCATAAAACAAATTCCAAATTTGGGCTTTCAGATGCCCATATTCGGGTGGAAACGTACGTTATTAAAATTGGATGGCTTTAGGTATTTTATGTATATTATGTTTTATCACAATACGAGAAACATGCATACTCAGTTTGGATGTTTTAACCATCCACGTTGTCTGAAATGCGCCCGAAATGACTTGATATGTACTTGTCTTCTGGGAAAAAACCAAAAAGCAAAGTGTCTTAGGTGCAACCGCGGTTAACCCTGCAATTATCGAATTTGTCCAGAGTGCTGTAAGCCCAAGGAACCTAAGAAAAGGCTAATGAAAAAGTAAGATTGTTCACTGAAAACGAGATTGTTTATTTCTTTAGAGGTGTTTGAGAAAAAGTTTTAAACTCACCCTCCATATCGTGGCAAGTTTAAAAACTCAATTCTCTCCAATTTTTACCTTCTCTATTTGTTTGAAGATTGCAAGTTTCGAACATTATTCAGTAAATTAATTGAGTTTGGGGACAGCAGAAAAGAATTAAGAACCTCACTGTTAAGCTGCAACTAGCTCTTAAAGTTACTGAATTATTTGAAGACGACAAACCTTGGCGTTTAATACTTAAAATTCCTCTGACATAAATGCCGATTATTAAAGAAAATTCGCTTCACGTTACAAAATTTCTATACTTAAGTAAAATATTAAACAATGCTACGTGCAAAATTCTTTAACTAATATAATTTACATCTGTCAGAAAAAAGCTTGTTCTGCTAACAGTTTGATCTGATTTCATTTCTTATATTAAATTTAAAAAAAAGAAATTTTCACAGGTGAAATTTTACATGCATGTACTATCATTGCCAGTTTCTTAATTCCAAAACATCGAATTTAAAGCCAAACATTGGAAATTTTAAACTGATGAGAAAATTATTTTTTGTACTTTGCGAAAAATACTTCATTAATGTTCTGAATGCTGGGAGTCCGGCTCAGGTTCTATTCTCGGCGGAGACGAGTCCGTCTGCATGTTTTGTTTTCGTGGTTTTCTTCGTGAGTAACCCGAATACGAGCTAGATTTCCTTGGAAACCGCTCCTCTCAAGCAAATAGGTTTTGTGTCTACTTTACAAATAGCCTAACTTAACTTAACCTGTCATTAATATGATATATGATCATTCCTGACGGAAGTTCACACTTAACATTTTGTTTTCATAAAATTTATCAAACTAATGATCAAAAGTTGTGGAACTGCATGCCCATCTTCTGAAAAATGTATATTTTAGGTCCTGAACGTTCCGGAGAGGCATTTGGCAGACTGTGCTTTAGTGTTCTAAGGCAACCCACTCGTACTGAATCAGATTCAACTCTCGGGAATAAGTTGGCCAGGAATGTTGAATATTATAT
>KK118550.1:66130-90232 GCA_000611955.2 Stegodyphus mimosarum
ATATATATATATCTTCTGTTTCTAAGTATTGTGATACCAGAGATATTTGATGTAGACTAGAATTGTCATCCATTAGAAAAATTCCTGGACCAGTTGTACCCTTAAACGGCCCTTTATGGGGTTTTACGTTTTCGCTTATATATCCATGACCAATTGCAGAACTTCGTCAAAGATATGCTGTTCTCTGATACCATTTTTGATAATCTCATTCCAAACCATAAAACTGATTCTGTGGAAACAGGATCTTTTATGAATAATTGAAGGTAAGTTGCTTATCATTCGCTCATTCCAGAGGCTGTAGATTAAAACACGTCTGGGATCACAGGTTGGACTACACTGGTGTCCAAAACTTAAGCAACAATGTAAAAATTTAGCAGATAGCCATGAAATTGCAGAAAAGGAGGTCTGGAGATCAGTACAATGAACACGTAAGTCAGTAGAAACGTCATGCGTATGCAAATATCAGGAACGAAACGTCAGAGGCGACGTGAGCGTACACAAAACGAGTGATGTCAGCCCGTGCAGCTCAACAGTAGAATAAAAGGAAGGACGGAGACGCAATTCAACATATTCGCTGCAAGTACCAGTGAGTCAGTTCGGGAAATATGGCTAGAAGAAATCACCTAGACGACTTCACACGTGGAAGAATGATCGGAAAGCTGGAGGAGGGGCGTACTATCACCAGTGTAGCTGCAGAGTTCGAAATCAACAAAAGTGTCGTTTCGCGCGCTTGGAAAGCGTTCCAAAGCACAGGTACAGCTGTTAGAAAGGTTGGTGATGGACGCCCGAGGACGACATCTTCAGGGGATGACCGATATATCGTCCAGCAGGAGAAAAGAGGCCGACAGCACTCAGCAAGCGCCATTGTTCAGCAACTCTGTACAGCAACGGGGCGACAAGTGTCGCGGTTTACTGTGGCTAGACGCCTTCACAAAGGGGGCCTATTCGCCCGCCGTCCTGAACACTGCCTCCCGTTGAAAGTTGGCCACCGACGGCACCGTTTACAGTGGTGCAGAGAGCACAAAACTGGACAACTGATCAATGGAGTCGTGTCCTCTTTACGGATGAGAGTCGGTTCAGAACCAGAAGCGATTCTCAACGTGTTTTGATTTGGAGAGAGGTCGGGACCTGGTTTTATCCCAATAACATCAAGGAAAGACACCGTAACGGTGGTCCTGGAGTTCTTGTCTGGGGAAGCATTACGCTGATCGGGCGAACTGAGATCTACGTTTTCGACAGAGGGTCTGTAACCAGGAATCGCTATTGTGAGGAGGTTCTCCTTCCCCATGTGCGTCTCTTCCGAGGTGCCATTGGCCCAGACTTAATTTTTATGGATGACAATGCACGGCCACATCGGACTCTTGCTGTTGAGGAGCTACTGGAAAGTGAAGATATCACTCGAATGGATTGGCCAGCGTACTCCCCAGATTTAAATCCCATCGAACATGTGTGGGAAGCTTTGGGGAGACGCATGCAGCACGCTTACATCCTCCGGAGAGCACCCAGCAACTTAAACAGATGCTGATTGAGGAATGGGCACTCCTACCGGAAGAACTGTTGCACCAGCTGGTTCTGAGTATGCGGAGACGATGCGAAGTGCATTGCAGTGAGGGGAGGGCATGTCCCATATTAAGGAACATCTGCTTGTTGTTCTTCCTCTTGGATAGACAATCATGAGTCACGATACTATGCGTTCAATAAAGCTTGTTTTTGCATACCGTATGCATTGTATTCCTTTTTCAGCTCCGATGCTTTAGTCATCCTTTACGTACATAATACCCTCCTTCATTTATGCATTTCATGTCTCTCAGTTGATTTCTCGTGGAGTTATGGCAAAAAACCCTGCTGTTGCTTAAGTTTTGCACACCAGTGTATATCTATATTCATCAGTGAGCAGCATACGGTCCCATCCTTTGATCAAATGAACGTGACGATGATACCAACTTAAATAGGATATTTTGGAAGATGGACTAAGTGGGACACAAACCAATGGTTTTCTTGCAAGAAGTCCAACCCCGTGAATTCTTCGTGGAACATCAGAAATGCTAATTTAAATTCCCGTGGCAGCCTGAAAGTACAAAATCAAAAATGCGCTTCACTGTTTCTTGGAGCTGATAATGATAGAAAAATTTCTTTGCAGTTGAGCTTGTCTGCCAGTGACCAAGCTGTCTATTAACTAATTAATTGCTTAAAATGTTCTTCCAGTTTCTTAGCATAACTGATAAGTTGAAGGATATTCAGATCTTAAGTTATCTTCATTTAAGTTTGCTCCCTTCTGGAATCTACAATTTAACTGATACTTTTTTCTTTCATTTAGACGATACCTTTGAGTGTTATCACTAACGAATATTCAATCACTATCAGATAGCCTCGAATATGTAATTAAACCAATATTACACATTCGAATTCCAGCAATCCCTCACTGTGCAACATTTCGTCAGAGCCTAAATTGCATATTTCATACGCTATCGTATTCACAGAAGATTCAGTTCAGATATTTAAATATGAATAATTACAATATTGGACGCTATCCAAAACTTTAATTGATGAACATATGTTTTCAGATTATTCTTAATTTTGACAAACATAGTACATGTATGACGAACAATTAGGTAAGGTACTAATTTTAATTTGCAAAATTTATGCTTTTTATGTCTGTTTTTAAATTTCGTTTATTTCCTTTTGTATTCTAAAAAACATGCTAGTGACAAATCTTTTTTCTAGCGCCTTCCTTCGGATTTAATTTTTGTTGTATGATTCTTACATAACGCATGTAGTTACGTAACACAAAACGCTTATAGCTAATAATAGTGTGAAATTTTGCAGACCAAAATCGTAGATTACCAATAGTAATATAGCAAAACTTCACTAACATCCGTATTTTTTTTTGTGGCCTTCTAGCTTGTTTTTCGCTGAATTGTTTTCTTACTCAAAATATATATTATAGAAACGTGAAATGCCTAGATGTATTTGTTGAAGATCGGCCCATTTCTTACGCTAGTTTTACTGTGTTCATTTGCTTCAAAAGTGCTTTGTTAAGAATAAAAAAAAAATGTTCAAATGATTTTGATTTGCAGCCTCTTATTTATGCACCAGATACATCACGTTCTAAAACATCCCCAACCAGAATGTCGATGTATACATATGTGTATTTAATGATTCGTCAAAACGTACAACAAAAGTCCTATTTCAGCAAAAATAAAACAATTTATGTCTAAACAGATACTACTGAATACTTAATATTGTGTTCAGTACTTTTGTTTTTTTTCTGAGACAAAAATGCAGCACATCGAACTTACTTCTCTGTGCATAGCTGTATTTATATTTGTTAAAGTAAGTTTTTAACTCTACTAAGAAACATGCTTTTGAAAGCACTGGCATTTCTTTTTCCTAACTCTACTTAGCTGTCGCCGTCCGCACACCCCATTCTCCAACTGACCCTCACAGAATTTCTTTAGCCCAATTTGACTGGTGGCAGTTAGGTATAGCGCAGTTTTAGTTTATAGTTTCTTTGACATCTTGGAAGAAGCTCAAAATATTGCTCTTCTACCTATGAAATACAAATATGCCGCTATCGTGTTTCTCACAATTCACCATTAGTTACTTGTTCGGAAATTCTAAATGTTCGAAAATCGTCTACTCTTGTTACACCAGACTAGCTAAACGCGGACACCCGTTAACTGCGAAAGAATTTCTCTTGAATAGTTTAACAATAAGGAAAGAATGATTAACAGCATGGCGCCATCTGTTGGTTATATATTGAAATAATAGCTAAAATATAACTAGCTGATACAAAGCGATTTCCTCAGCATACAAAAATATGATAGCTTTGGCACTTTTAATCAGTTTGTTTGAAAGGTAGATTTAATGGATTAATTTTATGTTACATATGCTATTTGTAATTTTGAATAAAAATTACAAATAGCTTTTTGTATAGCCCTACACTATCTAAATAAAATTTTAGATAGTGCAATGCAAAACAAAAATAAAAATTGTACTGTGAATACTAATTCTCTTTTTACTTACAAAACATAGAGGTAAATATAAATAAATTAATTGACGTTTGTATTGTGAAGACTTCAACAGTGTATAAATATCAGTCTAAATATTTCTTAGCATTTGCACAAGAGGAATTAGATAGAAAAATATTCATAAAAAGGCATTTAAATGAATATATTTGATGAGTTTCATCATTATTATTGTCAAATTATTCAATACTTGTTCTGGACGGTATGCTGAGTCCAAAAGAATAACAACATGGAATAATTTTATAACTTAAATGATAATTCCAGAATGAATTAGGCATATATTAATTCGCAATAATAAAAGCAAATTTATAACATCAAAGAGAACTTGTTTTTATTTAGGTTTTTTTCTTGTTGCCAATCTAGAAAAACTAAACTTTGCAACAATAAAGATAACATTACACGTAGAGGCAGCTGCTACATATTCAGAGTAGTAAATGTTCCGAACATTAATTTACAAATAATTTGCATTACAGAATTTTGCAAATTTTCGAGCATATTTTAGTTATGTATCTGTTTATTAAATTTTAAAAATATGAAGTTTAGTAGATTGTAAACTTGAACACAAAATGAAATTATTTTAAGTGCTTTCAAACTGTGCTTTAAAGCAGCATAACATTTATAATCTAGACTGAATTTAAATGTAACGCGGTTCTTCTTTCTGCAATGACATCTTTTGTCCTTTTTTTGTCCTTTTTATATTTTTTTATCCTTGTAAATTCAAATTTTTGAATTACAAAGAAAGTCCTACTCAAGTATTAAGATTATAGATTTCATTCGGTATCATGTTTATTTTATTTATCACCATTTAAAATATTTTAATGAAGCATTTAAAACGCCTAACAAAAACTTTGTGGGGTTTTACTTATTTAATTCCAATTTTCAGTCTTAAAACCCCACAAACACTAACAAGGGAATAATCGCTTAAGTATGAGAATAAACACCTAAGACTTAAGAAGGGTTAACTACCTTTTATTTCTCAGAATAATTACAATCAACCCCTAACTCGGAGTATACACAAAGCCTCCACTTAAACAGGAATTAAATAATTATGAATTTAAACTAAACTAAGCTTAACTAAAGCTATATGAAAGATATGGCCGAAGCTATTAGGTTTCTAAGTAGTTGGCCCCTAAATATTAATTAAATCGACGAGGCCAAGCAAGGGCCTAAAGTATGGCGGAGAGTAGTAACTAAGAGTCAGGAAAATCAGACTTTCTCTCTCGAATTCGACGAAACATCAACTTAGTACTCTTACACAATTGCATTAACTGCGTTTCTGAAATTACATTCTGGTAGGAAATTGTAAGCTGAAATTAGAATAGATAGAAAAGGTGCATAACTTAAAATAACTGTTAATAAAATTAGGATAAACCTTACAACTTAAACAAAGTAAAATATAATTTAATCCATATTTAAATTAATTTCGTTATTTTACGATGCGCTTTTATGTAAAAGTAATTTCAAGTATAAATTAAGTATTTGAAATAACTGTGTAGAAAGTCTTTAAATGTCTTTAGATTTCATTCGGAGAAAGAAACATGAAAACACAGCAATTCCTTTTCCTATATTTGGGCTTCGAATCATTTGATGCTAGCTGGACGTTCTTCTAGTCACATAAAAAGACATGCAGTAAGAAAGTAGAAAAGTTCTAGCATTATTCTCAACTTAAAGAGCGACTTGGAAGGAAGAGATCCAGTCACCAAATACAGGTGTATTATGGTCCAGCAGGTTTTAATTTAGGAGCCATTTGTATTTTTTGTATTTTTCATTTTCCCATTTGTATTTGTAGCCAGTTTTATATTATTCTAATAAAATGCATTTCTTAAGCTGTATGAGTGACTTTTGTTCAAACTTCTAAAAATGATTGGATAACTGTATAAAAATGAAATGTACGGCAGCCGTGAGTTTTAGAGTCGTACGTCTATTGTGAGGTTCTGCTCTGTGATTACTGTTTTATACTGACTGGGAGCCTTTGAATTTGAGGGAAGACTTAAGACTGCTGACTTATTCCGTACTCGCTTATGACAGATGGTGCCCCTAATTTATTTGGTAATCGAGAATCCTGGATTGATTTATTTGTCAGAAACTGTTGATTTAATTGTAAAAGTTCTTGTTACACTTATGCAGATATTTAACTATACAGAAAACTTTCATATCTCTATAATGGAAACCTTTTTTGACACAGATATGAATACACTGATATAAGAAGCATTCTTTACGTAAGTATATAATAATTTGCTTTAATCTGGAGTTGTATTTATATTGATTTGTTTTCTAGGATTATCATTTTATTTGAATTCAGGATCGATTTCTTTACTTCATTAGATATTAATTATTATAAAATTACTGTAGTTAAATGAAATTCCATCAGCACAAAATGCCCGCGGAATAAAGTTTCATAAATTACTCTGTAGATGGTAGCATAAGCCGTGTCCAGATTTCATTTTTCCCTGCAATTCTTGTTCCGTAAGTCTTCAGTTGACCATATCACCATCATACGAAGACAAGTAAAGATATTGAAGTTAAATTAATTCTTTATAGCACAGTAAGTAACTGAATACTGAAACAAAACACTAAAGTAAACTTTAAAAAAAAAAAAAAAACTGTATAAAACCTGGAACTAATATCTTGCGATCTTACCTGTAGGTAATTAAAAAATATTAACTGAATCCGGCTTTCAGTTTTTCAGGTATTTGTTTTAAATAAAATATTTAATTCATAATTGTTAATATTTTGGCTATTTCATCAGTTTTTTATATGCATGGACTTTGCCATTTGATCAATAATCCTCATAACTATGTAAGGTTTGAGTTGTTTAAAGAACAATTTAAATTAATTTAATTTGCTTATTATTTATTGATAAAAAAGTCTGTATTTATTTACTCAATGTCAATACTTTTTTAGGCTTATTTAAATTGTTTAGTAGCTTAGGAATGGGGCTATTTGTTGCTGCGATAGATCAATATTTGCAAGAAGCTATCGCGGAAGGATCGGAGTACTTAAAACCTGAAAAGAGCGCTTTTTATCGCATCAGACTGTAATTGAAGAAAACAAAGACACAACAAAACTTCGCGTCGTCTTATACGCATCATTAGGTGCTGAAGGCAAACTGTTACAGAATGATTGTTTAAATATTTTTTTTCTTCTTATTTGAAACCTGTTTCACTACTTTTAAATGATACAAACAGGGATTTATGGCTTTTGAAAAATATTTGCAGCTCTCAAACCTTCCTGAATTCCAGCATGTGGCTTTTACTGACATGACGTTTAGCCACTCCTGTCGTTAAAGTTACATAACTGCTATTGTAAAGACTTTATAAAAACAAAGAAGCAAGAACGGAGAAGTTTAAAAGTATTCACATATTTACGTTATTTTAAAATTTACTAATTATTATTTCTATAAGTAATATTTCTGTTTGCAGAATTTCCAAACCTGAAGAGAACATTCGATTAAAAAGGATCAACCGGACGAATGTTTCTTGGTAATGAAAAAGTATTCGACTTGAAAAACCGATTTACTTTTTTTTATTAATTTATTTAATTTCATATAACTTAAACAGTTTTGCCTTTTATAACATTAAGTTTAGATTTAAATTCGCATTAAGACATTAAGTTTTACCTTTAAGTTTAGAATTTTAAATAAATAAATTAATTTATTGAATTAATTAGAAGATAACAAAATTAATTACATTAAAAATAATTATTAAATTAACTAAATTTAACTACATAAACAGAATATGTAAACTTTTCAAAATTTCACTACATTAAAAGAAAAAGAAAACTAGAAAACTGCAAAACATAAAAGAGGCATCTTAAATAGAAAAGAACTAATCCTAATCCTAGTAGTCTCAGGTATACATAAATAAAAAAAAATAATAATAATTGTTGACGAAGATATGATGTAACTATTGGCTAGTTAGCTTACGCAAATACATTTTATAACAATTATTTTCCACTATGTCCGCTCAGACGACTAACTCTACAATAGAAAATTTATTCCTAGAAATTAAATTGCATAATTAAATTAAATTTTTTGATTTTAAAGATTTATTTTATAAGTTTATAATAGATGACAGCACTAAACAAATTGTCAACGTTATTCAATTTCATTGTCAGAGTACGAACTTTCAGGTCTATTTAATGATAGATGGCAGCACTAATCTAAACTCAATTTTATCGAAGATGTAGCATTATGATAATGCAAAGTTGTAATAATTTCAACATTTAGAATAGATCAATCTATAATTTCACTTAAGTTTCGCTTAAATAATATTTTACAACTTTATAAGGCAAAGAAGTGGCAAAGAAAATGATTAAAAGTCATACAAAGTTTATATTTTTCGAAGTTTAGAAAAATGATTTTATTTCGTTATCAATAACAGTTCTAAATGTCCAATGAAAACGAGCAATACAGAAAAATGACTCAAAAACATTAGTTTCTCGCTGACAATGAAAATTCAATACGAAAATTTAATACTTCTTGAATTTATTTATTTCATTTGTTATTTTTTGAAGACTTTTGGAATAAAACTGCTTTTTATGTTTCACGTGAAATTAAGCATAAACAAATAAACTGTTTCAAAACAAAGACTTTATTATGACTATTTTTATTTAATTTTGAATTTTATGTAATCTTTTGTAAATTTATGCAATTAAGGAATTTTTATGTTCATAAATTTATTTATTTTATTTGCTATTTTTATAAGATTCTAGGATAAAACTGTTTTTCTTGTTTCACTTGAAACTAAGCATAAACAAATAAACTG
The DNA here is from genome assembly GCA_000611955.2 of Stegodyphus mimosarum. Classification (NCBI taxonomy): domain Eukaryota; kingdom Metazoa; phylum Arthropoda; class Arachnida; order Araneae; family Eresidae; genus Stegodyphus; species Stegodyphus mimosarum. The sequence goes on from KK118550.1 coordinate 74,925, forward strand.
TTTCAAAACAAAGACTTTATTACGACTATTTTTAAATTGTCTTGACCTCAAATATCTAATACAGAGATTCAGAATACAGTTACATAAAAAATTACCAGTTACGTTCTTCATATACAGTTACCAGTTACATTCTTCATATACATACAATATTCATGACCTATCACATTATAAATTACAATTCAGTTATCCAATAACATCACAAACAACTACATTCTTCTTTGAAAAGCTTTTGTAATTTGAAAATACTAAGGAATAAAATATTGGAAGAAGTTACTGTGAATTACGTTACGTCTGACAAGAACACCAAAATCAAGTCCATGAGTTCATCGTGCTGAAGAACGATAGAATTTTGCCTGTCATCAGCTTAGCTTTCAGCACATTTTAGGTAACAGCACGAATATGTCTCTCTACGTACCAGTTTTGAAGATGAGTCCCCCGCGAATCGGTCTCGAACATCTTTTTCTCTCCTACTTCTTCCACCAACCGAGAGGACTTTCGGTTAGACAGTATTTTAAAAGTACAGTGTCGCAAAGATACCATACACATACAAGCATCCTTGCCTTTTTCGGGATCTGAAGCCTGGTTCAAAGCTTCGGCAACCAACTTCACTCATTGTGCCAACAGAACGGCTAATCAGAGGTAAACAAATTTATTAGTTTTGAAACCTAATACATTTTAGAAGCAAATATTAATTTTAAGTATTTGTTTAAGCGTAACTGAAGCAGTCATTTTATACGAAGCTTATGAATATTATTCAGAAATGTTTTATATCGCTTTTAACCACATAAAATACAGATGAAAAAAATGTTATAAGCAATTATAAATAATTAATTAATTATAATTAATTAATTATAAAGATTTCAAAATTAAATGTAAGAACGTAAAACTTTATATAACTTTATTCTCGAATCGGTGTAAGAACTCTAGTCTATTACATTTACGTCAATTTGTTCCAAAGTTTCTAATTATTTATAAACAAATTACACTAATCCGATTCCCTTTCAGACTCATTCAGAGCAAATTTTAGTTCATGTAATGTACAGTAAAATCTCGATTTTAGAAAGCGGAGCGAACTGTAAAAATTGCTTGTAAAAGCAAATGATCGTAAATCAGAAAGTTATTAAAAACTCACAAAGCTTTCGAGAGTAAGAGGATAGGCCGTAAAAATATGCAGTAAAAACGAAGTCGACATGCATGTTTAAAAGATTTGAATATTCAAGCAAAAGTCCTCTAAGATTTACTGAAGTACTAAAACAGCAACGTTGTGCACATCATATAAGAACAGTGCAGCTGACTGAGATAAAATTATTATTAGACTATTGTCGAAAAAAAAAAGGATACAAACTGCTATGCATTAAGTCCATTTTCCTCTAAATAAACCCGTGTTTAACAGCTTTATTGCTTGGACTGTGGTGGGCATTACTTATAAAATAAATCTTTTCGTTTCAGTGATATTAATATATACCAATTGCTTCGTACTTACGTTACGCACGGGAAAAACGGCGAAAACGTCTATGCTGTTAGTTCTTGTTGTTGTTATTGACTAATGCTGATTTATTTGACGTATAGTCAGCCCAAGCCCACAAAATTCCTCGTGGCAAGGAGCTCAAGATTACGCTTGCGGTTGCAACTGCCTTGAGCACCTTACAGGTGACAGTGCGATTTACCTCAATTCCGCCGCCAAATTTGATGGAGAGCACCCCGGAGTTTGGGGCTGAGGGTCTCCCGCCTCTCTTTTCCTATCACCAACCTCTCAAGAGAACTTTTGGCTGGCCACATATTTAGAATATCCTGATACCGTATGGATACTATACATTTGCAAACATCTATACCTTCTTCGGGATTCTAACCAGGGATCTTAGGAACGGCAGTCAGCGACGCTAACTGCTGTACCGGCTGGGCTGAGCTGTGAGTCCTTTTGCCGGCATTTGAACCCGTGTCGCTCTACCAGAATTCAACGGCTTTGTTACTGGGATATTGGTGGGTTTCACTTATTAAACGAGATTTTTTTTTCACGTGAATATGTAAGTGATAATAATAATCAATTAGCTACCTAGTTTAAGGAAATTTTAACTCAAAACTGGCGTAATTCGTAGTACAGAAAATCTCTAATACTGAAGTTAGAAACTTTCTACTGGAGTCGTATTAAACACTGTAATCCGTAAAACGTTATGACTCAACCATTATGTAAGGCTTCCATTCATTTACTGTCCGAGAGACTAGACAATCACTGCCATTGCTCTTCACTTTATCGTTTAAGCAACCTTTCAAAATAATGAGTTTCCAGAGTGTTACTATATTTAATTCTTCTTTCAAATTTTCATTGCAAAGCATAACAAATTTAATTACTTAAAAGAATTAAACATAGTTTCAGTTTTAATAACCTAATTAATATATTTCAAAATAATTTAATTTATAATAAATTCTGTTGAAAACGTTTATGAATATTTGTAACATTATTGTAATTAGTAAAAATATTCTTAGCGTCATGTATTGCGAGTCTCGGTATAGAATCTTTTAAAATTAGTTCAATGGATTAAAACGGACATTGACGGAACAACAAGATTTGCCAGAAAACTAAGATTACAGGAGCAAGTATGTTTAACCTTGAGTAAATGGTTATCTCGCCGTTGGCGAGATATCTGCAAGATGGCGATGGTTTAGGTGACTGATTTTTGTCGTCAGATTTGGAGAGAAGTCACCAAAAGTAGCCTAACTTGGGGACCATTTGGTGACATTTTGGTCCTGTCTCTGTATACCTGTAATTGGTACTATAATTGATCTCTATATGTAACTGCAAAAGTGTTCGACTCTTATATGTAACTTAAACCGTATACACCTTCCAGTAATTTCGAGAAATGGAAGGTACTAAAGATTCCTCGGCTGCCAAGGTAAAACTATGTGAGCCCGAAAAGAACATCAGTTCTCAGTTTCTCACTTCAGAGTCGATTTCGGAGTATTGAGGTTATCTCCGTGCTTCGCTCTTTAGATGCGCTTTGAATTGCGTTCTGCTTAACGTTCGCAATAAATTGAAATGTACTGATTTTGCTATGTGTACGAATATTTTTGTAGAAAGTTTCAGAACTGTAAAGTTTTTCTTTTAGCAAAACAAATTTATCAAGGTATTATCGGTTTTGCGGGCAGTCAATCCATTTCGAACACGTACGCACGCAATAATGTATTAAAATTGTAACTTGTTTGTACTGTGACTGTAAAACGAGGTAACTTTTGCTATAAAGATTGCCCGAACACCTACTCCTCAACTCCAAATTCTTAAGGCATGTTACGAAACCTAAAACAACATCATCCGTAGTAGCCGTAACCTCCATTATGCAAAAATTCTGTTCGCTGAATTTCATTTTGCACAGCAGAGAATGAAACAGAGGAACCGATCTCTCTGTTACTGTCCTCTCGTAGTAGGAGGCCTCTGTATCATTTTATACAATCGGCATCTTCAAAGAAGCTGAAGAATCTGTTTTCAACCTTTTCCATCAAATGTGACATTACTTCTCCTTATGTTCTTGAGTGAGAATTTATCCCCGATATTATGCTGAACTAGATCCGCCCTCAGATTTCGTCCTGTAACACCTTAAAATTCATATATATCCAAACTCACATGTAAATCAAATTCAGATTCACGTGTAATGTTTTAGAAATTTTAAGCAACTGATTTTGCAGTTATTCAGGACCCATTGAAAAGAAAGCAAGCAAATATAAGTAACAAAAAATTAAAGGGTTCAGATTTTAACGATTGTCCAAAAGGATCTGTTAAGGTGTTTTGCGCCCTCACTAAGCTTGTTGTGTACCAGTCTGCTGTATCAATCTCTCCTGCTAACCCATTTCTTTTTGTCTTTTTAGCTTTAATTACTAAGCACCATTTTCTTCGCACTTACGCCATACACAATCTAACAGCAAAATTACTAAAATTTTAAAAGCAGCTCAGAAGCATATGTTTAGAATTCATCATGCAGTGTTAAGCGTTGTCACACATTTTTCTATTTTGTTCTAGTCTTTTCTCAGTTAATCATATCAATGTTCGGTTTTCTTAGGAAGATGGTTTGCAATTTTTTTTTTCTTTTTATTATCAACATTTTGCGTGTTAACTTTATTTATTAAATATCACGTTCCTCGCCTTTACTCTATATTAAATTCAATTTAACAGCAAAATCATAATATATTTAAAGACAGCATATCTGTAAAATTTCCGGTAAAGAGTCTCGTGCCCTGGAGATAAAAATGTTTTATTTCGTACGGCGTTGCCATTGCTCGCTTTGCAGTTTGTTGATCAAACATTCATTGAAGTTTTGAAAAGTATGAAATATAACATTCTAAATATTCGAGCTTCTAGATGCACATGTTCGGGTGGAGGATACGTTCCTCAAAATTTGGTGGCCCTAAGTTCGTTGTTTTGCACAGTGCCAGATACATACCTACATTCAAGAAGATTCTTTATTTCTTAATTTCTGTAAAAATAATCCAAGCGTTAATGTTTGGTGGCAACGATTTGGAAAATGATTCAGCCGTTTATAGTGAACAACGCAAAGTCTCGTTTCGAGACTAAGTCTTTTGGGAATAATAGTCACTTCAAAAATTTAATAGTAGTTGAATTACTCTAGTGTACTTGAAAAATATAGAAACCGTAACCCAAATCTGCAGCTACGGAGTATAAAAATTTGTAATTTTATGTGGAATAACTTGCCATGTACCCTCGTTTACGGTTTTAGATAGTTTAACATCATTGCAGTTTCAACGAATTTTTTGTGTATTTCTTAAAGAAGTGGAAGAAGAAGTATTTCAATTAAACCGTAAAAGAAATTTATTTCTTTTTTGAAGTGTCATTATATATAATTATATATTTTCCAGATAAAATTGATAACATTTACAATTTTATAGAAAATAGCCAGGAGGTGGCAATTTCGAACGAAGTGATAAGACGAGGAAAGCAATTTGGACGATTGCAAATTTACTCATTTTGTTCAAAAACCAGTTTTAGGACATAAATCATAATTTTCAAAATGCCACTGGCGAACTATAATAATTTCTTAATTACTTGGCCTTCGGAAATAAAATTCCACGGAGCAAATCTGAGGTTTTCTGCATTTGTCTGCCCCTCAGTGATTCAATTAAGGTTTTGATTCATTTAATTGAAGTCTAACTGAGGAAACGTGTAAATAGATTTTGATGCAATGACTGTTCTCCTTGAACTTTAGAGATTTATGTGTCCTATAATTTACCAGCCAGATTTGTTTTTGTCCCATCTGTAGCATCACATGTTTTTTTTTAATTTCCTTCTAAACAGCAAACTCGTATTAGTAACTAAGATGGGCCATAGAATCATAAATTAGTCTGAAATTAATTAATTGTTTGTTTTCAGTTAAATTTCACTGTTATATCGTAGAATTTAGGATTTTCGTAACCTTAATTGGAAAAATCACTTATATCATTGTTGACAAATTTTTATGATTTAAAACTTTTCAACCTTTCAAGAATAACCCCCATTTGCCAAAATTCTCCGAAAGATTATAATTATAAAATAATTCACGCATGTTTCTCCTCCTCCCCAATGGCGGGCTCTAGCCGCTTACAGGCGTTGGTAACTACATTGGCCTTTCGGCCATGCGATGATCACTTTATTCCGGAGGGACTTAAGCCGCACCTGCATAATTGTGTCTTCCGTCATAATACTTTATATAAAATCTGGGAAATAAGATTAAATTTAACAAATTCAGTATATCAAGCAGAATTATTATCAATCAAGGAAGCACTCACTTTTGCAAATCAGTTTCAAGAAAGAAGTGTTATAATTGCTGATAGCTTTTCCAGTTTTCAAGTAATAACCAGCCTCAACCGATCACCAATAATCAATAACATTCATACAATACTGTTGAGCTTCCCAAAAAGACTAATACCAAAATTGCATTGGTCTAAAGCACCCATGGCAACGAATTAGCAGATCAGTTAGCCAGGAATGCAGCCAATAATTCTTCAGTACCGCATTTATTCATTCCTAATCCTATTTCCTTTTAAAATTCCTGCCTAGAAACTAATCTCATCTCCAAATGAAAAAATAGCTGGATATCTGAAGAAGCAAGAAGAAGAACATTTCAATTTTTATCTACCCCCATCCAGAAATCTCATCATTACCAAATCGTTCAATCACCTACTTTTTATCACCTCATGGACCATTCGCTGCTATCTCTTCCACTTCGGACTTCATCATAGTAATTCTTTGCATTTGTGACTCACCTGCCATCATTGACCACTATATGTTTGAATGCCTAATTACTAAGGATCTTCACTTTCAACGCTATACACAAAACAATGCTCATCTTTGATTCTCTAAATTACTGAAAAGTAAGATTCTTCGTTATAAACTAGAAAATCTCATCAAATATCTCTCGACAAATTGCGATTATCTCAAAGGCACTTAATCATCACTCTCAATAACGACAAGACATACTCAGTATATAGAACCCTTACAAACTTTTCCATATTTCTGAACTAATGATACCTATACTAATACAAAAACATGCTGATGTAATATATTTTCTGGAATTTTTGTATGTATATGTAAATTTTCCAAATTGTTTATGTAAACACAACTGTCTCTGTAAAATTTTTAAACTGTAAAAGTTAACTTTTTAAATAAATGGCAGCTTGGGGTCGGTCCCTCTTGGGATAGCCGGTAGCAGGTAGCCCCACATCATGGATAATCAACAGATATGCCTAAATGGTGGTACGGTTGTCTATGTTGTAGTTCTCTGCCCTGCCGTACCTGCTATGAAGGGACCGACAAATTACATCCATGCCTTCTCTGGGACTCGAACCCAGGCCCTTTGGTACGGCAGTCGGAATCACTAATTACTTTTTCATCTGGACAGCTTCAAGATGAATCTATACGCACCTGCTTAAAAGTACAGGTATAGAGATATCTTGAAAGTAGCGTATACAATTTAGACACATCTTGCTGCAAATTTTTTAAAAGAAAGAAACTATAAAGTATTGTTGCGTGCGTACGAGTTCGTAATAGATTGAATGCACAAGTCCGATTAAAAAAAAGTTAATAAAGTTTATTCTTATCATAAGAAATATAACAAAGATGGAATTTTCATCAGAGATGTTCGTACGCTATCAAAATATCACGTGACATAATCAGTTTCTATACTTTAAAATAGTTAAAACGTTAAGTAGAACGCAAAGCACAGAGAAAGCTATTCCGATCAACGTGAACAAATACGGCTAACTAAACGACAACTGAGCTGAGATGTTTCTCTCCGGCTTTTATAGCTTTACAGATCGGCCACGCGAGACAGTTCTACCAGATTCTGGAAAGCAAAAAGAGTAGAGTTGCGGTTACAGCTAACATAGTAATCGATTACATTTATTCAAATTAAATATCAATTATAGAGATAAACTTTTATTCGATGTTAAATGCACGTGCTGTTGTGTTTTTACTTTTCCGGCATACCTTTCTCTTAAAATTTGTCACGCGCTGCATTGCTAGGGGAAATAATTTTAGTTATAAGTCTACTAAAAATAGCGAACTAAATACAAAAATCCGTAACAGTATTTGGATTAGCGATTGGGTTACCCATTCCCAATCGTCCTTTGAAAGAGGAAGTATGTAAGGTATTTTCTTCCTCCCATGTTTTCGTGGTATAACGGTAGCACACTCGGCGCGTATTCGACAGGTACTTATTTCAGTCCCGGTGAGGGCACTGCTCATTTTTCACGTCACCAGTATAAAAAAAAATGGTAATGACTCTATAAAACAGAGATATAGAAAATTTGTCAACTTTCTCAGCATGTATTCAATCAATAAACAATATTATTGATCCAATCTTCACTGGAAAGTTATTGTGAAGACTACTAGCTTTATTCTTACAGAGCGATTAGTAATTTTTCGGCTGCACTGTGAATTGATCTGAAAAAGTTTATAATAAAAATATTTGCACATAGTTGCAAGTAATATTCACTGGCGATTACTTGTACTTACTCCATAAACGAAACCCATGTTTTCCATATCGAATTCGGAGTATGGATCCGGCAAGTGAAACGTTTAACTTTACGCATCCAGAAGCCCAATAGTTCGGAAAGTAAACCAAATATTTCACTGTCGAGGAACTGGCAGTTTTCCCATTTGAGAGGAGGCAATTTTTCTGTAGGTCCGAATTTCACACTGTAAAAATTCTGACATTTGTTTTCCATTGTAATAAGTAACAAAAATGAAGCAATGGTAAATAGTATGACGTTAATTACCTAATAAATAATTTCCTATTTATAAATTTTTTTACCCACCTCATGATGACTCATTCCTCCCCCCCCCCTTAATTATATATCGAGTATAATCGATGATGGGTTTTCATTATAAGTGCGCTTGCAAATCTTCACATTACAGGTAGATACGTTCCTTGAAAATACTGCGTCATGGGAAATCGTTTTTATAGGAGACACCAATTTAATACAAAAACTGGGATTCGTTTCTAAAAAGAAAAAAACTGCCTTTTATGATGTAACATTTTCATCATTTTTTAAATTTATATACATAAAACATTTCAAAAGAAAGTACATAAAATTCAACATTATATAAAAACTAAAAAGATTATGTTTTCAAGTCAAAATCTAAAAGAAACATGATATTATGTTCACATATTTATTCCTCCTCATCACTTATTTTAGTAGTTCGAGAACGTTTGACTGGCCTTATTTCAAGATCTGAGTTTGTTTCATTAACAAGTTCCACTGAACTTCCGGTAGGTTTAGTTTTAATAAAATTATCATTAGAGACTGTTTGTTCTTGCTTTGCAAATCTTTGTAAATTTCTTGATAGGCAGATAAGCAATTTTGAAGATTTCTTTTAAGTATTTCCGCTCTCTCCGGCACAGGATCGTTCTCTAAAAAATAAGATTCCGTCTGTTTCGCCATGTCCAAACATTTTTCTATACCTTTCAGAATGAAGTTTTTGGTTACTTCATTGAAACAGAACTACCTTGGGTCGATAATGTTTCGGATATAAGTGTCACTAAATCTGCTTCGTTTATTTAATTTTCCTTAAATAATTCAACAATGTCAACAGCAGTTATTTCAGTGTATCCATCGCCTCCCATTTCGTGTGCAAGGCTTCCTTTGCTATTATGTTCAAGGTGAATTGGCTTAACACTTTCCTGACTGACCATTTCCGGCAATAAAGATTTCCAGGGAGCTTTTAGAGCTAATTAGCTCATTTCTTTTAGGGACGAGCCGATAATTTCTATACAGTTTAAAACTGAAAATTGTTTCCAAACTTCACCAACTGTAAAAACTGTAGAATCTATTTTTTTCAAAATTAATTCAAATGATTTACGGATATAATATAATTTAAAAGTCGCTATGATTCCTTGATCCACGTTGTAAGAAAATTTCCGCGTTGTTTCAAGAGCGTTGGAGCGAAAATGCGTTGTGAAGGTACCGCGTTGTAAGAGGCCCACCTGTACAACTAACCTAGCATATTGAGAAAGGCCTTATGGTACGGTTAATGCTTAGAATCTTAATCGGACTATTATCATTTTCAATTTCAATAAAATTTCGTGTGACATGAATAAGTGTTGTTGCCAACAGTCTATGATTATTTTTCATTTATCTTCGATAAATATAAAAGCTCACTGCAAAAAACAGCATTAAGTTTTTTTACCTAAAATAATTAACAATATATTTCAGTAAATATTAACGCATTCGTGAAAGTATTATAAAGACCTTACTTTAACCGATTGTTTTAGTTTAAAGAAACTTTCCGTTTTTCTTCGGATTTCAGTTTCCTGCCAGAATGTAAATTTAATGACGTGTATGCAAATCTAAGTGAGTTGAAAACTATATTTAAGCAGCCGTGTTAGGAGTTCGCAGGAGGAAATTAGTTCTGAATTATGCCGAGTGGTTGACTTAGCAACCTTGTAGTTGCATAGTTGGTGCTAGCCACTTTCCTTAGAGTATAATGGTAGTCTAGATTCGGCTTTGCTCTATGCAGCCAATTGACGGTTTGGTTAAAGAAGGAGCCAGCTGTATAACCAATCTTACTTCACTGTGATTGTACATCTTATTTTCTGTTCAAGTTACTTAGCCACAAATGGTGGTAAAATTGAGAGCAGCGTGTGAGTGAGTTTGTTCAGTTTAGTTAAAATAAAAAGGTTGTTATAAACTTCTTCTGCGGTTATTTGTTCTTTCAAGACCTAGCGAGAATTCGCTACTTAGTTTTTCAGTAGGGCCTTACCAGTTGATAATCCCGAAACACACTAGAAGACTCTACAGATACACAAAATAAGCTTCTAACACCTTATAATAGGTCGATAATAATTATATTTATTGAAATCTTTGAACCTTTTCATTTTTCACATTTTTATACATCAACGTTTTGTTTATTATTTACTGGAACAATCTTTTTAGAGGCAATGTGCTGGAATATAAAGCTTTTAAATTAGAATTTTGGTCATTGATTTTGTATTAACTGTATAAAATATACAAGGAAATTGCATTTGACTGGTCAGAAATTAAAAATTATTTATATGTAAACCACGTTTATAGAAGTTCTTAACGTACGTATCATAGCTAAAATAGATAGCGTTATGTTCATTTTGTTATTTTTCTGTCAATCTTATATTTTTTTCTTCTTTTAAGATTGGAAACCTGACACCTTTAGGTTTCTATAGAGACAAATTATCTATATTTTTGTTTACAACTGTTAATTCAAGGCTAATTTTAACACAACATGCAAAAATAAAAATTTTCGACACATTTTACTTTTTTATTTTCGGCGATTTCAGTCAAGAAAACGGTTGAAGATCCAAAGAGATATGTGACGTTTGTGGTGTTGACTGCTTAGCAGAACGGAATTGGTTTAAAAAATTTCGCTCCGAAGATTTTCACTTGAAGGTGACCAACGGCCTGACCGACATTCCATAGTGATGACAAAATTAAAGACACAATTGAATCGAGTGGTTATATAACTGTGGGAGAGATTGAAAAAAATGGTTAAACATATCACACACAACAACAGAAAAACATATAAGATGTCTTGGACTTGGTAAGAAGTTCCATACTTGGGTTTCACATCAATTGAAAGAACTTCGCTTTACAAAACCAAAGAATATGTGCGATTCAAACGTAATGCAATAGACCCTTTTCTGAAACAAATTATAACTGACGATAAAGAATGCATCGTCTACAATAACACTAATCGAAAAAGTTCATGGTCGAAGCATGCTGAATCAGCACAAATCATATCGAAAGCTAAACTGCATCAGAAGATCACGCTGATAATTATTTAGGATTAGAAAGGCATTGTGCATTTTGAGCTGCTTAAAAGCAAGCAAATGATCAACTCCGACGTTTACTGCCAACAACGGATAAAAATGGATGAAGAACTATAAAAGAAAAGGTCAAAATTGGTAAACTGCAAAGGAAATATTGTTGCACTACAACAAAGCGAGGTCTCACACAATGTTAGCATCATGTACGAAACTGGAGCTTGGTTGGCAAGTGATGTCGCATCCACCATACAGCCCCGAACTTGCACCATCGGATGGGTTATCATTTATTTTGATGTTTACAAAAATTTCTTAAATGGCAAAAACTTTTTGTAATAAGGGTGACCTCAAATCGCACTTGGTTTAGTTTTTTGCTGGTAAAGGCTAGAAGTTCTATGAGGGTGGAATCATGAAGTTACCGAAAAAAACAAGATTATTTAACAAATTGGAAGATATTTGACTTATTAAAGTTTATTTTTTGTATAGAAAACACAATTTCGGTTATTTCGTGCTATTATCCGACCTTGGTTTGATTTTGTGATCTAATAAACTTTCAACTCTTTTTTTTTAACAATCATTGAAACATGTTTCTTTCCAAATATGCTTTGCAAAGCTAACTGAAGGCATCGGTCGATGTCGAAACAAATAGCCGTAAACTCAAATGGAGTTATCTTACTATGTATTACATATCATGCAAGCAGATTAAATATTATCAGTAGAAGAAATGTGTTTATAAATAAAAAAAATAAGTATTTATGTAATTAACTAACTAAATAAACGAAACACTTGCATGCTAAAAATTTAAACGTAAGAAACGTAAAATTGAGGGATTTTTCATCATTAAAATAATTAACGAAATAAATACCTACTATAATTAGACTCTAGACTTAAATCTTCATTATTCAACGCAATTCTATTGAATAAAAAAATTAACTTTTAAATTTCAGGCGTTTGTTTTTAAGCATTCAGCGGTATAATCCTATTATATGCTTCTTTTAAATGAAATTTAAAGCAAATTAAAGAAAGTTTTTTAGAATTAAAATCATATATTAAAAAAATAAATAGCGAGAACTGCATTCTATAAGTCAAACAAAATTTCATCGTTATTATTAGAATTTATTTTTTATACAAGCAAGTAGACGAAAAATTAGATGCAGTGAAATACGTTTAAAGCGAAAACGCTTGAGACGAAATATCGGTTAACACGAAATAGCAACGGTTCCCTCAAACTACTATGTATTTTCATGCGTTTTTTTTCTTTTAACACGAAACGCAAATGGCTTAGCACGAAAAGATTTCTTTTCGGAAAATATGGAAAACACCAGCCGCACCAGTCGATGGCGTATCACAGAGATTTAAGAGGGGTATGAAATAAAAGGTGGTTTCAGACGTTTCGTAGAAAAGAGGCTAACTTGGTTTTGAAATACTCTCGGAATAGCCAATTCCTGTGACACGAGCCAGTTTTGTTTATCACAGCGAGTTTCACCCTCCACCCCTACAAACACCACACAAAAACATCTCATCTCTCATCAGTTGTTTTGGAATTAGGTGACGAGTACATTGGAGTGTGTGTAAAAAATCAGTGAGTTTGGTTTCTTCCAAAAGAAATACATTAGGAAGATATTGAAACTGAGCCGACATTTAATGAAATGTTTGAGATAGTTTCTGTATCATTGGACTGCCCTAGTGTATCATCGGAAGAATTCTTTGCAATAGATGAGGATAATGTGTGTATAGCCCCAATTGTGGCAGACAAAGACATTTTGGAGTTTGTTCAAAGCTCAAAAAATATCATTGAGGCAGATTCCGAAGACGAAAATGAAACGAATAATGCAAGTCCTGTTCCCACCTAATCTGAAATTTGGAACATCATGAAAAGTATTCTCAGTTATTTAGACGCACATTCCAATTGTGAAATGAATAACAAAATGGACGACATTTAACAATTTGTTGACAACTGGATGCTAAAAAAGGCAATGCAACGAAAAATATCAGATTATTTTCCAAAAATTCGATAAACATTTTGTTTTTCAAAAAACCAGAAAATTTTGTATTAAATGAAGTTCTTGTGGATGGTTTTGTTTTATTGAATTTTATTAAATACATGCATAAATATACACTCACGTTTGTGAAAATTGCAACACCAAGAAGGAATCGTCATAATTGAATACAATTTAATACACAGTTGAGTGGTAGTGGTACAAATAAATGATTAAATGTTCAAAGCAAACAAACAAGAACAAGAGATCAGAATCAGTATTTTGTGTGGCCACCACGCGCCGCAATAAGTGCTGCTACACGACGTGGCATGGAGTCAAACAAAGTTTGAATGTCTGACTGAGGAAGAGCATTCCATATCGTTTGTACGCGTACCCAAAGTTCGTCTGCAGACGCAACAGGACGAGGATCACGAGCAAGACGCCGACCAATGACATCCCACACATGTTCAATTGGCGACATATCCGGGGAACACGCAGGCCAAGGAAGAAGCTGTACCTGCTGCGCTGCAAAGAAGGATTTAACAATCCGAGCAGTATGAGGGCGGGCATTGTCCTGTTGAAATACAGCGCCTGGCAAGCTTTGAAGGAAGGGAACAGCTTCGGGCTGTAGAACTTCACGGATATACCGGTTGCTGTTCAGATTGCCCACAATTCGTAGCAATTGAGATCGTCTATGATATGCTATGGCGCCCCAGACCATAACTCCGGGTGTTCGTCCACTGTGGCGTTCGATAATGCACTCCGGAAGGTGGCGTTCACCGGCATAGCGTCTGACACGAATGCGGCCATCATGGTACCACAAATTAAAGCGGGATTCGTCAGAAAACACGACATGCTGCCAATCAGCACGCCAGTCTCTATGCTGATTGGCCCATTGTAGCCGCAGGCGGCGATGGTCGTGCGTTAGGGGGATCCTGTATAAAGGAGTCCGTGCGCGCAGTCCACACTGCAGCAGACGTCTACGAATTGATGAAGCACACAATGAAACACCTGTAGCTATTGACCACAGTGCTGCCAATTGTCTAGAGGAAGCTGTACGGTCCGTCCGCGCCATGCGGACCAGGTGTCTATCATCGCGAGCTGACGTCACATTTCGGGGTCCACTCCCGGATTTCCGAGTTGTCCGACACTCGTCCGTCCACTGCTTCCAAACGCGCATCACTGTGCTGCTGTTACGCTGCACACGAGAGGCTACTGCACGATACGACAATCCAGCTTCACGAAGGCCGATGATTCTCCCTCGTTCAAACTCTGTAAGTTGTTCAAATCTCGCTCTCTTTCGTCGACGAGGCATAAGTACAGATTGAGTTAACGTTTACCACTAGCAGATAACCACCGATAACCATACACGCCTCGCTACAGCCGTCTATTTATTCGGATCCACCAGCCGTTCAGAGGGCGCTGCTCAGCATACGCATGCGCTACGGATTTGCAATTCTAATCATTTGCATATCATGCGCTACTTTGCATTTCCTGAAAATTTCAGCTCACTCGCGTAAGTCCTTCATGGTGTTGCAATTTTCACAAACGTGAGTGTATATAGATACCTTTGTAAGTAAAATGTACTCAAACTTAATTTTGTTGAATATATATATTGTAATATCCTTTAACAGGAAAAAATATTTTAGTTCCGTCATTTTCGTGTTAAACGATTTCACTGCATTTCACAGTAGAGAATGACTTGGAGTAAAAGATTTTGCGGCGACATGTTATATAGTGTTATACTAATAACGTAGCATAACAATAGTTACTTGCCGTTAAAAGTATAGAACTTGTTAAGAAAACATAAAATCGTTTCCTGAATGATATTTTTTTTATGATAGCGAACATTTCAGTTCTATACAAAACAAATGACAGATCTTGTGTCTTGAAGACTGGCTACAACATATCTTCATTAAATATATTGAAAAAAAAGTTATTGAGTAAAAAATGTAACACGTCTTTAGTGTAGTAAAAAAGCTAAATGAAAAGAAAGTCATCTCTTCGAAGTAATAAGGAAACTCGAAATTAGGATTTTTTATTAAATTTCTTT
>KK118550.1:90264-113537 GCA_000611955.2 Stegodyphus mimosarum
CTAAATCTGAGGTAATTTCATATACTTTTAATCTAAGTGGATATTTTAATGTTTACTATCTGTATGGTGTCAGTTTGATATATTGAGTGGGACATGCTCGTATAATGTTACAAGTGTTACAAAATCGAATTGTAGATGTCCAAAACGAGGTTTCACTTTTTGGCGCCACAGATGCTACTTCCAACACGCAGTCTTCCCAATTAGAAAATAAGGCAACGCCTATTCCTAAGGCGACGTTTTTCGTTACTTCTTCCTAATCTCACAAAACAACCATGAAATATTCTAACTCTAAGTTTTATAAGTGTGACGCGGCTGACAGTCACGAAGATTTACAATCTTTTATTATTTTATTAAAAAAATGGCTTTTCTCTTATTTAAAACGTTTTACCATGTGCACAGTAACTTACAGAAAGAATTGCATCGAAATTTGGTTCAGAAGCTCTTTTTCCAATTCCATTACAAAAACATCCCAGGCTAAATAAGTCACTACTTAATATTTAACAAAACTCACTGGAGAACCTTTTCACTGGCGATGGGGGAGGGGGATGCTTGAGGGAAAATCAAGGTTTCGTCGCTTTGAAGAAAATTCCTCACCTACAGGAAACCTCTCTGGTACTTTTAAATTCATATTTAATTCAACTTTGACCCAGTTTTGGGACACGTGGGCCAAAGAGTCCCGTTATTTTCACGTCTTTCATTTCCCAACGTGTTTGTGTTAAAGCATTTACTTACATTTCCCTTAGGTAGGAGCGGAAAAAGCTTCAGCTCTTCAAATATTGACAGAGGGCGTCACGCTCAGTGGAGGATGAAATGGAAGTTGAAGTATTTATTTAAATAAAATATTTTCTTCAGTGGAGATTGGAAACAAAAGAGAGATACTTCTGTTTCTATTTGGATTAAGCAGATGATGATTGCTTGGAATTATTTCGGAATATTTTGAGGGTGTTCTATGATTTTCTAATACAATATCAGTCAAAAGAAAATTATATTTTGGAATGAGATGTTTCCACCTTTGTTTCATTTACGGACAAAATAAATATAATTCATCCTTTGCCTTGTATCTGTTGATAAAACTTTTATGTTTTATATGAAAATAAGAAAGAAAGAAAATAAAAAAGAATGAGGAAAAATGAAGAAGCTTTTACTTGTTTGTCAAACTGTTAATTCTTACATTACAGTCTTATTAATGGCTGAGTGGGTAAGAGATAATACTGAAGTAGTTTTACGTTTATTAAGCTTTTTCTGACCTCCACATAAAATTCAGTTCAACAAAAATCACAATATTACAAAACAGCATATCTTTAGAATTTCTGATAGACGGTCTCTCGCGCTGGAGATAAATATGTTTTATTCCTTACAGTGTTGCCACGGCCCACTTTCAGATCGTTGAGTTTGTTAATCAAAAATTTGTTAAAGGTTTACGAAATAAGAAATAGGTAATAAAACAAATTCTAAATTTGGGCTTCAGATGCTCATATTTGATTGCACATTTTCCCCATCTCCTACTTCTAAAAAACCCAAATGACTCCACAACGTCATACAAGGAAGTCATAAAAAACGTTATATGATAACCTATGCTAGCCGTATTTTAATTTCTGGAGTAAGAGCGCTATTTTTGAACCTTGAATCTTATGTTAGACTCGTAATTGGCATTTCTTAAAAAGTATTGCTTTAATGCTTTGGGGATGCTGAAAGCCGAAAATCTTCAAAAAATATTGATTTGGGATTTTTCCATTTTCGAATTCTCTACACTTTTAGCTTTCTAAAAATACTATACTTTAATCTCTATGGAAATTAGAACTTTAAAAAATCTAGTTTTATTTTATCATCTAATGCTTTGATAAATGAGGAATTTTACATAAAAACGCGTTTTTCTCCAAACGTAATTTTTTTATACTCGATGTACCTTTTCTCAGGAACTACTGCTCCCAGGTACTTAAAATTTTTATGGCCTACTTATTATATTTTCTAATATTTACTGGAATGAGCTTTTTGTGATAAATTAAGATGGAAAAATTTCACAAATTTTTTTTGCATGAGAAAAGTGCTAAATTTTACTATGCCTAATAAAATAGTCTAAATTAGTCTAAAATTCAAAATGTTTCAAAAGCTCATTTCAGTATAATCCGATAGGTGTACGTTAATTACACAAAAAATTTCAAGAGTATACCTATAGCAGATTTTGAGAAAGGTACATCGAAAATGGCCAATTTAACATTGTCGGTATAGGGGGTTCCGACACCCCTTAAATCTTTACAAATGAATTTATTGATTTTATATTAAACATATAATCTTATTTTCATAGAATTATTGATAATAATTTAGAAACATGAAACTAATTCTAAGTTCTGTATACAAACGCTACAATGTTTTTGAATCTATGTTTGTAAATGGGGGCACTTTAAGTACTGGCGAGACAGCCAGTCCTAACCACAGCCTTAATGGTAGGCGAAGAATGATATTACAGAGTGTCGGAAATATGCCTTTACAAAAAAAAAAAAAAAAAATCAAAAAATTATTTTCGCTAATTCTTCAGGCCTTTAGCTTTTAATGTCTTAATGTCTTGTCTGCTTTAGATTCCAAAGTTATTTTTAATTGTATTTTGAGTTTTTTCGTGCTGCATGGCGTATCACAGGTATTACGACATAACTTTGCTTTTAACAGAACAAAAAATTCCATGTCATTTTGGGTATAATTACTCTTTCTGCAGAGTTCTAAAAGTTGCATTAAGCGATGCCATGATTGAGCAACTCGGGTTAAAATAGATAACATTACACTTAAACTGCATGAATAGAGGGTGTAACTTTAATGTCGCATGACAACGGCGAGATTTTATTTTATTTAATTACTATTTATACATTAGTTACGGATGTTTTACCTACAGTTCATTGCAAAAAAGGGATAGTTATAACGTTCTAAGCAAAATTTCCAGACATAATGAAATTTTATATCTCATTCTCTGTCAATATTTTAGATTTGATAAGTATATATGAAATTTACAAAAGATTGAAAAATTATATTTGAACGTTACAAAACGTTATTCAGTTAAACGGTTCAATAAAAAGTGGTATCTTTAGGTGACTCATTCTTAGCTCCTATGGAAAAAAGTTAACATTTTTAATTTTATAAAGATTGGTTTGCTTCAGTTAATTTTGGAAAAGCACAAAAGGGCTATTTGTTTACGAGAAGGGATGCCTCTGTAGACGACTTCCTAAAGGAAACTGGCTCGTATACGCATTACACATGGGGAAAATCACGAAAACCGTCAATGCAACCAGCCCGTTGCCTGAAATCGAACTCAGGTCGGAACTACCAGGGTTCATCGATTTTACCGCTCGGCCTTTGGTGGGCCTTAGTTTTGTTGTTGTCTTGTCTAAGAATTTCATGGAAGAACGGTTGCCATAGCCTCTAGGAGGTTATATTTCTATATGGCCTCTCGTCTGTAAACACCTCCCATAATGTACTTAATATGTAGTCACTGCGGCTTAATACCTTGTAGGTTTATATTTATTTTAACTAACATTTATTTTAAGTTCATATTCCTTTCCTGTTTAGCCTTCATTTTTCCCCTAGAAATGCCCGTGCCAGAGTATGTAAATTGTAGTAGCACGCGCAGTTTATTCAAATTTAGCGGAAGCTAGTTGAGTTAAATAGTAGACGAAACGAGCGTGTAAAGGTCTTGCTTTGAACCTACGCTGGAGATATTCCTTGGTAGAATTTAAATCGGCGCGTATCGGCCTGTGTGCCTAGCCTTGCAGAAGTGCTAGATTTCAACTGTTAAATCAGTAATCTTGCTGAATATCAGCGATAATTAAAAACGCGGTTAGTTAAGATCTCAGAGCCTCGTCGGTAGTGTTTGACATTTGTTCATCTAGTTTCTTATTTTCAGTTTTATCTTACTTTTAGTTCAACCGCCGAGTTGGCGCAGTTTGTGAGCGTCGAGTAGACGCAGTTGTAATTTTAAAAGTACAATAAAAGGGTTTCAACCCCTTCGCACGTTTTTGTGACTCACTATCCCAGTGACTGACAAGTTGGGCCAGAGAGATCTTACAACCTAACATGTGGTATATGTGTATTTATGCGTTTTTAAGTGTGTTTTATGCGTCTTAAGTGTATCTTTGTGTATTTATGTGTACATGTATGTGTTTTTCTATATATTTCTGTGTTTTCAATATATTTTGTGCTTAGGTCTGAGCCCATCATCTGTAAATCCGTCCCACAAGTCTCATAACTGTAATCAGTCAAGCAATGCTAATAAGTCGCCCCTTTCTGGACGTGTAAACTCCTTTTGCTTTCTCAATAAGCTCCCGATGTGTCCTCTTGAGGCCCCAGGGAGTTCTTGCGAGGGAAACATGTCTCCGTCTTTCGTCACCTACCTACTTACCTAATTTTGACTGAGACCATCCGGGGGGAGGCAGTTTGAGAATCTATCATTCTTCTCCCACCAATCCACTCGAGAAGACACTCGACTCGCCATATATTTAGACTTCCTGCATGCCGCAAAGATACTATACATTTACAAACATCCATGCTTTCTCCAGGAATCGAACCCGGGCCCTTCGGTACCGCAGTAGACTGCTCTAACCACTGTACCCTCTGGAAAGCTGGGCCTTAATTTTAAAAAGTATTATTACATTTCACTGTGAATGCTACGGTGGTGTAAAGAGTTAGCACGTTTAGAAACAGTTGGAAAATCCATGCTCGGAAACTTGGGAAGAGTTTCTCGCTTCCTTTCCCAATAGCATATTCAGAATAGAATCTCGTGGATAATCTTTCCTCAAAATCTGGATTTACTCCAATTGCCTCTATCGAGTTGCCTTTTAACGGAGTTTAACATATGATTAGTTATTGAATTCCTCCCTGTTTACTCTCGCAGTATAAATGATCACTTCGTGTAGTTAGCAAATCTAAAATCTAAGATTCGAATCCCAAGGAAATCACAGCTGAGTTTTCATATTCTCTGGTCTTAAATATCTAAAGTTCTCTACAACTTAGCTAAAAAGTTTATAAGCTATAAAAATTTAATTTTTGAATGTCATTCATTGTGTAACATGAAACAGAATGGAAAAATGCTCTTCAGTACTAATAACAGTGTATTGTAATACTAAATACATTGCATGCATCCTAAAGCCTAATAAATGTTATCACCTGATAACAAAGTAAAAATAAGTTACGACTCGAATTTAGATCGTGCTTTTACTGATTTGTTGCAGAAGTAACATTCATGAGGCCATTTTCCACTGGTTTTGAAAAAAAGGTTTGAGTTGAAGTTTATGCTAATTTTGTAGTCATGTGGCAACATTACTTATATGCGATACAATTTCAGCATTTGTTTTGTTCAATGAGCATTAAAATACTAATTACTCCTATTGACATCAAGTCCATCATGGAACTTAGTCTGTTGAGTTTACCATCGTTACGAATTAAAAATTATGTAGTAACTGCAGTCAAAATATCAGTAAAATATTAAGGAGAGAAACAACTAATGAGAGATCCATTCGCCCTTGATTTCTAAATTTTTCTCAGAAAAAATGAAGGTGCGAAACGAAACGCCACGGTCATAAGCCATCTTCTATTGACTCCAATGAGTTAAATTATCTAATCGAATCGGATCTACAAGTAACTGATCAAGAGATCATTTAGACTCTTAATATATCCGACTATGTTCTAATCGTCAATTTTGATGAAAGTTTCCAAAACATCTTTATTACTTTATTTTAAAACCTATACCTTAAGCTACACAAAACTGTTTTTATTTTGTCTCTCCAGTCTTTAGAAACATAATTATGGCCATTCTTGTTCTACTCCGTGAACCGGAAGTTTCTGTTTGAGAACCTGTACGAGAATGTTTCATTTGAATATGTTTCTTTCGCAATTGAATTTGATCGCATTTGTATTTCGATTTCATTTGCATCTGACTGCGAAAATTAAAACATGATTTTAAGCCTTTCAATTTGTTATTAAGTGGTTGGGAAAAAGTTTAACTTTGCAATTTAATGTTCATACTTCGGGACATTTTCTTTTCCTTCTTCTTGCGTTCGGATTACATTATGCCTACGTTGTGAGCAATGTTTTTTTTTTAAACTTTTCTGTTACGAAAAAAAAAGTTAGCTTAAAATATTAACGTAGTCATTTTATGAAGCACAAATATTCTGCAAAATATTGTGGATTAAATGGACTAAATATTTAGGTTTATGCAAGTATCTAAAATTTTTCAGACAGTTTTGTAAATGAAAAGAGACAAATTTCTCTAAAAATTGCTAGTGCTTGTACTCAAACAAGTATATTTAATAGATATTCTATTTTATCACTTAAATTTCAGTCCATTTAATCCTTAACAAATATAATTGACAAAAATAAAAGAAATATTTTTGCTGGTACATATCTAGCAACTCTGGAATTTAACACGTTTCCAACCCAAAATAAGCAAAACCTTTACTTCGATAATGTGTTTATATCTTGCTTCTATCATTTTAAGTAGTACTCTGTTAATGCCCTGTATTCAATTGTTTCGTGACACTAGGTACTAGGAAAGTAACGAAACTCGACAAGTGGGTGACTGTCGAACTCATTGACAAAAATATAGCATTGCGTTTGAAAATGTGCGCTTGAGAACACGCAACGAAGAAAGGCTCCTGCAGCTAATTATCAATGTAGATGCGAAGTGGATTTTCTCTCACAATCATGAGTACGTTCAGAAGAAGCTGAGAGTGAAAGACGCTCCAAGAAGGACCCAAAGGCACCTTCGTTATATTGTTAATTAAAATATATTGTTTACTGTATGGGCTACTAATATTATTTACTGTTCATTGATGAAACAGAGGAAATAGTAAGTGCTGTTCAACGTTTTGCAAACATACTCGATAAATGCATGACAAATTCTGCTGCAAGCAACAAACACTTCTGAACAGAGTTACGCTACTTTAGGGTAACTCCCTATCACGAACAGCAGTTATCAATAATAAGGCAAATCGACAATTTGGGGTACGAAACTATGCCTCTTACTATAAAATTATTATAATTACTATTACTATAAAATATAAAATTTCCCAAAGATTACCGTTATTTCTGTGGTCCATCAGCGGTCGAGCGGTAAAGTCGCTGAATACTGGTAGTTCGGTTCGAGTTTCTAATCTCGCGAACGGGCGTGGCTGAATGGGCGTTTTCGTGGTTTTCCTCAAGTGTAACTTGTATACGAGCCATATCATAGGCAAAGATACGAGCTTTGTCATAGGCACTTTAAGAACATCTATGCCATCAAATTTGAACATTGTTCCATGGTAGTAGAATGATTAACTGAAGCTGATGCTTTGCAGAACCTAATTTCTTAACCTAGAAGTGTCGGAGGCATGTGAAAAGACGCCAGGGAAGGTACACAAAAATAAATGAATAAAATAAAAATAAAAAAATAAACCTGAAAGCTTTCAGATTTTATATTACTCCAAAACGGTTTTTTTAATGTTTTGCGTGTTACCTTTACTTATTAAATATCATGGTCTTCGCACTTGAACTATTAAATTCAATTCAACAGCAATATCAGAAAATAACTTAAAAAGAGCATATCTTTAGAATTTCCGATACACAGCCTCCCGCGCAGGAGATAATTTTTCTTTTTTCCCCCTACAGTGTTGCCATTGTTCGCTTTTTCTTAATCAGAAACTCATAAATGCTTTACAAAACATGAAATAGATAATAAAACAAATTGCAAATTCCAAATTTGCACTTTCAGACGTCCATATTCGGATGGAGACGTACGTTATTCAAAATTGGATGGCTCTAGGTACCGTTGTTTTATCACAATGCGAGAAATATACATACATTTATGCAGACTCTTCATTACTTAATTTCTTTAAATAATGAGGGCTGTAATATTTGGTGGCAACAATTTAAAAAGTGATTCGCCGTTTATAGTGAATCATTGCAAAATGTCAAAAGGAAGTTAATAGCCCTTTTGGGAAAGTCGCATATTGGGCTAAAAATTAATAATTGCATTTGAATAAAACATAAAAACGTACATCAAAATTAATAGTTACAATTATTAAAATTTCATTCATAGACTAGGAAGGATCGGAGCACGGTTCCAGTTGAAATTTCCTGCTGTTATTCCAAACAAAAGAGTTAATACTCGTGTAAGGTTGGATTGCAGTTGTATTGTCTTCCTTTCCCTGTATTTATGAATGTAAGATTATCGCGCTTTGTACTGCATGCTCCGTAACGCCTTTAGAAATAAGATTTCTAAAGGATGGATGGGATCGTCCATTTTTGACAAATGCTTTATGAGCAAGTGTCCGGCCATCAGAAGAGGGAATTTGGAACATTAATGAGACATGAGGAACAATTTATTGAATTTTCTTTCTTATAACCTTGGAAAATATTTGAAAGGTTCTATTCTTAGACTGAATTGATCTGTTATAATGGTTATAAGACACTTTGCAGCCGGAAAAAGGACTCAGCATTGTGTGCGATTGCAACACGAATATAACTGAATAAAACGATGAGGAAAAAGATGTTATGTTGGGACGTGATAAGACCGCGAAAGCTTTTTGACCTTGCTAACGGGGCACTTCGATCAAGGACTTTGATGGGCAGGGAACGGGTGGGGATGGCCCAAGGGTGGGGCGGCCCAAATTCTCGATCGTTCTCTTTTGCCCATATACGTAAGCCACTAATTGTTAAAAGAAATTCTTCAATCAGTCTTCAATTTAAGGATTTTTAGTTTCAATTTCTTAAGTACTGACACGTGGGATATTTAGGACTTCGTTCTAATCAGGTTATTGTGTTTGATGGGAAAAGGAATGGCGGGAGTTGCAAAAGATGCAAAGATTGTTTAATATTTGTAATATATACAGTTATAGGTATTTCCAACGAAAAAATTTCACATCTTTTTCTTTATTAACTGAAATAAATTTAAGAGAGTGTAACAGAATGAAATGAATGGACTCGAGAAGCATCAAGTGTAGAACAGGGCTGAATCCTGTACTGGATACAGACATTCAGCAGCATAAGTGTTTCCGACAGACTTTGCCAAGTTCGTGCTAAATTTTGATACAGAGGTGAGGAAAAGTTATTTGAATTACGCAAAGTGCACTAGAGTTATATCAACTTAAGAGAAGGCATGCCCTCATGGAGAACTTTCTAAGACAAACTGGTTCGTATTCATATTACACGTAGGAAAAATCAGGGAAACCAACCATGCAACCATTCAGCGGTCTTAACCACTCCATCACTGGCGCCGGAGCCCGGCTCCGGTACTTCTTAGTTTTTAGTATAAATTCTAATTATAGCCGGAGCGCTCTGGAGCCCTAAATAAGAAGGCACCGGCGGTTTTTTATGTTAACTGAACAAAAATTTCAGTAGAAATCTGATGTCGAAAATTTTATTTTTAGCAATTAAATTATATTAAAAGTCGCTGACTAAATTTTAATATATCTCTTTACATTTTATTTAATTTTAATTATTTAAGTTCTTCATCTTTAATTATTTAAGTAAATCATAATAAATTAATTATGAATTAATTAAATAACGCTTATCAATTAAATAAATGTGAATAAAAATCAATATCAATTAAATAATTATTATTTAATTTGATAATCATTAATTATTTAATTATTAAATAATTAATGACTTTTAATAATCATTTTATTTATTTATTTACTCTTGTTCCTCTTTCTAACGGTACTCCATGGGGCTTCGGCACTTCCACGTTTAGAAGTTAGAGCAATATTCTCCAAGAGAACCTGGGAAATTTTTCTCCAACAAAAAATGGGGAATTTTCTCCAAGAGAAAATGCTTCCGAAGAGAAAGTGGAATAAATATTTAGCTTTAGACTGCATTATCGCATTTCCCATAGACGAGCTACACTGGTTGGACAAAAATATGGAAACACCTTTAAAAAAACATGTTTCTTTGCTTAATATGGTATAGGAAACCCGTTGGCATCCAAAACAGCTTGTAGTCTTCTCGGAATGGATAAATACAATTCCTGTATGTTTGCCAAGGGAATATTATACCATTCTTCTTGCAAAACGGTGGCAAGTTCAGATAACGATGTTGGTGGTGGATAACGAGAACGCACTTTCCGTTCCAATGTAGACAAGGTTCGATAATATTCAGGTCTTGTGACTGTGGTGGCCAGGGAAGATAGGATAACTCATCCTCATGCTCAGAAAACCAGTCCTGGAC
The DNA here is from genome assembly GCA_000611955.2 of Stegodyphus mimosarum. NCBI lineage: Eukaryota > Metazoa > Arthropoda > Arachnida > Araneae > Eresidae > Stegodyphus > Stegodyphus mimosarum. Next base: position 100,447 of record KK118550.1, read on the forward strand.
AATGTGAGCTGTGTGAACAGGGGCCTTGTCGTCTTGGAAGACACCATCACCATCGGGGAACAAAGTTTGTACCATGGGATGAACTTGATCGGCCAAAATGTTCACATAAGTCTTGGCAGTCATGTGCCCTGACACAGTTATCATGGGGCTAGCAGAGAACCACGATATGGCTGCCCAAACCATAACAGAACCCCCGCCATGTTTCACTCTTGGCAACAAGCAGTCTGTATTATAGGCTTGAGATGGCGTTCTCCAGACGTAAACTCGGCCAGAAGTGGGAAACAATGTGAAAGAAGACTCATCAGACCATATTACTTGCTTCCACTGCTCTATAGTCCAGGCTTTATGACTTAAACGTCACCTTTTCCTGTTACGGGCATTAGCATCACTGATGAGTGGCTTCTCAATTGCAGCACGGCCAGCAATTCCCTGTTTATGAAGCTCCCTTCAAATTGTTTTGGTACTCACAGGGCTCGGTAACACAACATTCATTTCAGCAGTTACTTTTGCAGCTGTGGTCTTCTTATTTTTCGTCACAATTGCCCTTAATGATCGTCTGTCACGATCACTCAGGACACACTTTCGTCCGAGCTGTGATTTGGCAGATGATGTTTTTCCGCTTTTCAAATATGCGGAATAAATCTTCGATACAGTACCTCTTGAAACACTAAACACCTCGGCTACCTTGCTTACGGAAGCACCTACCATACGTGCTCCAACAATTTGCCCACGTTAGAAGTCTGTTAACTCTGACATAATGCAATGACAACCTCACATAACAGTACTCCGACAACAACTGAACTGTTTAGCACATTTACAAAGTTGTATAGGTGGCGTCAGTAGTCAAAAACGCCAGCGCCACCTACATATTTCATTAAAATCAATCTTTCTTTTCAAACATGCATTTCACAAGGTGTTTCCATATTTTTGTCCAACCCCTGTATAACAGTGTAAGTGATGATGTACAACTAAGATTGGGAGATTTGTAGGCGAAATCTGTGAGGACGCTGTTGATTTTTAATGCTTAATGCTAGGTAAGAATATATTATCTCTAAGTGTTTTATGAACAAACATAGAAAAAGCGATGAGTTAGAATCATCTCACCCTTTAGCATTGCAATTTAAATAGTTGCAATAATTTTTCTTAATTTCATTTATTAATCTTAAACTAACTAAACTGATTTCCTCGCAACCGTCTTGATAAAGCGTTCTCAGCCGAAAAAGGACTTTTAGTCTCCAAATGGGATTTTACGTTGGTTCATTATAAACGGTGAATCATTTTTCACATTCTTGCCACCAAATATTATTGCCCTGTATAATTGTTTTAAAAAATTAAATATGAAGGATCTATCTATATGTATGCTTCTCGCATTGTGAAAACAATTGCACCTAGCGCCATAAAACCTTAAATAGCGTAGTCTTCCACCAGAACATGGTACCTGGAAGCCCAAATTTTTTAATTTCGAATTTTATGTTTCATATTTTATAAAACAGTAATGAATTTCTGATTAACAGACTCAACGATCTGAAAGCGAACAATGACAACACTGTATTGAATAAAACATTTTTTTTTTCTCCTGCGCACCAGACTATTAAGTCGGAAATTTTAAAGATATGCTGTTTTTAAGTATCATGTAATTTTGCTGTTGAAGTGGATTTTATATGGCGTAAGTGGGAAGAACTTAATATTTAATAAATAAAGTTGACACATAAAATTATGTCAACTTTATTGACACAATTTTATGTGTCAACTTAATTTTTTTCGCATCTTATGACATTGACGAATTTTTGATTAACAAACTCAACGATTTCAAAGCGAGCAATGGCAACACTGTACGAAATAAAAAACATTTTTATTTCCAGCGCGCGAAGAATGTGTATCGGAAAGATATGCTCACTTTAAAATTGTTTTGCGATCATGGTTTAAGTGCGAAGAACATGATATTTAATAAATAAAGGTAACACACAAACCGTTAAATAAACAAACCTTTGGACTTAATGTAAAATTTGAAAACTTACAGATTTTTTTTTTTTTTTTTTTTTTTTTTTTTTTTTTTTTTAATTGTGCAGTGCCTTTGTAAGGTTTTAGTTAAACTGACAAAGTTTTATTTTAATTTGCCTTTTTCTATCTGTTCTTATTTCAACTTCCCGTTAGAATAAGCGCGTGTTTCAGCTTTATGCTAATTTGTGGAGCCAAGTTTATATTTAAGCGAGAGGTAGGAACCTCTTAGTGTGAGAGAGCTTTTAGTCTCAGACCACTGCTCCTCTGTTCGACGTTCACCTGACCAGCTAGTATTTAAATTCTAAGCCGTAGCGCTGTTACTTATTGAAGTAATTCTAAGTGCGTTAGTATTAGTTAAATCTTGCTACGCACCATTTAGTTTAAAGGCCAACCTCGCGTTCATATCTCTGTGAGCAACGACTACTTAATTTCTAATTAGTTTTAGTTTAAATAATCTGATTTTTCAGTTTAGACCCAAGTGCGGTCATTATTTTTTGTATCTCTCCCGAGTTGGGAAGTGGCTGTATATCCCTCCCGAGTTGGGAAGTGGCTGTAAGTAATTGTGGTTTAATAAAAGAGGATTTTAAATCCCTCTGAAGTGCATTTCTTCTACCAGTTAACCACAGTTTTCTACCACAGAACATAGCTGCATTCAGCTCCCTGTTCAAGATCAGGATTTAGTTACTTACACGAATATGTTTGCCAAGAATATGCATCGAACACTCAGTCCTGACACCTTCACCGGGTCTCGAGCCCTGTACTTCTCGAGTATGCTTCCAGTTACACCACGAAGGCATGCGGAAGGCAGGGAGAAAATACTTTATAAGTAAATCAAAATCATCATAAAAGTCGAAATATTTAAAATTATTTAAAGGAACAGATAACTAAAGTTTTACTTTTACTAAAGACGTATATTAAATTTTGATATGAAAAATATAATACCATATAGGATAAACTCCTTTATTAAGTCATAAGATGCGAAAAAAAAGTTTAAATCGCTTAAACTGCACTGAGAGAATCTGAGCCCAATAATGCTTTTCTCTAACACCCAAAGTGCATTCGTTAAATTTCTAATGATGTTTTTGACCTTCAAGGCGCGTGGCTTTGAGCGATAAAATTACACATTTTATCCTTGGGTGTCATCTTTTAACACGTTTCTCATTGAAATACCAGCAATTAAAATGAATCTAACAGAAATTTTAAAACTCCTAGGAAGATGATTTAAAGCATTTCAAGTCAAAGGTCTTCAAGACATATATCTTACTCGCTTTTGTTTAAAAAAATCATTCCTTAATGTCATTTGATTTATCTCATCCAGAATATTTATTATACAGCTATTTCTAAAGAAATACCTTCAAGGCCTTATTCGCATTCCATTGAATGCGGCGTCAATAATTGGTAAAAAATTACTAATTTCTTTAACCTGATAATTACTCTAAGTCTTTGATACACTAAGTATACGTATATTACTTTCATATGAATAAAGTGATACCCAATTTTAAAGTATTGTATGATATTAAAGCGAAGTTGTGAGAAGAGAGAAGTACATATACGGAGGCAATGGCCAATCACATGAAGGGTTAAAATATCAGGTACTTGAGTACATTTTATGAATTCTTTCCAAATTACTCTTGGTTCTGATTAAAAGATACAGAAATCCATTTAAATCCCTATTTTTAGCCTCTTATCAATTTGATGAGATTTTAAAATGTTTTGAGAAATCTTTCTAACACTTGTTTTAAGCTTTACTAACAGTTAAACATAATTAATAACTGTCCTGCATCCCTTTATGCAAACGACATACATTCGCTAGGACGGAATATTTAAAGAAAGGGAAAAGTGAGTTCTAAAGTTATTCAGGAAATTATATTTGTACCTGTACTTTGCTTAAAAATACTGTTGCGCGTGTACAGGATCGTAAAGAAATACTTTACAGTTCTGGGAATTTCCGCAAAAATACTCGTACAGTTCTTCTCAGTACGACAAAGCACAATTAGCAGTTACTACTAAACTACTAAGAACGTTCAACACAACGCAATGTAAATCGCATCTGAAAAAGATAGCTCGCACGGAGAACTCATAGTACACTGAAATTAACTGAGTACTAAACTATGAACTGATACTCTCCCCGGTATTATGTAGTTTTCTCCCAGCCGCCGAGTACCTTCGATTTCTACAAGGCATATGTCTTTCTGCAGTTACAGTTACATAAGGCCGGGTACAATGACAGTTACATATGGATCGGATTAATTACAGTTAAACAAGGATCGGACCAAAGTATCACCAAATGGTCGCCAAGTTAGGCGACTTTTGATGATTTCTTGCCATATCAGGGGGCTAGAATTTGCCGCCGAAACCATCGCCAGTTTGGCGTTTTCTCGTAAATTTACCTCCATGTAACTTTATTTTTTCTGTGGAGCTTTGCTTTTCTGAGGCCTTTTGTTTTACATTATACAAAAGATACTACAATTTACACGCAATTTCACTAAAATTATTTACATATATACAAAATTTTTAACAATATTTATTTGAGTTTTGGGCATTGATTAAAAGGGAATAGGAGATGTCTGAAACAGCTCATAAACGCATTATAAAAGATTAGTATATTATTCTGAGAGAGCTTATTGATCCCAATGTATTCAGTAAGCTGTCAGTCTCATCAGATGCCTAAGGACAGCAAGAACTTTTATTAAGAAAACTGCAACTATAATTAAGATAAAAGCCCAAAATAAATCCTACGTTATCATGCAGATGAAAAACAAAATGCCAAAGGTATTGCTCTTAGCATTTTTAATAGCAACCGAACTCAGCAAAAATTTCATGAGGCTAGTGAGTTCTTGTTAAACGGATTTGGATTTTCTAGGAAGGTTATCTTTCAACGCTACGTAAGGACTTGCTTGCTGCCGTCTACATATGCTATCCCTCGCTGTAAAAGTTGTCAAGAATAGTGCTCCAGATAACATTCTATCATTGAAAAGAACGCATAACTATTAGCCACTTTTCAGAACTAAAAGTGACTAAAGATTAAAAAAATTATCCACCTGAGTTTGTTGGGGAGATTTATAGGCGTGGTTTTAAAAACGATCCCAATGGTTGTAATTTTGAATATTTTTGTACAGTGAAAAGTATAGCAGCAGTAGTACACAGAAACTAACATCCTTGACAGTATAGCAGCAGTAGTACACAGAAACTAACATCCAATTTTGGGTACAGTTTAACATACTACGTCTTTGCAAATCAGCCTGTCTTGCTCTGTTACAAGAGAAAACACGAATGCCTGAGTGTCCTGTTTCAACACAATGGCAAGTACAAAGTGAATGAGAGAAGAATACAGTAACAGATCATCCCGAATAATATTAAACAGACAGAATATCTCCCACCCAATCACAACACCAGTCATCGATACAAAACCGAGTGCCAGCTAAAACGAAACTAACTGTTGGCCAAGTGAATCGGAGATCTGTATGTCGGATCACAGATTTCATTAATGTCTGTGTGGAGTCATTAGGTTAGTTTGAAACAGGAGATGTGAAAAATGTGCAGTGCCCTTACTGGGACTCGAAACTGGACTTCTCGAATACGTGCCGAGAGTGCTACCGTTACACAACGAAAGCATGCTGGAAGGAGGGAGAAAACACCTTATATGCTCCCCTTTTTAAAGGACGACTGGGAATTAGGGGATCCGATCGCCAATTCTGGTGGTGACGAATTATCATCCACTACCTTTTAGTTTGGAGTCCACAGTTCAGTCATTAGGAATTTTTGAAGTAAAAGACATATTAAATTATGCAGTGCTCTCGTCGGGACTTGAAACTGGACCTTACACCACGAAGACATGGCGGAAGGTGGGGGAAAACACCTTATAATTGAACTTTAAATACGTAATAAAAAGGCGTGTTAATTAAAGAAACTAAACAGGAAATACTCCCGAAATATTCGTATGAAGACTTAGGATCATTAATAAGACGAATAAATGGGCGAAAAACTGCTAACAGGATATTACTATTATTCGCATTCATTTTTTTGTCGCTAAAATAGCAATAAGTTAGAATAAAACGACACAAATTTTCTCTATAATCTGGCTTAAAAGGGCGTATGTGGTACTGTTATAATCTTTTTTTTTCACCGATAATTACGCACCAATTCTTCCGCATGCATTTCTAGATTTAGTGAAGCAATCATGAGGAAGAATTTTTTATATTTTTTAGTCTTAGCTGACCACGCCATTATCGTGCCATCTGCTTTCCACGATAGAAAATGTCCAAGGCCAAGAAGCAAAAAGAAATTAGAGTCTTCAATAGCCTGCCACGCCCTTTTCCATCTTCCCAATGCCACGTTGTAACAAAGCCTTGGGCTACCTGAATATCTCTGTTTGGGAATCACGCTTTTCGCAGATTTTCTGTTCCATACTATTACTTACCTAGCATTAATTTGGAAAACATTTCAAGAAATCAAAGTTTCGGGAATTTCTGACAGTCTTTCTACTTTATATCTAGGTTTACCTTTATGAACGGAGAACAATTTCTTGTCATCTTGGTGACAGAATTTAAGTAATTTGTTAGTAGTACTGTAAGGTATTTCTCCCGCTTTTTTAGCAGCATGTCCTCATGGTGTAATGGTCAGCACACTCGGCGCTGGTTTGTGTCCCGGCGAGAGCATCGCTCATTTTTCACGATTTCTGCTTCAAAATATCCTAATGTCCCTACAGTATATAAGGGTGTGGGGTGACTATGAAGAACGTGTAAGCTGTACTACAGGTTTCCTTACACTAATGTACGAGTCGGTATTCTTCTTTCCACTGAAAATTTCATCATCGCTCTAAAGAAAACGTCACAAAGAGGAAAATCGTTATGCATAATATTAACTATGCATATCATAAAGAATTAGTAATTTTGCATGATTTGCAAAACAAACACACGGTCAATGTTTTGACTGTAATTATGAATTTAAACGTCTATCCTGTTTAGGGAGTGAAAGATGATGTTGCTGTTTCTTAGGATGGTTCTACATTGGAGCCACATGTGGGACTCATTTTCGAGAGAAGAATGGGGACTGTGCGAAGGGGAAAATTTGGGGTTCCCTAATGAAGAATCCCTTGCGACCTACTAGACTTGTTGGTATTGCTAACTTTAGATTAAAATCTGGACATGACCTACCTCATGAAACACCTACACAGATTTCGTTCAGCAGACTCTGTATGTTGCCGATTATGTGATACTGACGACAAGTGTGGTAAGCATTTGGATATTTATTCTGGACTTAACGGCGTGGCAACGGCTAATGCTATCAAAAATTATTGTACTTTTCTTAATGTTTCTGAAATGTACTGGGCTGCCCGTCCCAAACGAATGGCAACCATGCCTAGATCTATCGTAAGATAAAAATAAAAAAAATAAAAACAAATCTCAGGATGGTGAATTACCTTATGCTATTACGTCATGTCGTTTAGATGATCATTTGACAAATATTTGAAATACATGAAACCCCGTTCCTAAAACCAGATTTAAATGCTTCAATAATCAGTGCGTCTTTACCTATGCGCAGTTATTTTCAGCTTTTGTCTATTTGTCATGATACTTTGTCAATAAATCCAGCTTAGTATTCTTGGATGGCATTGCCTTAACTAAAATCTACATTAACTTGCATGAAAGGGTAACTCATTAAAATAAGGCACTGAAAGTTAACTGATTAAAGCAAAGGGAAGGTCTAAAGGAAGTGGACATTTTAGAGGGATTATTTCATATTCGTATTAAATGTGTAAGAAACCAAGAAAGTACCACTGCGTCAGTCCGTTTGCTGGAATTTGAACTCGGGTTGAAATACCAGTGTTCAGTGATCTCATGCGTTCGGCAACTAGCGGATTCACAACAAAAATGAAAATTAGAAACGTCGCAAGAAATTAGGGGTAGAAATCTAAGACAAACTACCAGCATTTATCGGTTTTAGCCGTGCAGCTACTGTTGAATGTTACATGTTCTGGCGAAAAATATTTGACATTAAAACTTAAAAGAAGGATAAAATTTCAAAATAACAGATGTATTGCGAAATATTTAGAAAAAAAATAATATGGTGTAGAGCCACTAGGTGATATCGATGATGGAACGTGAAAAATATGCGAATTCCAGAACTCCCGAATACTTTTCGAGCGTGATTCCAATTACATCACGAAAGTATGCAGAAAAGAGAGAGAAAATATCCTATATACTCCCCTTTAAAGGGTAACCGGGGATTAAGGGATTCAGTCTTTAAATCCATGTGGTGACTAATTATAGTCCACTACCTTTTAATTCGTGGGCCTCTTGTAGAGTCCTTAGGTTCTAGCGATGCTGTAATGTGAAAAATATACAATGACTTCGCCAGGATTTGGTCTTCGAACCTCCCGAATACGCGTAGAGCGTGCTTCCACTTACACCAGGAAGGCATCCAAGAAGGAGGGCAAAATTCCTTTTAACGGTTTTTGTCTTCGGTTTTTGATGAAATTTACATTACTTTAAACAAATGGATAGAAAACTTGAAAATTTAACGATATTGCGGATTAAAAGTTTGATTTTCTTACCCATAACCGCTGTTTGTCGGTACTTGTGTATTTTAGTAAAACTCTGAAATTAAATGATTAACTAATTTAACTGTTCCTATCAGATTCTTAGTCTAACTAAATAAACACAAAAGTATGATTGAAGGGAGCATGTATTTCCCATTCCCTGTCTACAAATGCTAATAAATTTTCGAACATCAATGTCAATAAATTAATATGTTAAACGCTATATTCCTGAGCGGAAGATGTCGGAGATAAAGAGCAAAAAATCAATCAAGGTCGACATTTACATTAAAGAAGATGCTCTCTTGACCTTGACTTGCCACGTCGATGGTTCCGATATAATGCTAAAATATCAATGAGCTAATTTTAATGTGCTTCACGAAATGTTGAGAAGGAAGGGGTGCATCTGATTGCGCAATGAAACGAAGATGTATTAGGTTGCTCTAATGTACGCATCTATAAAAGGGAAATTCGGGAAGCGGTTGCTTCCTGTCGCTTTTTGAGAGCTGTCACGGACACTTGTAATAATGAAGGTAAGTATGATGTTTTCCTTTTAAGCTAAATTTCTGAATTTGTCAGAGATAACAGAAAGAGTGGGAGGACTTTTACTGAGAGGAGTAAATTTATTATTATTTTTTGTTTTGTTGTTCTCGAAATAATTCTTCAGAAAAGGTTCGGAATTTGTTCAAAACATAGTAAGCAATTTTTTTAGCATTGTTACGAAATTGTATTCCCATTCTTCTAGATATAAAAAAAAATTATATTTTTATCGAAGATTTTTTTCTGTAATTGTGTTCATTTTATAGAGTACTTTACATGCTGTGGTTAAGTTCCAGCATCAGTTTATTGGTAATGCAGTTCTTCTCTCAGTTGAGTATGTAGCTAAGAAAATAGCTTCGCTTTATTTAGCAATCATAAAGCTTCTATAGTAAATATAAATTTAATTTTTGTTTTAGAATAAAATACATTTGGATATTATTGTTTTCTTTTTTAAAATGAGGCAAAACGTTTGATTCAAAATTTTTAACAAGCTGTATAAAATTTTGCTTATTACTACGAATTATTATTTGCGAAAAAATTTCGCTAAATATCTTGTATTAACAGATTACACTAAACCACAGAGTTGAAAGCTGAAACAGCATCAGAATATATGGCTTTGTCTAAAATATTTCTAATATTCAACGGTGCTGCCTATGATAATCTGGTTTTTTCTGCCTGCCATAGAAGAATATGACCACCAGCGGCCGAGTGGGAAAGTCTCTGAACACTGGTAGTTCCTTTCTGTGAATCCCGGCGAACGGGCTTGCTGCATTAGTATTTTCATGGTTTTTGCATACGAGCCAATTTCCCTTAGAAAATCCTCCACGAAGGCATCTCTCTCTTCAGGCAAATAGCCCTAGCGTGCTTTGCCTAATAAATTAAACCGAAAGCCATAACAAATTAAACCGTAGAATAATTTTATGCATGTGAACAATTTCAGTTCTTTAATAATTTATTCATCTTGCATATCAACTTCATCGTTTCCTACGGCTTTCTGCCTTTATCCGTTTCCTACTTACTACTGTCGGATGTATATTTCGGCCTTTGCATAAAATATTTATTTAATGAATCTCATCTTATCGTATTACGTCATTTATCTTGTTTAGAAAGTACATTATTTCATCCTTTATATAGCTTCTATTTCTCTGTTTCCAGCTTTACATATTTTTTGCATCCTTTGATTCCGACTTTACATTATCGGATGCACATCTCGGTATTTGCATAATGCAATGATTCTAATTATTGTAATGATTCTCATCTTAATTTTGTAAGATCCTTTTATATTTTGAGCACTAGCCTGTTTAATAAAATAATGAAATAAAAGTTTAGCTAAATGAACGGAATCATGTAACGGTATTTTTATTATTGATGTTATGTTTAGAAATATGTCAGGTTTCAGGTAAGTACAATAGCTTTGCTTGCGTTCTTAAGTGATGTCAGAAATCATCGCATATCCCTTTCCCTTGTGGTTGTGAAGAAGTTATTAGCATGCCAAACTGACTGCTGGAAAATAAGTAATTATAATCTCACTCCTGGAGATACAGCTGATTTTCATGTTTTCTCTTTTGAAATTCTTCGTAGTCTTTGCAGTTGCACCGTAACTGAAAATGCAGTTGAAAATAAACCATCACCACCTGAATTTAGTCGACCAGATGTTATGCTTAACGGAAGAGAAAGTAACAAATTGTTTCATTCTCCTATGCGTGCTTTGGGGGTGCTCTTATGCGTTTGGGGGTGTAAATACTTAGCACGTTCGGTTAGCGAGTGGAAGATCCGTGGCTGGAATTCCAGCGGAGTTGATTTTTTATATTTTCTGCTACAAGAAATCTAATTATCTCTAGAACGGCCCTTGAATTAAAGAATGATGAACAATAATTAGTCACTACCTGCATTTTGTTCGATTGGATCATTTGCCTCTTCCCAGTCGCGCTTTCGAGGAGAATATAAGAAAATATCACATTCTAATATGCATCTGTTCGTGGTGTATGTGGTTAACGCATCCATCCAGCATTTTAAGATCAGTGTTTCAAAGTCCGACAAGGATGCAATTTCATTTCAATATTTCGTGGCTGGAAAACCGAAACTGCCTTTGCAGTGGTAAACTGTGTCAGGACTGTGTGTTCGGTGCATATTCTTGGCAAACATCTTTGGAAAACTCCTTAAAGTCTTTAAGTCCTGATCTGAAACAGGGAGCTGAATGCAGCTATGTTCTGGTGGTAGATACTGTGATTAAGTTGGAGAATAACTGCACTTGAAAGGGATTTAAAATCCTCTTTTATTAAATTACTATTATTTACAAGCCACTTCCCAACTCGGGAGGGATACAGAAAGTAAAAGACCACACTTGGGTCTAAAATGAACAATCAGATAAATTTAAACTAAAGCTAAATAGAAAGTTAATCAATCTTTGCTCACAGAGCTTTACGCGGAGTTGGCCTTTAACTAAATGGTGCGTAACAAGAATTACTAATACTAGCGCACTTGGATTTACTTGAATAAGCAAATACGTAGCAAGCACTATGGCTTAGAATTTAACTGCTAGCTGGTCAGGCGAGCGTCGAACAGAATGACCGTGATCTGAGACTAAAAGCTCTCTCACACTGAGAGGTTTCTACCACTTGCTTGAATAGAACTAATAGAACTTGGCTCCACGTCAAATTAGCATAAAGCTGAAAACGCGCGCTTCTTCTAACGGGAAGTTGAAACTGAGAACAGATAGAAAGATTTAAATTAAAATAAAACTTTGTTAGTTTAACTAAAACCTTACAACTGTATAAATTTTCTTGCAGTCTTCTCAGAAAATCTTCTAAAAATCGTTAGTTTCTGTAAGGATTCTTTTATATTTACAGAACCTTTTGTATTACAGGTGCTTATTCTTCTTGCATTAGTAGTGGCATCCCAAGCCGCGGCCGTGGTTTATCACCCAGCATGGTGGCCAGCTGCATCTGCATACCAAGCAAAGGACGTAAGTTACAAACCTATTTGTCTTTTGTACGTTCTGATAAATATGGGAAACATCTAAACTATACTACGCAGTTTAGTTACACGTATTTATTTTGCACTAGCGGAAGTACCCGGTGCCAGTTAAGCTAGGTTGAGAGTAATGCATCTAACAACAGAGTGAATGATACCGCTGCAGTCCTTTTCTAACAGCGATGCAAAAAATACAATTCATAGTCATACATTTTTCAGTCTGATGCGATATGAAACCGACATAAAAAATTTCGATAGAAAATAAACTAATTCTCTCCCATTACATCAGCAACAATGGCACGCAGTTTTTAATGATTTTCGTCTTTCCAATCAAATGGTCGTAAAAACTCAAGTTCCATCCAATATATCACCTATGTTCAATTTTAGTCGATTAAATGTGGCAAAACATTGATCATAATTGATCAGAAATCAATAACGCGAGGAACAAACAAACAAACACACAAACAGACATTGCTCTTTATATATATATATATTGTAAAATTTACAAATTTTTATTAACAACCTCTGAGATTTGAAAGCGAGCAGCAGCCACACTTTTCGAAATGAAGCATTTTTATCTCCAAGGCCCGAGACTGTCGCTACCCGAAAATATGAGTGCGAAAATTTGCGTTTTCAGTGTTTTTAATTAGTATTTCGGCTGATTAATGCCGTACGAAGATGGGAATAGCCGAAATGGCTTCCCACGAATTTTTGGAATCGGGAATAATGTATTTTATGTTTGGCAATGCTAATTTTATTATATTGTAAAACTTAGAAATTTTTTATTAACAAACTCATAGGATTTGAAAGGGAGCAGTGGCAATAACTTCCGAAATAAAGCAGATTTCCATCTCCAGCTTACGAGACTGTTGCCACTCGGAAAAATGAGGGCGAAAACTATCGTTTTTCCGAGTTTTTAATTAATATCTCTGATTTTAGCTATTTTTTTAGAAAAAAATGGACGTCGACCTTTTTCAGGACCCAGAAAGGAATTGTAGAAAGTTTGGTGAGGATAGCTATAGTAGTGACTGAGTTATTA
>KK118550.1:113639-222649 GCA_000611955.2 Stegodyphus mimosarum
AATTACTCTCTCTCTCTCTCTCTATATATATATATATAGAGAGAGAGAGAGAGAGAGAGATGAGGAGAAATCGTAAAAGCCTTATGCGTGTAGATAGAATTTTATTCGGAATCTATAGCGCTCTATATTTGCTTTTTTTGTTTTTTTAATTTTAATTTGCGATGATAGTTTTTGAATATAATATATTGTTTATAGAAACTGAAATCCGTTGAGTCGGCTTCCGTTCCAGAGTATTATAAAATCCATACAGAATTGATTACCACCTCAGCAGTTTAAAGTCCTTAAAGCTATTAATAGCTCTGTATTTCTTAGGCAGCTGAAGCTCTTAGCCATCGTGCATAATACGTGCATACTTACTAATACATAATGCAAATAAAAAATATAGATTCAAATATGTGAAGCAATTACGTAATACATAGCACATTCTTGAATAAATGCTAATACATTCTTGAATAAGTGCTGAAACATAACTGAGTTATTAAAACATTATATAAAAATAATTACATCTTATGAAACTAATGTCTGCTTCCAATACCTGTACTTTATACATTATACATTTACCAATACTGCTCATAGAATTTTAGAGTCATAACAGGTATCGTATTCTCAATGCAGAAGTATCTGAGACAGAGTAATTGTAGCCATTTTCGAATTAAAAAGACCCGACTCAGTTCTATAATTAAGTTACCTGTATGCTATAGCGTAAAATAAACACATAAGTGTCTTTGAATAAAAATGCCAATAATACGACAAACAATGTGGGCAGTTAAATTTGTCTAAAATTTTCTTGTTAATCTAAGTGACATACTTCTGGGAATCAGTCCATAACGCTTTTCTCATGACTCATTTCAAGCGTTCAGATTTATGAAAAGATGTAAACACGCTGGTTTCCTTTTTCTGGGTTTATGATGACAAAGTGAATCGACAATTCTGCCAACTGCCAATTTAGGAAGAAAAATGTCTTTTGTGTGGAAAATTTCACACGGTGAGCAATTGCGTTAAGTAGCCAAATGTTTTACGAATCAGTTTTGACGTATTGTTGAAGATAATGGCCAACTGGACTATTTTTATCTACTTTACTGTTTGTTTTAATCATGAAGCTATCAATTATAGTAAAACGCGAATGTCTAATTTCTCTCCTCAGTAGCCTTACACTTTGAATGCTAATTTTCTACATTTTCCAGTTTTATAAACTATTTCTGATAGTATTGTTATCATGGTCACTTTAGATATCTTAATAAAGCAGGTTTCCAATGAGAGACGAAATTTGCCTATCTTTCAAAAGTCGAATACAGTTACGTTTAAAAGCTTTAGAGACATTAGGTATTTTTAAAGCAGAAGTGGATGAAAAATGAGCAGCGCCTTCGCCAGAACTCGAACCATGGACCTCTCGAATAGGGGTCGAGCGTGCTGACCACTACACTACGAAAGCATGCGAAAATGGCGGGAGAAATACCTTATAAAGTTTGCTATAAGTTTTATATTTTGTGTTTGATTGTTAATTATTCGAAGAAAAGGTAATTTTTGCAAGAATATTTTTTGCCCATTTGGGAATTTAGCTTCTATAAATCCTTTTACTAATCTATTTATTTATAACCCATATCCAATTTTTTCAATTTTATTACACTACTGACTTTGAATTGAATTTTTCTGTGATTTCCTATTGCATGAAATTTAACAAAAATCAGAAATTCTTTAAAAGCGAATACTTATGACAAAGAATAAATAACAGTGTTTTATTTTTTGATAAAGTTAATTATTTCGAAAACAATTTTACTTATGTAGTAACTCAGATAAATAAATACTTATGTAAAACTTGAAAAACAGGTAAATAAAATAATATTTATATTAATAATTGGGAATAGTCTCAGGTAAAATTTTGTGTTTCTCTTTATATTACAGTAACGTTAAATTCTGTGCTTGTTATGTTTTCCTTTAGATTCCGTTTCTTATTACGTGTTATTCTGTTTAAACTCTTGGCTGAATAATTAACATGTCTTTCAGTTTTAATGAAAAACAACGGTATTCTTTAACAAATTTAACAATTGCCAAGCGCCTTGCTTACCACTCTGTAGAGCTGTTATTGTAATTGTCATTGATCTCTCTTGTCTGACATCAGAACAGGCCGACGAAATTCATCGTGGCAATGCACCTATCGTTGACAAGAGCCTTGGGCACCACAGTGATGATAGAACAACTTTGCTCAGTTCCTTCCACAATTTTGAAGAAGAGCACCCTGGGAATGCTCGTCCGAGGGTCTCCCATCCATTTCTCCCCACCACAAATGTTTCGAGAGGAATTTCGGCTTACCACATATTTAGAGTACCTCATGCCGCAGAGACACTATGTACATTTACAAAGATGCATACCATCTCCTGGATCCGAACCTCGACCGTTCGGTATGACAGTCAGCGTCGCTAATCACTATCCAGTTTAGGCCTCACTCTGTAGAGTAATTAGGTTATTAAATTAGCTGAAACAACCTTGTATTTGGCGTACATTTACTAAAAACATTCAATCGATTTCGAGGGCAGCTACAGGTCCCTCCTCATCAGGAGAACAAAATATCTAGAATGTGCAATGCTCTCGCCAGGATTCGAAATTCGGACCTTCCTAAAACTCATCAAGTATTCTAATATTTACACCATGAAGGCTTGCGGAAAAAGGGAGAAAATATCTTTTATACTTTCCACTTTAAAAAAGTGATTAGGTATGAGGAGATCCAGTCGCCAAATTCTGGATTATTAATATTGGAATTTTTCAGTTCGGGCTCATATGAGTCACTAAGTTATATCGATGCAGTAACGTGAAAAATGTACACTGCCCTTGCCGAGATTCGAGCTTTGGGACTTGTCGAATACCCCTCAAGTGTGCTTTCGGTTACACCACGTAGGAATGCGGAAAGGAAGAAGAAAATACTTTTAAGAAAAAGAAAAGTAGTTGGATTTGTATTCATTTCATCATTAGTTACAAAAAGTATTAATTGTCTTAAATATTTTAGAAATTGTCTTATTATTTATCTATAAAGTCAAATTTTACATTTGGTTTCCACTAAATTAGAGGCCAGTAACATAATCTACTGTTTTTTCGGTAATTTCGAATTTCTAATGTTTCATTATTCATTCATTATTTCATTATCGCTGCTAAGAGGTTACTTTAGCAATATATGATGCGTAACTATCAAAACAACTGCACTTAAACTCAAAGCATCACTAGTAAAATTAGAAAAAAAACTTTGCCATGTGATATATTACAATTTTAAAATTTTGTTTCAAAATATTTGCCACAAACCTTTGCCTTCCGTTAAGGTTTTTTTTTCTGTTTAGCCCATAAGGACGATAGTCGCGAATGGGATATAAGTCTCGAAACGGCATTTTAAGTTGAATCACCATACACGGCTATCACTTTTCAAATTGTTGTTACCAAATATTATCACCTTGTACTGATAGTCAAAGTAATTAAATAGTGAAGAATCCGCATGAATGTATGCATGTTTCTCCAGCTATGAAAAAAGTAACTGCATTTAGATCCTTTGAATTCTGAATAATGTAGTCCTCCACCCGAACATGGGCAGCTGGAAACCCGAATTATGAATTTCATACTTGTTTTATCATCTATTTCATATTTTGTAAATTTTAAGGATGCTTTGATTAACAAACTCAACAATTTCAATGCGAGCAGTGGCGACACTGTACCAAAAAAAATCATTCTTTTCTCCTGCGCACGCAGTGGTGTAGCTAGGGTGGGGCAAGGGAGGACATTTGTCCTCGGGCGCAGCATCCAAGGGGCGCCAAATTGATGATATGAAATTGTAGGATGAAATGTTTTCCATTCTTGGCAGACAGAAAGGGATGCAAAATCTTCAGTTGTCTCCGGGAGCTGTTAACCCAGCTACGCCTCTGTGCGCGCGAAACTGTGTATTGTAAGATATTCTGTTTTTAAATATTTGGGGATTTTGTTTTTGAATTGAATTTTATGTAGCTTAAGCGTCAAAAATGTGATATTTAAAATAAGGAGATAAAAAAAGTTTTGTAAAGCCATTTTAGTTTGTTAAAAATGTTTGTAATTTTGCTGCTGAACTGTACATGGAGTAAGTGTGAAGAAAATGATGCCTAATAAAAAGATAAAAATATGGGTTAGTAGGATTGAATGTAACATAAGACTGATAGACTGCGAGTTCAGTGAGAGCGTAACAAACCTTAACAAACCCTTTTGAGCTAAAAATATGCAAACTTTCAGATTTTATTTGTTACTTTTATTTTTTTCTTTTCTTTTTTTTAGTTTATTTATTTAACATTTTTACATATAAGGGTATTTTATAATCCGTATTGAATGTTATTTTTGCATTTTCAAATTCGATGCATTGTAAATACTAGTAATAAAAGCGTATAAAAGCAGCAAAATGGAGAAAAGCTCGGTATTTTATTTTATTTTTTTTCATTAAAACAAGCGACCATCGAGAGCCATTAAAAGAATAGTCTATCTGAGTTCCCAAATTCTATTAATCACTCTTTGCTTATCACATATTTACTACAAACTTTTCTTTGAAGTTCTATATGCATAAAACTATGCGACAGATAGTCTGTAAGTCATAAATCAAGAAATGCTTGTTTTCAAAATTTGAGGTTGAAGCAAATAAGAAAGAAACCATTAGTCTTATTTACGGAGTTGACAATTCCTTTGTTTTTGTTCGTTCAGTGGAATTCCCGAAGAAACATATTTCACCTTTTGTCGGAAATGGCTGGGCTTGGTTGAGACGCTAGGCTATTCCCTCCCTTTCTGCAGTGCAAGTAAAGAAATTAGATATTGTACATTTTTCTAAACAAAAATGCTGAAAGAAACTAGAGGGCGCAACCCAAAAAATATTAAAGCGAAAGCTTTAATTAAAATGAAATTATCCGTATAATGATAATAAAAGAAACATTATATTTGAAAACATCAATTAACCATATTTTTCTGCATTGCCACAATAGCGAACTTCCATACTGCATCATTCAGTTTTGAGCTGTTATAAGCATTACAACTTTATAATTCTAATGTGGCTCAGACGACAGGTCGCATTTTTAGTTGAATTGAATTACCTCTTGAAGTTGATTTAACAAAATTTTAGGGACGCTATAATAATTTCAGAAATATCAGATGCATAATACAGGGTGTTTATAATATCCCGGACCCATTTTGATGTTTAATTACTCATAAAATAATAAAGATAGATTAAAATTAATAACGTAAATGGTTAGATAGACTCAAAAAGTTTCATGACCCTTGTCAATGAACTTCCACGTGTGCCCCCTTCGTCGCACGGAGAATATCAAGTCGATATTCAATTTCACGCCAGGTACCGGCAAGCATGTCGGCATCCACAGAGGCTATTGCGGTTGTAATTCTGGCTTTTAGGTCATCAATGTCCGACACTCTCCTCCTGTAAACGTTGTCCTTTACAAATCCCCAAAGGAAAAGTCCAGCGGCATTATATCAGGTGCATTTGGATTTCGTTTCCATTAACCACCATAAAATCTCTGCTTTCTCTTGTGGTGTATGCATTCTCCTTAATATCTAGTCGAATAAAACATCACATACAAAAGTACTAGAACAAACACATCAAAAGTAAACATAACATTGCAATAGTTGCCAAAAACAAAAGAGAGAAAAATGCAATTAATAAGCAAACGATATTTAGAAAAGTACAGATATTTAGACCGGAAAATGAAATTATCTGAAATTAATCACACGCGCAGACGATATTTACAAAAGTAAAGATATTCAAACTTGAAAAGGAAAATATATAAGTTATTCCATCAATAAATGCCATAAGTTTGTTTATATCTTTATTATTTTATTAAACACAGTTAACAGTTATTAAACACCAAAATGGGTCCGGGACTTTATAAACACACTATATATTACACGATGTTTAAAGAAAAAAAGGATTTTTTATATGCTTTGAAGTTGTCTTTAAAACTGATAAAATATTTAACTCCATTTAAAATTATGAGAATAACTTTGTTCTCACTTGAAGGTTAAAAAAGAAGGATTTTTTTGGTTTATTATAAAAGTTTTTTTGTTTATTATTATTTTCCATAACGCATTTTAGATTTTATTGTAGAAAATTTCAAAGAGAAAAACGTTTTGCTAACGTTGGTAGCTTGAAGGGTAACAGTTTAGAAACGAAATTCCAAGGATGGATATAGATTCAGTTCTTTATCCGAAATTTGAGTCTTTACTCGGTTTATTTGTGAAGACATATGCGTGCATGAGGTACTCTGCGAAAAAAAAAGTGGCAGCCCTATATCTCCAGTTCTGCTGGGCCGATTGACGAAATTCAATTTGCGTTTTTCATGTCTCGAAAGCGAGACTTAGGATATGTATTAGATTTAGATATAGCATTGTTCTCACATAAGAATTTTGACAAAAAATTGGACTTTTTCTGAAATAGCATGCCAATGTTTTTGTCCATATTTCGATTCTACGACTCAAATTATGCCAAATTGGCAAGTTTTGTAAAAATGGGCTCTTAAAGTTTTAGCTCCTCAGTGTGTAAGTTGAATTTGATATATGTTTAATAATATCTCTTTTTTGATTGAGCTTATTTGATTCTTCTTTTCACATTTCAAAATTTAGGTTCATTCTGAATAAAATTCATCCATTTTTTATGATTTACTTTTAAAAATTGTATTTTTATAATATTTTTTTATAAATTTCCGAAAAAAATTTTGAATTATAACCTATAAAATATTTACCATCACTATAAAGTAAATGCATCTCTAAGCATACCTGCAAAAATTAGAGTTTTTATTCAACATTTCCAAAGATATACGTGAATTTAGATTTTGGCTCGTTTTGAAATTTGACATATTCGTTATAAGCGATAATAAAGCCAAATATGTTTTACGACTTTGTTAAAATTATTTGAAAGTATAACGGATGACCATTTTTCCGCTCGTGTACAATGAAAAAAAGGGAAAGGAAAATAGGTTGCTATACGTTAAGTAGCTCGCCAAGTGAATTATTCTTGGCGCAAACTGAAAAAAATCCGGCAAGATAAATTAAAAAAATTTTCACCAAAAATTACAGAATTTAGTATCTAGGCATAATTTGAGTCGTAGAATCGAAATATGGAAAATAATTGGTATGTTATTTTAGGAAAAGATCCACTTTGTGTCATAACACCTATGTTAGTTTAATGCGATATATAGGTCTAATATATATACTAAGACGCTCTTTCGAGACATGAAAAACGCAATCTGAATTTTGTTAATCGGCCCAGTAGAACAGGAGGTCTATAAATGTCCCCTCCTCTTTCTTTCTTTCTTTTTCTTTTCTTTTTTTTTTGGCGCAGTATTCGTGGTAGGTACTTCCAACTTCCATGGGAAAATAAATGGTTCGAATTTCAGTGATAGCTTAGCTGATTTCTTATGTTCTCTTGTTCGGAAAAAAACTTAATAATTTCTAGACATTTACCTATTTCAAATAAAGATAAAAAGGCTAAATAGTAAAGCGAAGGGATTTTTAGGTAAAGCAGTCTGAAGTTAGATATTTCGTTGACTTTCCTGCTAATAATGCGAAAAACTGAATCTCTTCTCTGAGCAACCCTCAAAAACTCCTGTTGGAAATAAGGTTAGTATAAAGGCAAATGAAGGATAGCATTGATTTTATTAACCCAAAGGAGCGTTAGTCCAGAATGGCTATTAGTCTCAAAACGGGATTTTTCGTAGAATCATTGTAAAAGTCTGAATCACTTTTCAATTTGTTGCCACCAAACATTATCGCCCTGTATTATATGTAAAGAAATTAAATACTGAAGATTTTGCGTGAATGTATGCATCTTTCTTGCATTGTGGAAAAACAACGGTATCAAGAACTATCAAATTTTGAATAAAGTAGTCCTTCACCCGAGTATGGACATCTGGACGCCCGAATTGGTAATTACGAATTTGTTAGTCCAAAGGGACGGTAGTCCAGAATTGTGCATTTTTTTACTTTAAAATGATTGGATTACGTTGTTTATATGTTCCGGTTAAAGTTTTTATACCTTTAGTTAATCTGCATTCAATAGTTATAGAACTGTGAACAATTTAAAAGTGGTGCTAGGCGTAACAAGATCGCCGTTTTGTTTGCATTTGAAACTCTTCGTGGAATAGTGAATTAAGTTATTCGGGGCACAAACTTCATTATCTTTTTGCCCATTGGGACTAAAAGTTAACTTCCAGCTTTGCGCACCGAAAATTTAGTCTTCCTACTCGTTAGCCGAATAGTTTGTTTTCTCAAACAAACTCTAATTTTAATTATAAAAATTGTTCTTTTAACTGTTTTTAACAGTGTCTGGTATTTTAGGTCTTTCCATATTTCACAATTTTTAATGAAGTTTTGAACTATTATGTATTTTTGCCTTGAGACTAAGTGAGAACTGGAATTTTTAAATGACAAATACATCTCTAATGAAATTTGAGAAAATAAGTTTAAATGAAGTACAGAGAAAAAATTAATAGGTCATTCAAGGAAGTCTTGTGGTGTCCACATCAGATACTTTATGTTATGTCTTAATTTAAGTCTACGGTGACTATGGTTTAATAATGGTAAATTTAAGCTGTAAGTATCTTCTATAAAGTGTAATAAAAATTTCAAATAATCTGTAATGAACGAATATGCGTTTGAATTGATTAACACGCTGAAAACAAATTTATCATAACGACTTTGATTATGTTCTCAAGAATAATATAAAATCATATTGTAATGCAAGGTTTTCTGTTTTTATTGAACTAGGAAAGGATTTTTATATACGGCTAACTTTTGACAAATTCACATTGGGAATAAATTGAGATTCTAAGGCAATGTTAAAAATTTTAAAATATAATTTAATTTCATGGATATTTCATTGCTGGTCAGATTCCTCATTTTTTATATTCTTTTACTAGTTAGAAATTTTTATTATCCATATAATACAGTTAGTTCTTAAACATCTTTTGACAAATTCACTTTGGGAATAAATTGAGATACTAAGGCAATGCTAAAAATTTTAAAATGTAATTTCATTTCATGGATATTTCACTGCTGATTAGATACCTCTTTCTTTTACTAGTTATAAATTTTTATTATCCATCTAATGCAGTTCGTAAACATCCTCAACTTGTAAGCCATAAAAGAATGGGCCTAAAGTGTCCCGTTAAAGCTGATTCTAAAGAGGGCTTTTCGAGTTAGCGGCTTGGTCTCCACTGCTCTGACTAAAACGTGAAAAATAAATATTTAACTGTTTATAAATAGTAGAATAGTTAATATATTAAAACTTCTGTTTATTTGTGTTTTTTATTATCATATCATGTTTTAAAATAATTTTGTTATCTTTTTTTAGGCCCTTGGAAATTATGTATTTGGACACCATGATGCCAATCCTGCAGGACCATCCTTTCATAGCGAGTCTGGGGATATCTCGGGAAAGAAAATTGGTTCTTATGGTGTAAAGGATCTGGATGGTAAAGTCAGAGTCGTAGATTACGTAGCTGATCACGAAGGATTCAAGGCCAATATCAAGACTTCAGATAAACTGGATAAAGATCATAAAGATCCAGCTCACGTAACTACTTCTGAAGCCAAGCATGTTGTACCTGTTGCTTACGGACATCCTTTGACTTATTACGGCAATCCTTATTATATTGCATATTAAATAGAGCGTATATTCTTGAAAATGCTCAGTTTGGTGTGGCATATTTTACCAAATTTAAGTGAACAACAACAATGTAAAACTGCTTTTATGTCGAGTAAAAATGTTCTATATTAAATATCTGTGATTATTTTATGAAAACTCGTATCGAGGATTTTCAAGGTTTAAGTTTACCCAAAGTTCAGGAGGGAGTTAGATTACGTTAAGAGATTCCTGAAAACCAAAATTAAATATTTTTATACTTTAAAAAGCTATAAATTTGCTTTCTAACATTGAACGTGGAACAGTATAAATTAGTATATTACGTTTAGAAATAACAATACCTATATAACTACGCTGGAGAACTGTATAAAATAGTTCAGAATCTTCAACGGTTTCTAAGTGAAAGAAAAAGAAAGGAAGCTTGTAATACAATTATTTGGGTTCCAGTTTATAATGCATAAAAGTTCACACAAATTTATTTCTTTGCTATGTGAAGCATGCAATCAAAAATAAAATTTAGATTGATTTTTAGTAATTAAATATATTAACTTATGCATGTAAACTAGAAGGAATCAAGGGTTGGATCAACAGTTATTATATGCGAGGTTTACAGTTATTGAAATCGGTGAATACCTAAAACATTTTGCGTCAAATTTGGGTATAATAAGAGAATATCTGACAATGGAAAATGTTCAGTGCTTTGTTAAATTGCATGAATAACTAGCAAATTATGTCATATGTCAGAAAGATTCAAAAGTACAAAACTATGCGCAATACAAAAATACGTCGAGTGTCCAAACTTTTAGTGCACCCCAAAATAACTACATATTAGGATTAGCACAGCTAATGGGGTTATGTCTAAATTTTCATTTTCAGAAAATTTCTTACAAGTCGCATAGCAAAAGCTTGAGTTTTGTGGTCGTGGAGGGGGGGAAGAGGTGGATCTATAGTTAAAAGGTCAGTGGAAATACGCCATTCTTAGATTCTGTTGCACATGTGTCAGGACTGAGTGTTCTGTGCATACTTTTGGCGAACATATTCGTGACTGTAACAAACTCCTGATCTCGAACAGCGAGCTGAATGCAGCTATGTTCTGTGGTAAAATAACTGCACGCGGGAAGGGTTTTAAAATTACCCTTTTATTAAACTAATATTTACAGCCACTTCCCAACTCGGAAGGGATAACAGAAAATAACGACCGCACTTGGGTCTAAACTGAACAATCAAATAATTTAAAATAAAGTTAAATAGAAAACTAAGAAGTCGTTGCTCTCAGAGTTATAAACGCGAGGTTGGCCTCTATGCTAAACGATCAATGGTGCGTAGCAAGATTTAGCTACTACTAACGCACTTAGCTTATTTCAATAAGTAATAGCGTAACAGCGCTAAGGCTTAATTTAAATACTAGCTAGTCAGGTGGACGTCGAACAGAGCCGCAGTGATCTCAGACTAAAAGCTCTCTAACACCGAGAAATTCTTTGCTAACCTTTTAAATACAAAATTTGGCTCCACTTCAAATTAGCATAAAGCTGAAACGCGCGCTCATTCTAACGGGAAGTTGAAATAAGAATTTACAGGAAAGAGAAAATTAACATAAAACTTTGTTAGTTTAAACTAAAACCTTACGCATGCTATAGTACTTGAACTCCATCAATTAGTGTTTTGTCCTAGAGATATAGCATTCGAGGACTATAACTCTCAGCTATTGGTTCACATCAAATGTCTGATATTTTTGTCTATCTATCCACCTGTCTGTCTCTCACTGTTTATCAATCTTAATCTTAATGAATCAACTCTTCCTTTTTGTAAGTTTCTTTTTATTTTGCATATTGGAAACAACACAGGATAACTTAAATGCATTTTAAAAGATTATATGACTTAGTTAACTCTTCTTCGGAAGTAAGTCATGTGAAATAATTTTTTTCTATCTGTCTGAATAATAAATCTCCTTAAACTAGGCATTTAAATTCAAGGTTTTATTTGATATAAATACCATATTTTGTTATTCTTTTCTAATTAATCAGTTGTTATTATTATCTCTATTAAACCTGTGAATCTAGTGCATCTAGAAAGATATAAGATAACATTATCATATAAAATGAAAGCGATGATGAATAAACAGCAAATAAAACATACAACAGCAAATATTTTAAGTAATTCGACTTTGTTAATTAATTAAGGAATGGTAGAACACATTTATACTTATAACATTTTAAACTTAAAGAATATACATTTATTAAATATTAAACTTTCTTTACCCTCATCTCAAAGTTATAATTGTGATGGTACTTGAGAAATGTTTACTTAGTCACCCCTTGCAATTTCCTTATCTCGTTAGCACCTGCATAATAATTAAAATCTATAGGAAGCGTTTTTCGATACAATTAAAATCTATAGGAAGCGTTATTCGATACAATTAAAATCTATAGGAAGCGTTTTTCGATACAATTAAAATCTATAGGAAGCGTTTTTCGATACAATTAAAATCTATAGGAAGCGTTTTTCGATACAATTAAAATCTATAGGAAGCGTTTTTCGATACAATTAAAATCTATAGGAAGCGTTTTTCGATGCAATTAAAATCTATAGGAAGCGTTATTCGATACAATTAAAATCTATAGGAAGCGTTATTCGATACAATTAACATTCCAAGAGAGAAGCAGTATCTCTAACAACATTATTATGGAAAATTATCACCGATTACTACAAAAAGGGGGGGCATAACATCGATCATATGCCCAAGATTATTAAAAATTCCTTATTCCTTATTCCTTATCAACCTATGTTTAAGTGAAGTAATAATAAGAAAAAAAACAACGCTGTAAAATGTTGAAAAAGATGTATCAAATAAATTAATAAACTATAATTAGATGGAATAGTATATCGCTTTTAATTGCCAAGAAAATTTCAGAAACCGAGTAAACATTTGCATGGTCGGCTCTTATGATGTATTTAATTGCGCAGATATTTTAAAGCATTTTTTACAGTTCAAAATGACTTTTAAGTCTTTTATCTAAGAAAAAATGTAACGGCGTGGTGAATCAAAAAATTGCATATTCCCGCCTTTTTTTATTTAAAGCTATCTGAAATAAAATGCTTTGTTGTTGAATGTCATCTTCTTTAACCTTCCGAGTATGCACTTAATTATGAACTATACACTTAACCACCAACCGATTATAAAAACATAGAAAGAAGATTTACAAATAATTGTTTGAAAGAAATTCGTTAGATTCATTCTAAATAATTCATTAGTTTTAACTTTTATTTTTTCATGACTTTCAATTAAGCAGTTTTCTTTTAAATTATATCTGTGGGTGTTATTGATGGCAAGGGAATTAAATATAATTTTTATGACAAGATCATTGGCATTATTGATGATATGAAGTATTGTTAATGATAGGTGAATATTGTTGACGTCAAGGAAATTGTATGTGGGTATTATTAATGGCAACACAGATAAGTGCAATCTCAGTTAAAGAGAGAGAAAGAGAACTGAGAAGAGTTAAATAATATTTTAATATTTCTTATTTTTATTTTTCTCTGTGAAATGAAATTCTTTTAAAGAAAATATTTTAAAGGTAACCAGCCTCGTTCAAAGAGCTTCTTTTAAAATGTTTGGTATATTTCTGAATTTATGAGATTTTTTATTGGATTGCCCTCACATTTAAATATAATAATCACTATTAAAATAATAAAAAAATCATTATTTCGTGAAATTTATGACAAAAACTGAAAACATTTTATCGAAATTAATAAAAACATCATAAATCACTGGCAAGAAAATAATGATGATAAAAACATGTTTATGACTTTATGTTATATACAGGGTGACCCAAAAATATGTTAACATTTGAAAATTCAATAAGAGAATAACGTAGAGAGTAAGAGAATAACGTAGATTCAATAAGAGAATAACGTAGATAATTCAATAAATAACGTAGAGAGGTAAAACCTGACACACATGCGTGAAATGTCATGGAGTTATACATTTGAAAGCAAAAAATTGCTTAAAACGGACAACAGATGACCCTTCATATGATATCAAATGCAATAGTTAGTATAGCTGACTTTTAGCGAAGAGTATGTTCTTTGTAACACTATGTCTGCCGTCATTCATCAACAATACTAGACTTGCGATTTTAGCTAACCTCACAATCGGTAATCTCACGGATTCAGGTCTGGGGACCTGAGAGGCCAAGCATGATGGAGGTGGCGGTTCTGCACGCGATTTTCTCCAAATGATGTGTGCAAGAGATCTTTCTCACGTGTATCAATATGGGGTGGATCGCCATCCTGTATAAAAGTCATACCTTCCAACAGGTCTTTATCAGCAAGGCTAGGGATGACACCATTCTGTAACACTTCAGCGTAACTCGTACCAGTCAAACTGTCAATTTGAATAGCAGAACACGCATTTCCTCGAAAAAAAAGAGTTCGATCACTATTGATGTGATAAATCCACATCACACCGTGACCAGCACACAAAGACGTGGAAGAAAATTGACAAAGTCATGAAGGGACTGATTCCCTCTCTCATCACAGCTAATTTCATATACGATTCTCATGCGACGTCACTGACGTTTTGCTGTCCAGCTCCATGTGTTGACCTTTTTCTGCAATATTTTTTTTCCTTTCTATAAAACCCCACGTCATTTCAAACACGTGCGTCAATTTTTACCTCTCTATCTACATTATTCCGTAAATTACCGAATTTTCAAATCTTAACGGACTTTTGGGTCACCCTGTGTATTAACTATAATAGTAAAGTAGAATAATTGGAAAATATTGATTTAGCAATAATACATGGCCAAATAGTCACACAATAATAATCAAAAGTTTGAGTCAACACTCAAAAAATAAAAAATAAAAATTACGTAAACTGTTGAAGGAAAAATGATTTAATTTAAATTCGATAAGGTTAATATATTAACTCCGAAGCTACATCATACATAATAATATACAAACTCTGTGCACAAAATTTCCAGTTATCATGGTTACTGTAAATATTGTTGCGAAAAATTCGGCGGTTGCGCCTGTATGTAAGCTTTCCAGCATAACACTAGGGTTGCCATAAAATAATGTATGACAAGGTTGCCAGATTGGCGACTTTATCGCCCATTTGGCGACCAAATCGGCGATATTCCATGGTCCAACCGGGAAGCTTCTAGAATAATTTACTGTCGAGATATTTCTCGAAACCTGTGGAACCTAAGGAAAAGCTATATAAACCCTTGCGTTTCTGAGAGCCGGCAGAGTGTGATTAGTTGCGAGAGTTGTGAGAATAGCTGCTTACTGTGAGTACTAAGTTACGCGAGAGTTTTGTGAACGGAAAGCGATCGAGATAGTGCTTTGCCGTGAAGCTACCTTTACAGTATAGCTTGACAGTGTATTGGTGATTGTTCCACGGTGTTTATTATAAGTTTAGTGTTGCCGTGAAGTTACCTTTACAGTTACAGCCTGAAGCTGTGTTGCTGATTGTTTCAGCGTATTTATTGTAGATTTTCGACGCTTTTAAAGGCAATTTTGGAACTGTGCTGTAAATAGTGATTCTTGTAAATAAATTGTGCTTTTTACTGTTCTGCATCGTGTTTTCATCGGATACTCTCAAATATACACAAGTATTCAAGTTAAACGAACATAAAAAATACATAATGAAAATTCCCCTTAGATTCCTCAGACATACTGAAATGCTTATAATAATATAGTTAAAAAAGTAACACAAAAAATGTTGAAAACTGCCCTGACTTTCGGTGCGGCAGACGGTAACTTCCGGTTTGAAATCTTGAGAAAAACTGGCACATCTCCACTTCTCTTTAACATATCAAGAAAAGAAATGTTTTTTTAATAGTTAAGAATGTGGCCTTTAGAAATGTTAAATTTTACCTAAAGTTGGAATTTTGAATGAGGTCGGTTACCTTAAATGCAGACCATTAGAAAATGCTTTGCCACATATCTAGCGGGTTAAACTGTAATAGAAAAAAAATATTACTTTTAAATGGCTTTAGCAATCCTTTTAGTAATTATATATATATTCTAAAACTAAATTAAAGATCTTATGCCATGTTGAATAGCAACATTATGAGAAATGAAATTTTTGCTCTACAGTGTTGAAGCTTAAGTAAAAGCTGAATAAAATTCAGAGAATGGAGTTTTTAACGATACCTGATCTTTAAATATTCGCCTTGATAAAATAGTAGTTAATCAAAACAATAATATACTTGTAAATATTAATTAACCTACCTAAATTTCTATATCATAAAAAAATAATCTCTTAGAAAGCTGTTAAAATTATCATCGATTATAATCCAACTACAACAATTCCAGTGTAAACATAGTTACGGCGAACGGTCGAGCTATGGCAACAACAAATCACCAACATTCCGTTTGTAATAATCTCTTTCAGAGACATAATTCCAAAAAACGGTCCTGTGACTTGGCAAATATTTTGAAATTCGATGGATCAATACCCTATAACTAATTTTAAAGGTTTGTTATTTTAAGAGATCCTTACAAAAGGTCAAGTACAACTCCAGATTATATTCCTAGGAATACTAGTGTGTTACAGTATTGTGATGAATTTTGTATATACGTGAATAACTTATTTGTAAATTGTAGTATTTCCTTTCCTATATAATGATTTGAAAAGATTTGATTTGATCCTATATAATTGAAAAGCATCAAAATGTGAAGCATTGTCGGAAAAATATGAGAACAGGGTTAATTTAATTTAACATTGATGTAAGGCGAGATAGCGCCAATTTTGGCAACTAATTTTTATCGCCAAATTTGGTGGGAAATTGTCAAGGGTCGTTAAGCTTGGCTACTACTTGATAACATTTGGGTCCGATCCCTGCGTAATTAGTCCGATTCCTGTATAATTGTAATTGCATCCGGCAATCAATTGGTGCGATTTCTATGTAACTGTCTTTCAGCAATTTCAAGAAATTGAAACTATTAGAATTTTTCTGGTGGACATGGGATATATAGAGCCGGAGGGAGCATAACGTTTCAGTTTTAGCTCGGAAGTTCAGAATAAACAGAAATCATTGTGCCCATGCGTTCACTTTTTGATACGCTTTGCATTACTTTGTATTGTTCAACGTTCTTAGTAGTTTTGAAGCGGTAACCCCTGATTGTGCTTTATCGTACTGAGAACAGCTGGAGAAGTACCTCAAGCTTTCATAGGTTCTGTGTGCATTCTGTCCTTTACAAATCCTAACGCACGTAACATAAAAAGTTTATTTGTGTTTCTTAAAAGCGGTTTTAGTTAGTTGATTATATACATTTTGTCAGGAATCTGAGTTATGCAAATTGCTTTGAAGGTTATGTCTCACAGATGAGAAAGTGGTTAGTGACTTTGACTGCCGCACCGAAGGGTCCGGGTTGGAATCCCAGAGCATGGGTGTAAATTGTCTGTCTCTTTATAAGAGGCAACGGTGGCTCACCTATTAGGTGCCTCCGTAATAATGTGACCACAGTTTTTGGCCACAGTAGCCAACGCCTCTAACTGCTAGTACCTGACGCTGGAAGTAATAATAATAATAATAGTAACAGTAATCTTTGAAGATTATTCAAATAGTATGGCATTGGAGCCATAGGAAAATTTCGCATAGGTTAGAGACAATCACTCGTGATAACAGCAGGATCTCAGAGTTATTTGGAATGAATAAGAAAAGAGGACTTTCAACTGAAGAATTAAAAGAATAAACAGAGCAGTTTTAAGATTAAAAAAAATCAGTATGAGAACCGGTAGAAGAAAAATTGGTAGAATAAATGATAAGGAATATACGGCATTGGAGACAATTTTTATTAATTAAAATAACATTATGGATGTTAATAAAAATGATCTTATAGGGACTTACATTTATTTTAAATAACCAGTTAAATTTAATTTTAAGTTACTTTCCTATAAGCCTTCATTCCTCTAATTGTCAGTGCCAGAATATTTAAATTTGGTAGCGCGCGTAAGGAATGCAGATTCTACCAGTGGGAGAAAAAGTTTAACTATCGAGTTCTGAAGAGAAAGTTAGAGAGTCTGGGAAAACTCTGTGCGTATTTGTAACGCAAGCTTCGGCTTTGCATTTATTGCTGGTTTGACGTGGCTTAAACAGCTATTATCTTGCTGCCACTAGACTCATCTACGCCCTGTAGAATACAGGATTGTATGAGCCCTGTAGTTTAATTCTACTACTTGTTAATATCTTGAATTCTTGAGTTTTGATTCTACTGTTTCAGTTACCGCCCAAGCAGAGGCGTGGTATGTTAGCATCAAGTTGAAGCTTTGTTAATAATTTAAAGAATTTTATAAAGGGTAGTTTTAAACCTTCTTCGGTGCAGTCACTATTCTCCAGATTCTACGCAACAGATAGACAGCAGAACGTTACAATCTATCAGTTCAATGTATTACAAATTATGTGTTTTTTAAAAATTATTTTACTTAGATTGATTACTTGAAAGAAATGAAACTGAAAGTGACCGTAAAGGGCTTTTGTCAACGGTTACCTGCAGGCTGATTGTCACTTGTTCTTAACATATTCGTCATTGCGGCAGAGTGAGGCAGCATTTATTTTTTTAATTTAAACAACATTTTCAATTAAAACGATCTACATCGTTACCCGTTGGCACTGTTTGTTAAGTTGAAGGTCTGAGAATAACTCATATAAGACGATGAAGTATATTTAGGTAGACATTTAAATTTAAGTTAAACCAAGTGAAATTATATCCATCAAGGCTGTTGTCAACAATGATTAAAAGCAGAGAGTTGCTTGGTGTCAACTGATAGGCTACACGTATGAACTGTTGGTTACCAGCAGCCTAGCAGATGAATGTCACTGAAGGTGAACCATTAAGTCATTAGAATGAGGCAGTGGAGTAAATTTAATTTTTAAAATTAAAACGCGTTTGTTTTTAATCAACCTATAAGTGACAAGTTTTCTATGGTGCAAGGACTTTAAAATAGATTTTTTATGTTAAAAATTAAACCAGAACACAACAGTGCTTTCAAGGCTGTTGGTCACCGATGACTTACAGGTTGGAAGCCACTAGTATTTGACATGTTACTCATCACTGTGAGACAATGCAAGGAATTTACATAAATCAGTGGTCTTAAAATTTTATCGTCTCACGAAACCCATAGAACTAACTGTAAGGGATTTTCAGGGAACCCTATTGTACCCTTTGAAAAATATATCTTAAAATAATATTTAAAGTAGATTAATAAGTACTTTATGTAAATGCAATTAAAGAAAAGGTACTGGGTTTGTTATAAAAATAATTTAATATAAAATTCCTGTAACTTATTGTACATATTCATGTATTGTCATCTGTAGAATTAACTCGTGTTTCAGGTGTCCCCTACCCTTGAATCATACTTAGCAACTGGGATTTGCTTGCATTTTTTTATACAAACTGTAGATGTCTAGCTACACTTGTAATTGAAATTTAAAGAAAGTAAGAATGTAACAAATCATTAATAAACTTGAAAGGCTAACGACTGGCTCCTTAGCTTAACTACCGAATCGGCTCTGTTGATCTTATCTGCATTTAATTTGTTTCTACAGTTTGTTTTTGTTGACATATACTTTGAAAAAGAACTCTTAAATACGTTGTTCTAAATGATATTAAAATGTTCATAGTTGTGTAATAGAGTCTCTGCGTTCTTTTTGGTAGCATACAACGTAGATTCTATGTAGAAACAGATGCGCACATTTGGTGCCACAAAATTCACCGCCACTTGTGGCTAAATTAAATTTAACAGAAAATAAGAATGTAACAAATCATTAATAAACTTGAAAGGCTGACAACAGGCTCATTAGCTCAACTACCGCTAAATCGGCTGCACACAGCAAAGCCAAGCCTAGGAATATCAATATAACTCAAAAGGTGTCTGACACCGACTAGAGCGCTAACTGCAAACTCGCAGCATAAACATTGGAACTAACTCCGGTACTACTCTTTCGAACTCTTGAAACGCAGCTTAAATACTGCTTTCAAGCCTGCTTAGATTTGTATAACTACATGATTAAAAAAATTTCATTCCGCAGGAAACTGGAATCAGGAGGGAAAGGAAAGTAAAACTAAAAATAATTGGTTGGAATAAAATAAAGTCCTTACAACGTGAGAAACTTCTGTGTATTTTCGTGAATCTGCAACCAAAATTTTAGGAGCTATTCTTGCTTAAATTTAGCCTTTAATTTAGAATCTTTTGCATATCGATAAATTCATTTGCAAGCTTTGATTTATTGTAGACCTTGAGAGAATTTTTTAGTTACTTTTTTTACTTGATGAACAATAGTCAACTAGTGAATGGCCTTTATAATTTTCTGCTCGAATTTTTATTTTAGTTCACGGAACACAGTTTGATGATCATTAAAATATATATTTAAATTAAATTAAATTACCGAAGTCTGTGGATGTTGGTCATTAGTATTCGTCTAGGTTTCTGGTGACCTACGCGTTGTGGGTCATTTCGGATCAATTCATACAGGTATGGAAAATGCAATAAATTTAAAAATGCATAAATGCCTTGAGCTTTGACTGTAAAGCAAACCACTTGGTGTAACAGTAGAGGTAAACTTTTAGAGTTATTAGATTTTTTTTTAAATGCAGAAGACATGAAAAATGAGCAATACCTTCACCGGAACTCGATTAAAATTACATTTAATTACAACGGTGCTGATCACCTTTAATCTATAACTTGAGAGTCATGTAGAGGCATTGCATGCGTTTTCCGGTGACTTAGAGGTCGAGGGTCATTTTGGATCAAATCATACAGGTATGGACAATGCAGTAATTTCAGATATGCATAAATGCTATGAGCTCTGACGGTAACGTAAACCACTTAGGCGTAATAGTAGTGGTAAACTTAGATACACATTTTCAGTTAAAATTAAATTGAATCCTAACGATGCTTATCAACGATGTTGATAGCTTTCAATCTAAACTTGAGGGTCACAGTGTTCCATGCGTCACCAGTGATTGTTGGTCAAGCCATATGTCACAGATATGGCGCAGTTCCGTAAATGTACACTAAACTGAAGCTCAATGATCCTTAACAGAGCTGTAGTCACAAGTGTTTCAAGATTCAAGGTTTCACTTTTACAGATTGTGACTTGCAATTAATGGATCATTAATGGATTAATGGATTAACACAATCATTAATGGATTAATGAAATTAATGGATTTTTAGATTTGAGACAGAGCTTAGGTTAATATCCGCCTGTACTGTGAGTGCAAATCTAACCACATTCACAAATTTAAATCAAATGAACTGAACTCAGTTCATTAATAAACAGTAAATAAATTCTGATGTATGGAAACACAAAGCCTAGAATAATAATGATTTCTTATTTTACATTATTATTATTATTGATATTAATACTGACATTATTAAATATACGAAGGCCTAGCTTCGCTTATTTTTTAAGATATACCGGCATCATACTGAGAGTCAAAAATGTTCATTTACAAGCTACAAATATTAATAAATTTCTAAAAGTAGCTTTTCCTACATACAAAAGCAAATTTAAGATGCATATTAGCATCATGATGGATAGAATATGTTTTGTACTCTTTGTATTTAGAAATACAGTATGAAGAAACGAACATTTGGAAAAAAATATATATTGTAATTTAAGGTCAAGTTTTAAATATTACAAGTTAATGAGAACATTTGAATACTCAGGCAAGAAGTTCAGCTGTAATGTTTTCAAAAAAGACATAAGAGTGGACCGTCGATCGGAAAAAAATAAACATGTGTTCGGAAATTTGTAGTCTATGATGATAAGAAATTTTGTTAACTAGTCACAACCCTGAAATTGACCATCCTCGCCTTGATACAATATTGAAGAGACTTATTGTTCATTTATGTTAAAATTTGTTGAATAATCCACATTTAAATTTTTCTTTAAAATTTAGAAATAACTTTTTCAACTATTGTTTGATAAAATGCTGCAAAGATTTTCAATAGTTTTATGCTAACGCCCTAATACAATGATTAAGTCAATAAAAATTACATTACAGGATTTTGCAAGGTGAACAACTTGGTGACATCCCCCTCTCTGAAGAACTGCAGCATCTAAAACTTTCCTTTAAAAATAGCTATTGAATAAAAAAAAAGAAAAAATTAGATGAAATCGGATGCAAATGACGTTCTATGGCTGATGGCTTCAATAGGAAGCTTTGCAAGAAGCACCATCCGGAAGACGGAGAATCTAGATCAAGGTTACCTGTGGATACGCCTTTCTGATGAATGTTAACCATCTTTTAAATACCAGTTGGTGTGTACCTAAAAAAAAAAAGCTCACCACCTGTTTGATTTTAGCATAAATGTCTAAAATGATCTCATAGTTCCACGCAGAAAAAAATCTTATCGTACCTTGACCACAATTTTGTTTATTTTTTAACTTTTCGGGAGAACCATTCTCCCAAAGAGTATAAAAGCTGGACCATTAAACTCTCCCAGCACTTCAATTTAGGAAGACAATCCAGCTATCTAAAAACATGAAGGTGAGTTTCAACTCTTAAATTTCTTCTGATTAATATTAACTTCATTATTTGAAACCTGAATAATTTATTACTGTTGAAGGCAATAGCTGTCTTCCAAAACTGTGGATTCAGAAATCTTACAAAGTAGAATCATGCTATTAGTAATACATTTAATTTAATTGAGAAATGCCTTTTAATGAAAATTTTTTCAGTCAAAATGATTAACGTTAAATAAGATGTTCCTGCGCCAATCGAAATTTTGAAATTTTAAAGGAAGATAATTGTTTTTAGGAATATTTGGCCCTCAGCCGACTTCGGCTTGATCACAACTAAGATCAGAAGTGGTGGTCACTTTATTACGGAGGCACTTAACAGGGGGGCCACCTTTGCTTACTATAAAAGAAAGGACAGTTACAAAAACACTTTCTCCTGGATTCGAGCCCAGGCCCTTTGGGATTACAGTCGGCGCCCCTAACCACTATACTGTCTGGGCAACCGGAAGCTAACTTTAAAACGAACTATTCAAAATGAATTATTTTGAGTAATTTACTTTTGGTTCTACTTCGTAATATTCATGCTTTATGTGGAATGTCATGTAAAATATATTTATAGTTTTATAAAACTCTTGTTAAGGGGGCCACTTGACAGGGATTTTATTATAGCTCTGTTTAATCTTTCAAACATCCTGCAGAATTTGGAGAGAAGTAATTTTAATCAATGGACAAAATTTAACTATAGATTTGCATTAATTTTAACCTTAAAAAACTTCAACAATTCGACAAAGCAATTTAATCTTCTCCCTATTGTGGCAGGAAATATTCTACTTGCTTTTGGCGATGAGAGGCAGTATTAGGTTTTCTTTTGAAATTATTAAGACAATTTCAAGTTTGAATTTCACTTAAAGCTTATTCTGGCATGCACTTCTTGCATTTACTGCTAATTATTTGTTGCGATTGCGTTACCTTTATTTGTTATAAGTAGTAAAATATTCGCTTCAGAGGTTATAATATAAAACTGTGGCAAAAGTAATCTTTAAAATAAAAATTGAAAAGATTTAATTAAGTTTTTAGCAAGTTTTAGCAAATAAATGTTTAGTTGTCCGATATTATATATCTGTATTTAATTTAATTAGTAAATAATAAAAGAATAAAACAAATTTTAGTTATTATTATTATACATAACAAATCAAAAAGTTTGACATGGCGCGCATAGAAGTTTTCGATAGTAACAGCAATTTACAACTTGATGAAATGAATGAAGATAACACGTGAAGAAATACCCTTTCAAAAGGTTCACACAAAAGCAGGAATACAAAAGAATAAGGGAAATATAAGTGGTCTATATGATAATTTGTCTGAAAAATGAAAATTAATTTTATGAAGTAAAATCCTCTTTAAAACTGCTGCAATGCATTAAATAAATCAATGGTTTCTTCTCTTTCTTCTTCTGCATTGTAAGTCATCTTCTTAATTTAAATGAATATTAAGTCTTATAGAATTTTTTCAGACACATTCTTCAGGCTTTAAGAACTTCAGTGCTCAATGTTTAGTTCTAAACTTAAACAGTTTCTAGTATCTTAAACTAAATAGCAGCTTTTTCAGAAAAATCTCTAATTCGAAATTTTTTGTTACTTATCCTTCTGATCTGCATTATTAATAAATAAGGCCCATGAATTTATCACAGAAGAAACATCCGTTGTTAAGAAAGACGCTGGTGAACCTGATTTTTGCCCAGGTCTATCTCAGTGTTTACGTAGAACATTCCGGGGAACGGATTTAAGTACATCTCTTACACAGCCTCTCAAGAGGCACTTAGGCTCGATAGATTTTAAGTGCCCCCATGGAGCAAAGACACTGTGCTTTTACAAATATCTGAGAGATAAGGTCGGTGAGATGTGAACCTTGACCCAAAAATATAGATACTGACGTCAAATTTAAGCCGTTTGTGTATGTGCTTCTTCCAGCTGAGCTTTTTCTAATTAACGATTAAAATGGTTTTCCTTCTGAATTTATTATTATTTTCGTATTCCATCTTAAGGCACTACACGGAAGAGAGGGATACTTTCGTGAAAGGACTTTTTAAGGAAAACTGGCTTGTATTAAAATATTACACACGGGGAAAACTATGGAAATGCCCAAACAACCGTCCGGTTTCCAGGATTCGAACTTCGGACCGAACTACCAATGTTCAGGGACTTTACCACTCGGCCGCTGGTTGGCCTTCCTCTTGAATACTTTCTTTATTGTCGCAAACATTAAACTTTTGTCTAATTACTTAGAAATGGTCCCACAAATTCGTTAAAATCATTAAAAATATCATTTTATAATCCAAAACTCTTATACTAATGATTCGTATTTCAGGTTCTCATCTTGTGCACTCTTATCGCTGCTTCCCAGGCAGCAGTCTTGCTCCATCATGGACTTGTCGGAACTGGAACCAGTGCCCAATACAGAAGCCAGGATGTAAGAAATTATATTTTCATAATTACATTTGTATAAAACATTGCAATACATTAATAACATTTTTTAAGAAATTGAATCGTTATTTAAGTATTAATTTCATATTTAGCTAATTATGCTGTGAAAATAAGTGCAGAAAATTGGTAACCTTCTCTTAATCAAAGTACTCAGCTAAGATTATTATTGCATCTTTAACCTAGCATGACACATAAGCAGTAGAATTTCTAATAAAATATGTAAATGTATAAAAAATACATAAGAAAATATAATACTAAACTTTGAATGAATTAATAAATAAGGCTCAACATCCGTGTACACTTATCAACTATATGCAGACATCAAGTAACAGTTTACGTGAACATATTCAATTATAAATAAATATTTCATACATAACTTAATCGTCTAACAATCAATTCTTGTTTATTAAATTAACGTTTAGTTAAAAAATGAAACATTTATTCTATATGTGAGCAGTGTGTTACTAGTTATGATGGCAAAGACATTTGTATTTGATTTTGTTAACTAAAATAAGGAACACTTTTTTGTGGATTTTCTTGAAATGATGAAGTTTGCAAGTATTTATATATAAGCCCTTCTCATGCTTTTAGGGACTTGGCAACTACGCCTTCGGTTACAACGAGGGTCACGGATCTGGTGCCACATTTCGCAAGGAAACCGGTTCCAATGGAGTCGTTGCCGGCTCTTATGGCTTGGCTGTAGCTGATGGAAGACAACGTGTTGTCAACTATGTAGCCGACGCAGCTGGATTCAGAGCTGACATCAAGACCAACGAACCAGGAGTTGAGCCCAAAGACCCAGCTAACACTGCCATCAACAAGGCTGGAGTTGTCGTCGCCGCTGCTGCCCCAGCACTGGCCTACGCCGCCCCCGCTGCTGTCCATGTCGCTGCTGGTCATCCTCTTGGAGCTTACAGCTACAACACTCTCGTCGGACACCACGGTATTGGACACCACGGACTTTGGTGGTAGATAATACGTAGATAAAATAAATTATAAAGATATCTATTTGTGCCATTGGACTCACGATTTTGCAGACCTTAATGTTGTCAGTCGCGAATACTCTCGCTTCAGATAAGGGGCTTGGTTGCCTAGTACATTGTATGAAAATTTTCTTCACCTTTTGGGGCCAATTCAAAAATACGTGGAGAAATAAAAAGCTTGTTACATAAACATGTCTTTGTGTCTTCTTTGCTCAAAAGAATGCATCATGTAA
Source organism: Stegodyphus mimosarum (assembly GCA_000611955.2). NCBI lineage: Eukaryota > Metazoa > Arthropoda > Arachnida > Araneae > Eresidae > Stegodyphus > Stegodyphus mimosarum. The sequence continues at coordinate 139,458 of KK118550.1, forward strand.
GATGTATGAGCTCAAATATGCATATATAGAACATTTAGTTTATTATCAGGGATTTTTTTGTTATTTCAAGAAATTGTATTTGAATTATTTAAACTAATAAGCAATTATATTGTACTAATGAGTAAAACTGACGACTTCTTGTAAGATACTTACAGCTTTAACTTTTCTTCATGGGTTTAAGAAATAAAAGAAAAAATTCGAGAATTTGTAAGTTTCTATTTTTGGAATCACAATAAGAACTGGCATTTTAATCATAAAATAGTAATTATAGTTGTTTTCCTTAGAATTAAAAATTGCGTATACTAAAAATATTTTTCCCTATTATAAAACATTTATTTGCTTGTGAAACTGAAAATACCGGGTTGGCAAGAAAGTAATTTCTGTTTTTAGTGGGAATTAAAACTCAATTTTTTCTAAACGAAAAATGAGCTTTAATCAGTCAAATTTCTTCTATTCTGTTCGATGATCGTTTGCCATCTTTCTGGTAACTTTATGATTGCACATGCAATGTGTGGAACTGTATGTACAGGTGGGGGAGATCACTTTTAGCACCTCTTGTAAAGCACTTTCATTTCTCAACCATAAAGGTATGTCATGTAAAAATTTGGTTTCATTTCTTCCTGTTATAGGATTTTTATCACACTTTTGCCGAAGCCCCTTTCGAGTGGGACACCCTGTAGAATAGCTGCTGTGTTTGCTTACGATAGAAACGAGAGAAAGTCTTTTTATTAGAATAGGCTTTATGAAAACTATGTTATCAATAGGCGAGCTTAGAAACATCTCTTAAGAAAAACAGGGAAACAGGAGAAAGCTATGTTATAGAATTTTAAGAACATTCGAAAGAAATACCATTCACAAAGGGAAATAATTCTTGGGAATGTGAAACATTTCAAGAAGATTCTATTCGTCATTCGAAGATCCATGTGGATAAGTTTTAACAAACTCAAGTCAAAATTAACCATTTAACTACGATTAGCTGTAGAATATGTTTTTACTTCTTCTTCCTAATCATGTTCTCAGATATAGAATTTTATTGCTCCTTTAGTTTTACCAGCATATTCCAGATCACACTATCAAGGTATGTTAAAAATGTATCAAGAATTAATATTAGAACCGGGACGCATATTTCGTAAGTGCACATCTGAATCGCCACCGAGGGTGTGGCTTCTAGAATGGGCCAATGGGCTTCCAGTAATATTCTATCATTTCAATTAACTTTGCCGCGCGTTAAGCAGGATGGTCGAACATGTTTTGCCACACAATTTCCTGTATAAAATAATTACAGTATCGGGGATGTTTTGCGAAAATTTTCATTGGGAAATTAGATAAAACATAAGCATAATTACATATGTAAAATAGTAGAAGTTTTAGCATTTTTGTTGCGGTCTATGCGAAAAAATGTTTCTATAATAATAGATAACGCACAGTTCTGTTCAAAATGAACATTCGTAATTTATATTCCTACAAAATTAGTGTGTTAAATTTCGCATTAATAAGTGTCCACTCTTAAATATAGTTCCTGCACAAGAAAACTCTTCAAACAGAATGAATTTTATTTGTTCTGTTTCACTATTCAATCTCATTTGCAACAAATATTTTAAATTTATTCATATATAACTTTTAACGTGAACAATAGCTGTAATCAGATCATTCACAATATATACTTGGAATCACGCACTTTCAAAATCAAAGGAATGCAAGCACTGAGATAAGAAAACACTAGATTTATTGTAATACTTCCAGTCATTCTCAGCTCAGTAAAAAAATTATGCATTTGAATTTTCTTAATTCACAAGTATTAATCAATGTATAATATTTGAGGCTAATTGTAGTTTGAGTCATTTTCTCGATATAAAGAGCGATGATACGCCAGGAACATTAATCCGAATAGCGGTGCGTGATAAGTTTCGCGAAAGTGAAATATTGACGAATAAATAAACTTACAAAGCGAAAGCACTGCGAGATTTTCTACTAATGATAGCAGTATTTATACGCTATACATTTATAACTGTGAAGCAAATTCAAAATGAAACGCAAGCAAGAACATGCACTCAAAAGCCCAGTTAAAAAAAATCACCGTCACAAGAGCAGTAGAAGCTCAGTTGGTCCATTTTTAAAACCCCTCCCTCAGTGGCGATACTGATCTGCACTTGTGAATTATGCAGCTGGGACCATTAGGAGTCGTACAATGAATTTTGCTAAATGATAAACTGAATTAAAAACTGACGTTGTGGAGAATCCGAGCAATTTATAGTTGATAAGAGGATAAAAAGAGAGGATAATGGGGTAGTTCTAATTACTTTGCAAGGTTATTGGCGTACATCGATTGTAAGCTGGGTTCTAAATATATTTAACTTGAACGTGATGTGGGCATTTTCATATAGCGTACATAAGAATGCGACAAAACAGGAACAAAACAAATATAATTTACATAAATTTAGTAACATAATACTCCACCGGCGTATAGCGTGTAGCATAAATCATCGTGACATTCTCTTCTTATTCTATAATCTCGAACTCTTAGCTGAACACGCGCCGTTCAGCTAAAGTGCACATGTGCGGTGTTCATTAAATAATCACAGATATTATTATTTAAATGAACCGGTTATTTATAATTTCAGACTTTACTATCACTTCTTCTTTCCATTTTCTCACTAAAATGCAAATTTAGTTAGACAGTATTAAGTCGAGGCTTAAGACAAAACGTGTTTTCGCATCTAGAGGCCACATTACTAGGTTTCGCCAGCTCTGATAAGATTGAAATTATTCACTTTTGCGGGCAGCTGCTATCATTTAAATTGTTATTCTGGCAAAAAGTTCTGAGTCAACATAGTTTTTCAAGATTAAATTGCGTAATCGTAAACCTAGTAGTCTAGGTCATTCAAATTTAAACTAGGTTAGTTCAAATTTAAACTAGGTTAGTTCAAATTTAAACTAGGTTAGTTTAAATTTGAATTTGATTGTTACTTTAAGTTACATCGCCACAAATGGTGACAGCTTATGTAAGCACAAGATGTGCATTTTGTGTTCAAGTTAAAGAGACATTAGGTATTTAGAAGCAGGAGAAATGAAAAAGGAGCAATGCCCTCGCCAGGACTCAAACCACGGACCTCTCGAATATGCGTCGAGTGGTCTTTCAGTTACAAAACGAAGGCATGCTGAAAGGCGGGCGAAAATGCATTATATACTCCCCTTTCTAAAGGGCGACTGGGGTTTAGGGAACCCCAATCGCCAAATTTTGGTGATGAGGAATTATTGTTCACTACCATTTAGTTCCGGCTCCACTGAAGAGTCACTAGGTTATTTTGAAGCAGGAGACATGAACAGTGTGCAATGCCCTCGCCGGGACTCGAACTTGGATTTCTTGAATACGCGTCGAGTGTGCTACCGTTACGCCACGAGGACGTAATGGAAGGAAGAAGAAAATATCTTGTAGTGGAACTTACCAGCATTACAATTTTATAGTTGCCGACATGTCACTTTAAATGTTTCACTGCGGCTAGTTCATTAAATAAATTACACAACGCACGAATGCGTCTCTTCCATCTTTATTCAAGCGCACGGATTCTAGATATAAGTGAGAACATGCCTGTCAGAAACAGAAAATTCTGCCCAACTAACTTGTTGCCTCACTTATAAGGTAGAAAAACTTAAATATAGACTGCTTTTATACACTGCTGGTAATACTCACTTGAAAGTTGCACTGCACAGAAAATTTAATATATCAAATTAAAAATAATGAAGTCACTGTGATTAGTATATTTTTAATTTTTTAAATTTTGGTTTGTGACAGGGATGTGGCAGCATGTTCACCTATTACGGGCAGACGTTGTTCTCCGTTTTACATGCGGAGCCCGGTAAAAACGTAGAAGCCTGAAATCCCTTTCCCTCCACTAAACATTTAACAATAATCTTTTGTTCCACAGACCAAGATACTTACTTCTTATTCATTACCCACGCATGCACCTCTTGTGATTGACAAGATCGAAAATTAATTAAGCACTCCTACAGTGTATAACTCATGACTGTTTTAGCTAGGGTTATTTACTCTAACGCATGAATCACAGCGGAAAACTTCAACAGCTTGGAACATATAGGAAAACCTTGATGTTCACAGTCACCGAGTTTTCGATGATAAAATAAAAAACAATGTACTCAACATACATATTATTTATATAAGCATTAATACAGTATTTAAAACTATAAACAAAGGAAAATTAAAGACAAACTGTTAGTGCTAAATTAATTTAATGGCTGGTTTAATAGTTATGTAACTAATGAGGAGCAAGCAAACTGCTTTTAAGGTTTTATCTGCAGATGTAATCTTTCCTTCATCCCTACAAAATTTTGCCACTTCAAAAATACTGTAAATTTAAGGGCCCAGTTTCCGCATTTGCTGTAACGTCAAAGTATGTCAGGAGAGTTTCACTGATTTTAGAGTTTATTTTTATTAAATTAAGTTTTAACAAAATATTTATAATTAACATATTTGTAAAAAATCTGTAATTATTCTGTAATCAAAGTAAACGGAACCTGCGTATTGCTACGAATTTCGTACAGATGTAAATAATTTTAGTAAAATTATATGTGAAATTTTAGCACTTTTTTTTGTGTAATGTAACATGAAAGTTTGAGGAAGGGAAACTTTACCGGAAAAGTAAGAATACAGGGGCAGGTCTCTTTAACATTGAGGAAAAATTATCTTGCTAAATTGGCGAGATATTGCTAACCTGACCATGCTTTTGGCGACTAATTTTGTTCATCAAATTTGACGAAAATTCGTCAGAAGTCTCCAAAATTTGACGACCATTTGATGACATTTTGGTCTGGTCCCTGTATAACTGTAATAGGTATTGTAACTGAATAACTGCAATTTATCCTTATGTAATTGCAACCGTATCCAGCCCTCATATGCCTACTAGTAATTTTAAGAAATGGAATTTAATAGAGATTTCTTGCTAGCCGGATTAAAACTCGGTCGGAGAGAGCATCTGCTCTTGATTGTCAGTTCAGATCTGAATTCATAGTGTTGAGATATCCATGAGAGCTTCGCCTTTTAGAGGCACTTTGCATTGCGTTGTGTTTAACGTTGTTAGTTGTTTGAAGTGTAATTACTAAATCTATTCTTTGATACTGTGAACAGATCTACGAGTACTATAGCAAGTTCCAGAATTATGATATGTTCCTTTTCGTAAAATAAATTTTATCAAACTATCATCAATTCTATGTGCATTCAACCCGTTACGAACCCATACTCACGTAACAATATGTTAGTATTGAAATAAAGACAATGGAAACCTAAACTTAATTTTTCTTAGCCAATAGTTAAAAGCAGAAGAGTTGTCATACGAAAGAACTTTTGGTATTTTCTAGATGAAGTTGGAGCTTCTTTTATTACTGGAATATCCTTTTAATTACTCTAAAAAACTCGTACTGTTTTGCGGGTATACCTAGAAATACATCTATTTAAGGTGATGGTAAACATTCTGTAGGTTATAATGCAAAAAATGTTTTCGAAAAATTTTAAAAATTGCTAAAAATATAAATGTTAAAATTAAATCATGAAATACCTGCGAATTTTATTTGGACTGAATTTAAATTTCGAATTGTGAAAGAACGGATCTAGTGAGTTTAATAAAAAAAGAAAGAAATATATACCAATTAATACTGAGGAGCTAAAGTTTTGACAGTTTGTTTTAAAAACTTTCCCTGCGATCTTTACAAAACTTCGCATCTTTACATAAATTGAGTCGTAGAATTGAAATATGGCAAAAAATTGGTATGTCTTTTCAGAAAAAGTCCGATTTCGTGTCAAATTACCTGTGTTAAAACAATGCTATATGTAAATCTAATACATGCACTGAGTCGCCTTTCGAAATATGAAAAACGCAAGTTAAATTTCGTCGATTGGTCCAGTAGAATGGGAGATATAAAACAGTCTTCTATTTTTTTAGGGGGGGGCGATAGTGTATTTCACATTTGCCTTGCTTCATTGTAAAGATTAGAGGATCTATTGTTTTAAAAGTACTTATGTTAAAAGCAAAACTCTAGATAGTTAATAAGAGCATAGTAAAAATTTAATAACTTTGTGTTTTTTGTTCTCCTAGTGATACTGCATCATTACGCAATATTTAATATTAACTATTTTAATTAATACATTTACATTATATGTTTGTATATAACGCAAGTATTTTCTATTTAAAATATGATACTGGTATATAGCATGTTTTCATATACAACAAATGTGCTTATTATTTTGCTAATTATAAATCTCAGATGTGATGATCTCGCTAGTTAGTTAATGTATAGAAATTATTAAGTTTTAATTCATATAATTAAAATTTCTTTAATCCACGTCCTTTTTAAATAACATACAAAATTTAAAGTCCAATTTAATTAATTTTAAAGTCTAAATTCCTAACTTATTCCATTCAAGTCTATATTTATTCGTAAAAGTATTAAAAATTTCAAAAACTGAAACAAATTTCCACATTTATTGCATTAAATTAGCAACAAGCCCTGAATTAAACTGATCTCGTTTCTCTAGATCAGAGTTTCTTAAACTGTGGGTCCCAACCCCCATGGAGGTCACGGGACCTGCAGCTGGGGGTCAACAAAAATTTTAGTAGTTTTGAAATTTCTTTGACTTATTATAATAATTTTACAGTTGCAAAATATTTTTACACAATATATCTGAAAATAGATATAGATAAATTAATGCAAACAAAGAAAAAACGAAAACGTTTCGACGCATTCTTTTTATAATACAAACATTAACTTTACTTGCTTTGTACGTGACAATGTCATTTTGTCTGTATGTCTTAAAATTAGTATAACGAATAATGAAGTTAATGACCTAAAACTGCAATAGTATATTACAGTACAAGTGAAAAAATGTACAGTTTCACTCACGTGTGCGTCGGATTTGCGCAATGCTTATGGGGTCTTACAAAATATTCGTAAATATTATGTGGTCATGGGGTCGCGAAAAATATCTCAGTGATAGACATTCTAAAAACATTTAAGAATCCCTGTTCTAGATCATATTAATCTTTAAAATTTATTTCTCTTCTTGAAACTAAAAAGCCATCAATACCATTTACTTATAAAATAAATTTCAACAGTAAATAATGTTAAATTAAATTGTTGGACCATTAAATCACATCCACAAAAAACTATACAATTTGCACTTAATACAGTTCTCACAGCAGCCTAAAGCCCCCCCAAAAAAAACACATAGACAAAAGAAAAGGAAAGACCAAAGTAAAATTAAATTCGGAAGCACCGAATACAGTAACTAATTTTGTAAGACGCATCGAATTCATCTTCTTTCTTTTCAATTGATTACACAAACTTTAAATTTTAATTGATTCTTGCATCTAACAAAATTTAGCTAGACATCTATACGATAGTAAATTTCTAAGTTAAATAATGTTAAACTAAATCTGTAGCACACTAAGTCAAACACACGAAAACCTAATCAGTTTGCATGCCCTAAGAAATGGTTAACATCAACACACTTACAATCCTTAGAAACACTCTTTTCAAAATGGGATGTCTGCTAAAGAAAAGATAAGATTAATGCGAAATCCTATTTAGATGACTTTCTCTGTCGATGATATCCTGAAGAAGCTCTGAGACAACTACTGGCACCATGATAACTTGGAATCTGGATCAAGGTAATAGCGAACACACCTTGCTCTGGAATGTCAACTGAAGTTCCAGAGTTTTTTTTAAGAAAAATTCTAGTATCTGCTTTGTCAAAGGAAAGAAATTGAAAATTTCGACTATCGTTTTGTTTTATGCATAAATTCTCAAACACGTATTATTATACTAATTAAGCGTAGTTAAAACTATTCCGCCAATACCTCATCGTATGTTTGATTTTTTTTTTTAAATCTTGAAGTTTTCCTTTGTAAGAAGTATAAAAGCAGAAGTCTGCAGCGATTCCGACATCCAATTTTCGGAGACATTCCAACCATCAAGAAACATGAAGGGGAGTTTTCAATGTTTGTTATACACAAAGACTGCCTACTAATAGTTAAGTCTTATTTAATAAATATTTAAAATTTTAATCCCAACTTGTTTCTGTAATCAGTTTTGTTTGGCTTCAAACTATTCAAAAGCAAAAAATGAATCTGAAATTCTGTTATTGACATCTTCGTTAAAACATTAGATGTATAAAAAATGTTTTCCTGCATCATTTCGAAATGATATTTTTACATCGCCTTCACCCCTTTTTACAGTATTTAAATTGGATTTGTTGGATAATGGCTAAACACACAAGGTCTATTCACCTAAAGGGAAATACACTTTCGGGTAAAACTTTCTCAGGAAAGCTGTCTCATACTCTCATTGGAGATGGCAAAAATCACGAAAACATCCATACAGCTAAGCAATGTGAAGTGGTGAAGATATCAAATTTTAGTTTGGGCGCCACTGTGGGCACTATTAGGATTTTCAGTGCATGGGACATAAAACATTCAGCTGCTACCTAAATGGAACACTTTAATAGGATTTGAACCACAGATTTTTTGAACTGCCAGCTGGAAATGCTGATTACTTACTCTACTAGATCACATACGGAGGATGCGAGAATCACTTAGAAAATTTCTACGATTCGAAGCAATATATTCTTATAAAAATATTCCCGCGAGTGCTTAAATTCTTTTAACAATGTAGTAACTCTTAATAATGTATAGTACTCAGCTCTTTATTATAAATACTCCCTTTAGTTTTTAGAAAATAATCAAAATAATCAATCGATTTTTTTCCTAAAATTTTTCCGCGAGATTTCAATTTCCACATTTAAATAAAAATTACTTTACGATGTAAAGGTAATTTTTCTTTTGAATTTTTAGGAAGTTTTGCTGAAAGATCACAATAATCGATAATTTGCCTCAAATAATCGATATGAGCAAAACATTTAAGCTATTGAATTTTATCTGATAATAAGTAATTATTCTACACTAATTTTAAATAACCACAAATTTGTAATTTATAAGTTACACAGAAACATTTTAAGAAAAGGAAGTTTCTAATAACGATTAGTTAGCTCAGATAGCGCATTGGAAGTTTATGTTTGATTAATAGCTAAAATATTATCACACTAGTAATTAAAAAAATTAAATTCTGCTAAATGGAACCCGATTTCATGCCTAACTATTAAGTACGCTCAATCTTTTATGCTTTCGGGTTTTTCTTCACATACAAATGAGATGTGACACAGTTTCTCTCTGAAAGTCTCCCACGAAGTATAAAATCTCTTTGCACGGCCTATAGTGCTTTCCACAATCAAAGAGAATTTTTAAAATCATTTTCCTTATGATCACGTTTTGCTAAATTTTGAAATGATATGATTATTATGAAATTTCTATGATAGAAATGTTCATTCACTTGAGCATTTCGGTTGCTTAAGTAAAATCAAGAATGCAGTAGGAAATTCCATTCATTCTTCTCAAAGGGAAATTTTGCTTTGCAGGTCCTCATTTTCTTTGCCCTTGTAGCTGCATCTCAGGCAGCTGTCCTCATGCACCCGGGATTCATTGGAAGTGGAGCCAGCGCTCAATTTAGAAGCCAAGACGTAAGAAACTATTCTTAATACGTATTTCAAACATTATACTAGTCTTTGTTTCAGAAAAAAATAAATGCTGCTTCTAACGAGCTAGATAGTCATATTATCATAAGAATTCTGTAGTTAATACAGTTTCGTAATCTTCAGATTAAAAGAATTAATTTCAGTGTTTTTTTGAAGAAGGGTATGCTGTAATTTTAGCAGGATCACGAAATGTATTATGATGAACACAGTTTCTGTCTCACTGATGGAACAACTTGTAATAATTTCCCCTTTTCTGTTAGTAAAAATAACTATTATATTTTTCCTTCGAATTCTGTAGGCAGTTGGTAACTATGCTTTTGGATACAACGAAGGCCATGCTTCTGGTGGCTCATTCCGCAAGGAAACCGGATCTCATGGAGTCGTCGCCGGATCTTACGGATTAGCTGTAGCTGATGGCAGACAACGTGTTGTTAACTACGTAGCCGATGCCGCAGGATTCCGTGCCGATATCAAGACTAATGAACCAGGCGTTGAGCCCAAGGATCCCGCTAACACTGCTATTAACAAGGCTGGTATCGTTGCTGCCCCTGCCATTGCTTATGCTGCCGCTCCTGCTGCTGTCCATGTTGCTGCTGGACATCCTTTGGGAGCATACAGTTATAACACTGTTGTTGGACACGATGGACTTGGACACTACATTTTCTAAAAGACATAAGTGGTTAAGATAGATTAAAATTAACTTCGGATTTGTGATTTGAGTACCTGATGTTGCAATTATAGCTATTGTTCCTGAATTTTATAAGCCAATTCGAAACGGCGAGAAATAAAAAAAATTAATCGATACATATGGTGTCTCTTTTTCAATGTCTACAATGCTAAATACCACACTTATATAAGACCTTAAAAAGGCAAACTTGCTCTGTATTCAAGTAGCAAAATTTAAGGGCGCTTGCATAAGCCTATAAAAAGGTGAACTGTCAACTTATTTGCATAAACAAATTAATTTAGTGTACAGTTTGTTTTAACAACATACCCGTAAGGCTAATATTTTAATGCTTAAATTTTGAACTTACATTTTAAAAATATTAAAATGTAATATAAATTTCACAAACATAAAAATTATTAAACTATAGGAAAAATTCAAATATTTTCCTATGAATGATTACATACACATTATTGACTACACTTTGTTATTGAAATATCATCTTACACAAAATTATTGTGAATAGCAAAGCCTATCCATTTTGTGGTATGTAGCAAAAGTGGCATATAACAAGTGTTGTTGTCATCGTATATTCGTAGAATATATAAATTGCAACTCTTGAAATCGAGACTCACAGAATTCATGAAATTTGTTCACCAAAGCCAACGTATTCAAATAAAGTTTCAGGCTTAAATATTTAAGATATCCGAATATTCCAAGTTCCGAATAGCAAATTCCATCTCGAGTATACATGTGATTCTTAGCGATGCTCACTCAAATATTTACCAAATATATTTAATACAGCGAAAAAACATACGCAATAGACACAGGTAAAATTAATTTTCTAAACTAGAAACATATCTTCGAAGAATAATCTCTGAGGTGTCTAATGAATATAAAAAATAAATTGATTTAGAAAAATACATAGACAATTTTATGTTACAAAATTACATTTGTAAAGAGCACTGAATTTTCACAGTTGGAAAACGATATAAGTCAAAATTTCTCTTGCTGTAATTCGAACCATTGATATTTAAATGATTCGAATGATGTATTCGAGAGATGATTAAAACTGAAATGTTCGAGAGATGAATATGCTAATTAGCTGCATAAATAAATACTAGGAATGCAACAATTCCTTAAACTTTGAAATAATATTTTCTTTCTATCTCATTTGTCACTATGAACAGAAAAATGTATGTGTGCATTTACCAAATAGGGTAGTAATTAGAATAAAGATACGGGACGCGTAGAATAAAGAAAGGATCATAACTGCTAAAAATACTAAAGAATCGTACGACCTGAACTTAAAATCAAATTCTTAAATTTCCTGAAACGAGCACTTTTCTGTTTGAAATTCTTATTTTTTAACCACAGCTGTCCATGAATAGCAAGAGAATCAGAACACATGCACGGAAGTTTTTCTTTTACGGATGGAAAAATAAACTTGGGGAAAATGAAAAGGATGCATATAGTATAGAATAATGCAGAAAAAGGCTTTATAGAAAGTCTTGCGTTGCTGCGAATGATTTTAAGCCCGAGAAGAAGAAAACAGTGAGTTGTCTTTTATTAAAGGATTTGGCCTCTGTTAGCTAAAGTGGTTGCGTTGCACTGTGACAACTATATTCAACATCAGATGATTGACCATTACTAAGAAAAGAGCATCTAGTTGTTGAAGTTCATCAGACGATGTGGTCTTGCTTAAAGGCATCTCCTGAAGATGTCCATAACATGTTCTATACGACTTAAATCAGAGAACACGGTATCCAACATATTCGAATTACTTTCTGCCATTTTTCAGAATTCCTCCACAGCACGAATCTGTTACGTTCTGGTGTTATCACCCATGAAAACAAAATCTGCATCAATGGTTCCTAAGAACAAGTGAAAAGGGTCACTTCCTGATAATAGTATTATTCTCTGTTAACGACATATCCATTGAAAATATGGAGGTCAATCCAAGGCATTTGACGTTATTTTATCGCATGCAGCTGCCGAGCAACATTATCTGTTGAGTGATTTCGTCTGCAGAATATTACTCTACCCTTCCGTTGATGTAAGGTTTCTTGGTCAGCCGTTACCAACCTCTTTCTCTCAAATGTATCAGTGTTTTGGAAAGATATCTTGCTAAATGAAAAGATGCTATAATCGTTACCAAATTCTTGAACTGTACTTATCATGTTACATCTTTCCTTAAGGTCATCGGTCCTTCTTTCACCCAGAGATTTCTTTTAACCATCTAAGTTATACATACACTCATTTAAGTTTGCAGCGAGTATCTTTAAAAACCTTATTCATCCCCTGTTTACTTACCATCATGCGCTGCGGATTATGTGATCTAGTGTGACCTGTGGCGTCTTATTTCTGCTATCTGCATATGAATCTACAGAACTGAGTGTTCAATGAGCTGACTGTTAGAGTACCCTTTCTTCTCTTTCATAGCTGCATGCTTCAAATTTACGACTAAGCTTAATTTTTTACGCTATAGTGTAGATTAGCAATACTCAACCTTTTGACTTACGCGTACCATAAACCAAAATTGAAAAACCTTACTACCACCACTACATTTTACAATGATTATTTTTCAGTTTCTCAATAGAAATATTAAAAAAAAGTATAGTTTGCCATTTGCACAATGTGTTGGCTATTTGCATTAAATATGTGCATATAAAAGTATTAGATTAAAATTAGTTACCGTTTTAAATATCAAACTTTAAACTTAATGATTTAATTCTAAAATTTAGTGTGAAATTTGGGCCTGTTTAAGAGGGATCAGTTTCTTTATGTCTAGTCTTATTTCACTTAGTTTTAACCGTAAATTAAGATCTACTTTTAATTTTGTTCTGTATTTACTTTTCAAATATAGCATTGTCAGGACTGAGTGTCCTGTGCATAGTTTTGGCAAAAATCTTCGTGAACAGCTGAAAAGTCTCTAAGTCCTGATCTGGAACAGGGAGCTGAATGCAGCTATGTTCTGGTTGTAGATACTGTGCTTAAGAATAACTGCACTTGAAAGGGATTTAAAATCCTCTTTTATTAAATCAATATTATTTACAAATCACTTCCCAACTCGGGAGGGATACAGAAAGTAAAAGACCCCACTTGGGCCTAAATGAACAATCAGATAAATTTAAACTAAAGCTAAATAGAAATTTAATTAATCTTTGATCACAGAGCTAATCGCGGAGTTGGCCTCTAACTAAATGGTGCGTAACAAGAATTACTAATACTAGCGCACTTGGATTTATTTCAATAAGCAATCACATAGCAAGCACTATGGCTTATAATTTAGCTGCTAGCTGGTCAGGCGAACGTCGAATAGAGTGACCGTGATTTGAGACTAAAAGCTCTCTCACACTGAAAGGTTTCTACCTCTGGTTTAAATAGTACTTGGCTCTACTTCAAATTAGCATAAGCTGAAAACGCGCGCTTCTTCTGACGGGAAGTTGAAACTGAGAAGAGATAGAAAGATTTAAATTAAAATAAAACTTTGTTAGTTTAACTAAAACCTTACAACATGGAAGAAAATCTTTATTCACACAAATCAGTTGTGTAAAAAAGCAATAAAAATTTAGTAACTTTATTTAAAATGCCTTTAAATTCTTTTGTCGATTCAGCTAAAAGATAACGAGTGATTTATTTTTGAAATCTTCAATTAGAGTTCGATTGCAGGAAATTTCTATCAATTTTTCTTTTTCTTCACGAGGTAAAATTTCAGTTACATTTGAACAAAACGGATTCCTAATCCAATTTTCGTTTTCCTTATCCTCGGAAAAATAAGTGTTGAAATTATTTATCAATGAAAAACAATGATTTTTGATGTCGGAATCTAAGTATCCTTTTATTTTCAAACTACTGCCGGCTATAAAACTTTCTAAAAGTGGTAAAAGCTTAAAATATTATGTACAATTCATTGAATATTAGCTCGAATTTCTTAGCATTGCATTTATTTTATCTGTAATGGAAAACAAATTAACATTTTATCTTTGCAATCTTAAATTTAATTCATCTATTTTTCCAAAAATATCAGCTAAATTTGCTAAACGGGCCAACCATAATTCACTAAATAAGCATTTTTGCAATTCGAATTTTGAATCACAAAAGAAAATTTGAATTTCTGATCGAAGTTCAAAAAGAGGATTTAAAACTTTGCCTCTGGATAACCACCTTACTTCGGAATGTAATAAAAGCGTTCATATTCACTGCGTAACTCTTGGAATAAAATCGTAAATATTCTTGAATTTATATTTCGGCTTTTAATAAAATTAACAAGTTTAAGAGCTTGATTAAAATCTATTTTCAGGTCTTTGATTCAAATTCTGACTTTGTTTAATATCCAATTTATTTCACTTCACAAACACAGAGAGATTGGCTATTTACATACAGAGTTTAACATAATGATCAAATGATCCGTACATCACGAAGATAAATAACATTTAATAACTTACGTATCGTATCTTAAATGTTGCGAAGATAGAACGGGAATTCCCCGATCGCTTAATTCAAAAAACAGACTTGGTTGCCAGATTCATAGATCGAAATTATGAAAAATTAAATATTAGCAAACAGGAAATAGTAAACTTCATAGGAGTGGCAACATCCTCCCACCTTTTGTATTGCAGGCAAATTTACCTTAAAGCAATACAAAACGAAATAATACACATATGTAGCAGATATAAATTGTAATACATGAAATGAAGTTACATTTTGAATTTCCTGGTATTGAACTCCGGTGTGAGCCCAACATCTCAGTTCAAATGACGCTTCATTCATTACTTGTATAGCTTGAGATTTTAATTGCTCCAGTTCTTTTATGTCATTAACACTTGTGACTAGGTTGTCCACATAAAATCCTTCTCTCAATTTATCAATTGTATTTTGAAGGTCTTCTGTCTGGAATTTTTGCAATCTTAAGTGATATTTTATTGTGGCATTCAGAAGAAAAGAACTGGAAGTTATGCCAAAATCTACTCGGCAGTGTCTATAAATCTTAAGCTTGGTGTGTTGAGTATCTTTCCACCACAAGAACCTTAATGCATCTCTGTCCTCAACTCTTAAACCTATTTGCAGAAAAGCCTGTTTTATGTCAGCAACTACCCCCAAAGTACCTAAACGGAATCTCAGCAGCAGAGGAGGTATCTGAAGTATCAGACTCGGTCCAACACTCAAACACTCATTTAAAGAAACATATCCTGGTCTCTTGAAAGAAGCATCGAACACTGGTCGAACCTTAGTAGTACTGCTGGATGGCTTGATAACAGGCCTATGAGGGAGATAATGACTAAGCTTCGAAAGTTCCTCCCTTGGAACAGTCTCTATGATGCCTTCTAATTCCCACTGTTGGATTACTGCATCGTAGGCTTTATAGTTATTTTCGTTCAACAAACGTTTTGTTACCGTGCGAAGTCGTGATTCTGCTATGTCATACTTATCATAAAGAGCAGGATGTCCAGCTAGCCACGGCAAAGCTACTTCATAACGTTGATCTTCACATACTCTTAAGGTTTTCCTGAAATGGATCAATGTTTCTTCTTCAAGAAGGATCTTATTTTTTCTTTCTACAGGATCTGTAATGCCTAAAACTTCTAAATCCCACATCTTTGGCAGCTCAAAATTTTGGAGGTTTAACGTGACCATATTGACCACTTGTTTTTTCTTACCTAGTCCTAAAATTGTCCAACCTAATAAAGTTTCCACGGCTGAAATACCAGATGTAAGTACTTCAATTCTTCCTGTCAAAATGCTTCCAAGTACGTCAGCTCCTAGAAGAATTCTTATAGGTGGCGAATCTCTTCCGACATCTGTCAGTTTTATTCCTCGAGAAGCAAGTTCAACAAGTAATGTTTCATCACGTATTCTGGGTAACGTAGAGCAAATCTTCGGTTGATCGAGCAGAGACATTGAAGTAGAATACTTTCGATCTAAACTTTCAATGGTTACAACATATTTCGTATGCTCAGCAGCCGGAGTAATTCCTCCGCCAAACAGTCCTTGAGATAACATTTCCTTTCCGGAAGGGGAAAGATTTAATTCAGCAGCTAAGCTCTTCTCAATATAGGAACGATGTGATCCATCATCCATTAAGGCTCGTGCACAGATTTCCTTGCCTCTGTGCCGTAGTCTGATCATGATTGTTTTCAAATAAATTTCACGTTCTGAGGGAAGATTTGTCAACAGCGTCTTGGTAGATTTTTGCTTTTCTTCTGCGACTTTGTCCTTTGATGAAGAGTTAATATCTTTACCTAAATCTGGGCAAAGTAACGCGTAATGCCTCCGTCCACAAATCAAACATTTTACACTACTGTGACGCCCTTTTGCCATATGACCAGGCTTAAGGCAAACAAGGCAGCATTTCCGTCGCATAACTTGGGACTTTCTGTCATCGTAATTTATTGTCGACAAATTTTGACAATAATGACTTGGATGAGGACGGTCACAGAATATACAACTAATTTTTCTTGCAGATGTGTTCGAGATTAGAGTAGCAGCAGTAGGTTCATCTCGTTGAACTGGTTTTTGGAATTCCTTTCGTTTCGTACCACTTCCGAACGCATTTTCTGCTAAAACCCGATGCTCTTCACCCTCTACTTCATGACGTAAGAAAGACATCAAATTTTCCAGAATCTTCTCCTTTGCGAGGATTTGTTCTCCTTCCTCGACTTCTCTGTTGAGTCTATATCTGTCCCAAGCCTTTAGAATTTCAGTCGGAAGACATGATTCCACAACAGGATACAGCATTGCTGCGTAATTCGATGTTGTCACACCCAATGTCTCTAACGCTCGTAGATAGGAACCAAGTTTATCGTATAAATCAGCTAACTTGATAGCTGATTTGTTATTTACTAATGCCAAAAGATCTCGAATGTAAACTTCAATCAATAAGTCCTTTCTGCCAAATCGGGACTTTAAATGCTCAATAACTTTCGCGTAGTTATCCTTAGAAGGTGGGTAACTTTCTGCTATATCGCGTGCTTTAGTTTATGGTTTTAACGAAGAAAGCAGATATTGAAATTTATCTTCTTCTCTTAAATTTTCATCTTCATGAACTCGAGAAAACTGACCCCAAAATGCAACCCATGATCTAGGCATAAGATCATACTCCTTAAGACGTAATTTGGGAAGTTTTAAGTTATCAGATGCAACCTTATTAGAAATTACAGATTTACTTTCATTATATTGATTATAATTTTTCTCGTATATAACTCGTACTTCAGTAAATTTATCTCTGTAAGATTCCATTGCATCATACTGTTCATCCGTAAAACTAATTAATTTTTTAATTTCTTCATCTACTTTAAATAAACGCTCTGCTTTCTCAACAACTTTGCAAAACTGTACGTGAATGTCCTTATCAACATCAATTTTACGATGAATATCATTAAACGTATTCGCCGCTGTGGTAAAGAGACGGCGTAAATTAGTTCTTTCACCTCGTAACTTAGTTTCCAGTTTTGCTTGCTCAGCCTCAGTCTGTGTTTTTTCTGAAGTCATGTTTTACTTACATGTATATCAAACGTATTTTTTAAACGTATATAACGTATTTCGAATGTGAACGTACTTCTTAAACGTATGTAACTATTACATGAACATAAAAAACCTCTACACGAAACAAAACTTTTATAAATAACTCAGAAGCAATCAAAAGTTAAATAAATTCAGAAGTTAACTTGCTTACCTTTATTAAAGTAACTTGAATTTAGCCACTTCTGATTTCTCAGTGCAGAGTACTATCTTGTCGTTGGACGCCACTTGTATTCGATTCAAGTTCTGACTTTGTTTAATATCCAATTTATTTCACTTCACAAACACAGAGAGATTAAAGAGGCTATTTACATACAGAGTTTAACATAATGATCAAATGATCCGTACATCACGAAGATAAATAACATTTAATAACTTACGTATCGTATCTTAAATGTTGCGAAGATAGAACGGGAATTCCCCGATCGCTTAATTCAAAAAACAGACTTGGTTGCCAGATTCATAGATCGAAATTATGAAAAATTAAATATTAGCAAACAGGAAATAATAAACTTCATAGAGTGGCAACATCAGGTTTCCGGGGATTGTTTTGGTTGCTAAAGCTTCACAATGAATGGAGCAGTGAGTAAATTTAGATTCAGGGGCGACTTTCTTTATTTGAGAAATAACACCGTATTTATGTTAACAAAAAATTGAACAAAGTGAGTTATATTAGCATTTTCATCCAATTGCAAGGAGAAATACTCACTGCGTTTTATTTTTGAATAAGCGTCTCGTTTATGGAACTGGCCATTTCATAACTCTTGACTTCCTGAATGATTTGATAACGGAATATTATTAAGGTCACTAGCCACTTTTATGTTGAATAATGTTAAAACGATTGCTTTAGCTGCTGGTAATATAAGCTTTTCTCCAACAGTGTGAGTCAAGACAATTCTTAGGCTTGCTAGGTAACTAGCTTCCAAAGCTTTTTCAAGTAACAAAACCTTTCATTATTTATTTACTATTTTTGGTTTCGTACTTTGATTGGATACTAGTTCACCGCAAACAACACATTGCGGTTGAGGGTCCATTTTCTCTCCATTTCAAGTAAACCTAAATGATAAATAACTTTCATTAAATTCTCTATAAACAATTTTTCTTTCCTTTTCAATATTTTTAGTGCTAGTAGATTGTCCTGGATCATCATTTTGATCAAATGATGATTCACCTCACCTGTGAATCATCATTTTTCCACTTAGTCAATCCTAGCCATTATTCCATTTTGAAAAATCTAGGTTTGTTTTATTATTTTTTCACAAACAATTAAATTCCTAATATATTACGAGCTCTTAAAAAAGAAACGACGATATTTCCAAATCGTGTAGAAAAGTAAGGAATACAAAGCAGCAAAAAGACAAAATATATGCTGCTAGAGACAGCAAATCGACCTAAAAATTTATTCTATTTGAAGAGGCTCAAAGAATATATATAAAAATAAAAACGAATTATTTTGCTAAAGTCTACAAGCGGACTAATTTTATTAATTTAGAACTAATTTTTTAGAACGACCAAAAGAAAATACTAGGCATGTTTATATTTCGTTTTTTTTTTAAATTGCTTTTTTATACATACATATATATATATATATATATATATTATTGTCATTTTACAATCCGTTTTGGGAAAAAAAGTATCTTTTATTCTGACCGTATGTACAGGCATTATGCAAAAAAACAGCCCAATTGACTTCTGAAGCCGGCAAAATGGATATTTCAGTACAAATATAATATCAGAATCGTTTAGGGATTATAATACTTCCTTTATTTCTTACAAGGAAGTAAGAAACATTAATAATGTTGTTTTGTTATGCTCAGCTTTTATTTCGGGGCGTCATTCCAAGGTATTTAACTCCAAATGTTAAATAATACAGATATATAGATGTATTAAAACGCATTTTTATTGTTAATACTTTATAAATAACATATTTCCAATAGATTTTCGGGTAAAATGCGTTATCCGACTTTGTTTTGTTTCAATCAACTCGGATAAACAAGGTTTTACTACATATTACATCTATGCAATGAATAGTGATTTGTCCCAAATGCAAATATAAGTTCAGACAAAATTCAACCTTAAGAAATAATGATAACATCTGGTTATGCCTAGCATGCTTTTTTTTTTTTTTTTTTTTTTTCAATTACAAACTTCGAACACGTAGTATAAACGTTAAAAAATTTATCTTGTAAATTTTAGATTCAGAATTTTATCTTACTACTTGGTACTTTAAACACTTCATGTGTTCTTAAACCTCCCTTAATAGGTCCAATTAGTACTGATACGATAAATTTACAAAAAACAACAAATCATAGTTTAAATATTTGCACAAGCCACGCCATCTATCGGTACATTTAATAACCTGTACAATTAGCTTAAAATCAATTACAAAATATCTGCATTGTGTTTCAGACTTCAGCATAAGAATCTTTCTATTTAAACAACCTTGATTTCTACTAAATAAACATCAATAGCTTATTTACTAGAAATCAAGGTTACATAGGTGTAGGTTTTTCTCTCTTCATTCTTTATTCAATCAACATGATGTGGGTATTTAATATTATTTAACTGCGTGCAGTAACACACTATGACTTTTTATTTTTATCTGCATTCATAAAAGAGAGAAATTGTGTGGCAACAGCAAAAAGCTGTTTTTTTTCCTAAGCCTAATTATTTAATAATTCTGCAGATTAGTATCATCCACGCAGCACAAAATTTCTGATTTAGCTTTCAAATTATACCACTATATTATTTACAGAAAACTGTGAACGTTAAAGCAATATACCGTAATGCACTAAGTAATAATAAAATTTTCTCACTTTTACCAAATTTGTATTTTATTGTTTGGTACATATTCTCATATTTTTTCATAGTAATTAGTTTTATTCAATTTTGTGCCACTACGTTATTCTGTCAATGTAAATATTAAGAGTCTTAATTTCAACTTCAAGTTTTTTTCCAAAAAAGAAACTGCTGCTGTTACTACTACTTCTAATAATAATAATAATAATAATAATAATAATAATAATAATAATAATAATAATAATAACAATTATAATGCTAATAATAAAAAGTTCAAATGATTCGATATTGTACCGATTAATTATTGTAAATTAAACGGCATTTTTAATCCCGTCTTCAAGATAATATTTCCGATTACTAAGAATATCAAATAGCAATAGTTAGTATTTTTAGTTAAGAAATACTGATTGTATAACATTTTAGCATTTCTCAGTGGAAGTAGAAGTTGTTGAAAAATATCTACCCTTTGAAGTTTTCTTGTTATTTTTAAATACAGGGTGTACATTTCTCAAACATCTTTGTAGGAAGTTATAAGGTATATCTCCCGCCTTTTTAACACGCGTTCTTGATGTAGTGGTCAGCACGCTCGGCGCGTATTCGTGAGCTCCGTGGTTCGAGTCCCGTCGAGGACACTGCTCATTCTTCCTCTCTCCTGCTTAAAAAAAACTCCTAATGATTCTACAAAGTCACAAAACGAAATCATAGTTCGTATTAAGACTAAGTTGCTTTGGTCTCTCCGATATAGCGCTTTCAGCGTGCTTAGTATGGACCCCCTGGAGGTCGATGAAGCTGAACATAGAATGCAATATAATATGTTGAAAAGCAAGATTAGTCAAATAAAGACGATCACTGGTATAAATCTCGAAGCGCGACGTCACCAGTTTTATCCACGTCACCAGTTTTTTATCGACGTCACCAGTTATTTAGTAGAAACCAAGATAGTTAGTAATGTCAAAACGATCACCGGCACACATCGCGAAGCGCGATCTTGTGATCTTCAATCTACGACTAATATCGACTTCTATGAGTCTTGATTAGTAAATCAAACTGATTGCCATAGGCCAATAGCGGTAGTAATAAGGAAATGATGCCCTCTGGCATCAACACCCGGAGGCGAGAAGGATAAGCATAATCAGATTAGCAATATTAAACTGGCATTGTTACATCAATGGCATTTGAACTTGAACTCAGGCAATAATCTATTAGAGTTGCAGGAAGCAGGAAATCATTCTGTTAATGCATGGCATACTACGGTAATTTTATTCCCGACATGGCATAAATCAGCAGCTTTAAGGCAAAGAAATTTAAGCAAAAATAGGCAGGATGTTCGTTTGAACTTAATTAGCAATTAACATACAAAATCAAATCGTTCATAATCATGAGTTCGTAGCTCAGAGTGAGCTGTTACAGTATAGTTCCGAGATTACGTTGAAAGAGTCACATGACTTGGGAAAGCCAATCCCAAACTTTAACAAGGTCGTTATCCCATTGGTCGAGCACTGGTAACATGTCGAAAGAAGATAATCTTATTTTTACGAATTATACATAAACTACTATGAATACTAAGTTATACATATTTCACAGTTATACGCGAAGCGCGAATGCGCAGCAAAGACTATTTATACCAAGGCATTATAACATTAAACAGATTACATTTCAGATCATCTTACAAGAATGTTTACATTAATCAAATTAAATTTCTGGGGGCTTAAGATTTCATAGCTTTCCAGGAATAATTGCGCAATAGAGATCAGACGACGGATCACTTTTCAGAATTACAGCAACTAAAGATTATATTAGAAGAGTTTGTGTTTTACTACCTTTTAGAATGAAGAGGGGAGCAGCTTCAAAGGAGAAGTTAGATACCTATTGTTAATTTCTTATTAGAAAGGTAGGTATTAGTATATATGTGTGTACATATAGATATATTAAATATATAACATTTTTATAAAAAGGTGCAATGCAAAAAAAGTAAAACGCAGGAATATAAGCAAAAAGAATAAAAACAATTACGAAGAATACGAAATTTTCTTAGAAGGTATATCATTAGTTTCGGCTCGCGTGCAAAATTTGAAAAGGTTCTAATGTTCGCTTCCAAGACATTGAAAACTTGAACGTGCCAGCAATGGCTCACTGAAATGGTAAACTGCGATATTTTTAACTTGATATTATGATACAAGAAGGTGGATTGTCACGAAGAAGAATGCTTAAGTACAAATCTTACTGAAAATACACGAATTCGCTGATTTCTGAAATTTAAGTCTTCCTAGAGAAATATTCCAAAATAAAAATTCTTAACGAATAACATGATTGACTTTTCCCTCTTCTTACCTAGTACAAACAGGCTTCAATCAACTGAATAGTTTTCTATGGAAAACAAGAAACAGGTTGAATATTTTTGAATGAGATGATTTAAGAATAAAATTAAGCAGCTTTACGCCAAAAATTGCAGGGATATATCAAGAATTGGTAGCACTTCATTAAAATCGAACTTCTGTGTAACTAAAACCTGTAATTTTGTTTCTGAAAATTTGTTTATATTTATAAAATTAAAAAAATAAGAAAATCTAAGAAATAATGAAACAAAAATCTAATAAACTTTTTCTTCAAAGCGTTTAGTCATACTCTTACTCTAATAGTTAACTTTAATTTATTTATGTGTAATTGTTTGTGCTGCGGTTATGTTTTATGCTGTATATAGGGAAGATGTAAGGGGGCGATGAAGAAAATCATTTTCGGGGTTGGTCATGTGTGTCTGCTTTGTCTTTTAATTTCGTATAATAGGTACTGTTAACCAAATAATAAATTTTGTTTTGAACATCATTTTTATTCAATAGTCCAGATGTATTTTATCGCAGACCAAAAAAAAAAAAGAATATGATTTTATTTTATACTATTTTAAGACTATATGTTTTAGAATTCTAAATAATATTTGCAAAAGCATATAACTCAGCTAGTTAATGTCAGAATATGGCCACCGTATACTAGACTGGCATATTAGCAACACTTTCACATTTTAATGTTTCATTAAGTACAAGAGAAATTATCAACAGTGTTTTAGTGCTTGTCCCACTTCAGGCATTACTTAATAAAATTAAAACATTCATTGCAAGAGATTAATGTATGAATTCTGGTAGTTAGATTGTAGAATCATCAGGTTTATCGATGCACGAGACGTGAAAAATGCGCAGTACCCTTACCCAGGACTTAAAAGAGAAGGGCTAGCTCATAGACCTTTTCCCCCTGAAACAAGCAGTGAGGAGTGATGACGTAGCCAGGATGACACTGAGCGCGGAGATGCAATTCACAACATAGAAATTAGCGTTTTAAATTTGAAGAACCAGCTTTTAAAATAAGCTGTGTGTGAAAGATAGCTATAATTTGGAAGAGACAATGTTACTGCAGTATGCATTTTACATTGAACATTAAAAAATTTAATAGTACTTACTCAATTTTAAAATAACAGACAAAATGCGCTACTCTTAGCATAAAGTTCCTTTTTTTTAATTTGCAGGGATTTTTTTTTTCTTTACATACCTGTTTATTTCTAATCATTTATTTATCTGCATGTTAACTAAGAGAACTCTACTACTGCTTCTAAGATAACTATAATAACAACTATTTAAAATTAACCAAAAACAACCTTAAATTGGCATAGATTTAAACATGTATGGTTATATATGGCAAAATTTCTGCTAATCTAAGTTTGAGTTTCAGCCTAACTGTAAATTTTACATTGGCATATTTTTCTTCCGATTCAACATAATAATAGATATTTTTTTAAATAATTTTGTAACTTAGGCTTTCATCATATTACATTTAAATAAATACATGTAAGATTGTTATCTTAATTTAGACAAAACAACTTTACTCACAGTACCTAAAACATTATTTAATTTTTCAAAAGTGGAGATTAATGAGACAAGTCTTCTTATGCCAATTACTTTAATATTATACTATTATATTTTGTCTAGAATGCTAAGCTAGCACAAAATCCAATTAATAATAACACAGGATACTATAAAAATAACTTAATAAAATTAGTTCTTTTTTGAAATATGCTTTATGCTATTAACTTCTAAAATGTCATCTAAAAATATTTCAAATAAAAACATATTATATATGCTTACTTGTACAGTCGAAATTCAACTACAAGCTGTTGAAATATTATTTATTGGCTGCCACATTCGAAGCAATCCACTTTTTTGCCTTTTGGGTTGCTTTTCTTTGGGAAAAAACATATGCATTTCTATTTAAGAAACGTATTCTAATAAAAGTTCGCACTCTGCAAAATAAACGAATTGCTTCTCTGTTAACTTCAGGATAATGTTTCTCCAGTTTATTAATTAAAGAGCCAATTACATGCTTCCCTTTGTAGTAAGTTGTACCATGAACTGCACAAAATATTTTTTCGAACTCGTAAACTGTATTCATCCATGAATGGGAAGGTGTAGTCAAACCTCCTAAGGACAATAATTTAATCCATTCTGAATTAACCTCTGATTAAAACAAACTGCACTTTTTGAAAAGGACCAAGTATTTGGTCCAGTTTAGAGTCATAACACAGTTTAGAATCTATATGCATTTCGTCGAAACTGAGAACGCATATTTTTTCTACAGAATTCAAATATTCGCATCTTTCCTTCATTACAGCAAGAACATCACTCTGAATTCCTGGGCTACATGAAAATTTAGCGCACCATCTCTTTAATGTGCTAGTGCTAGGTAAAGGAATGCCCATTTTTTCTTTCCAAAAATCGTAGCTTTTAGATGACAGAGCTCTTATGACAATACAGCGTGAAATATCTTCACTAGTCCACCTGATTTTTTCCTTCTTTTCTAGCAATGCGTTAATCTGCGTCTTTGTAAAAATATGCTGTAGGCGTTTTTCCAAATTCTCCGATCTGTGCTGTTTTTTCCTAAATTTTGCTGTTTGGGATTTTAATTTTTGAATTTCCGATACAAATTTCTTTCTAGATGTCGTCCACCTTTTTTGTCGCTGAGCAAACATTCTAAAATTTTTCTTTTCTCTATTTTTCAATATTTTATTACAATTTTCTAAGAATATAATTTTGTTCTTCAAATTATCAATGCATTCTTGTTTATCTTTACAATTAGGGCATTCAGAGATATTGTCACTTACGGCATTGTCGTTTGTAAGTTTTATTTCAAAATCATTCACATTTGATTTATTATTGTCAGCTTTAATTTCGTTCTCGGCCTCAAAATAAATTTTCTTTGGACTTAACTCGTGTAGTCTTTCAAAAGCACTCTGCATTAGTTTTCTTTTCAAATGTCTCCGATTTCTTGGTGTTATTTCGTTTACATCACACGATAAATTTACTTTCGGCACAGCATTGCATTTCAACAGTTTCCTTTGTGGCAATCCAAGCAAGCGATTTCTCATATCATCTTCATAATCACTGCACAGAAAATGTTCGCTGCAAATTCTTGCGTTTTTCACATTAATAAAATGTTGTCTTTGACATTTATGTATCCATTCTTTCGTCAAAATCAAATTGTCCTTTGGGAAAGCATGAAATACAATATCTCTTCCTTTCGTATTTCTATAAGTGTTGCGGCACGTTGCTACAGCACAAGAAGCCATATTACATAAAGGATACTTTAAGTGCAGAATTTAAAAGGAAAACTGATTAAAACTATATATATACATATATATATACGAATTATTTTAAATATTTGCATTATTAGAAAACAGATATGTATGATTAAAATTAATTTGAGATATGCAACCTCCAGAAAATCGTCTCGCAAACTCAATGAAACTACAGTTTTAAACGCGCGAAATCAGAGCAGGTGCATAACAGTGACGTCACATTACTACCAGTTAACCCCCTCCATGAGGCTCGCCTCGGCGAGGAGTCGAACAAAGGAATGACCTAGCCCTTTCTATTTATCCCTGACCCTTACCGGGATTTGAACTCCGGATCTCTCGATTACGCACTGCACGTGCTTCCAGTTAACCACAAAGACACGAGGAAAGAAGGGACAAATACTTTATATAATCTTCCTTTTTAAAGTACAAATAAGCATGAGAGCAACCAATTGCAAATTATAGCGATAATGAATTATCGTTCCCCACCTGTTAGTTCGGGCGCCACTTGTAAAGTCTACTATAATTTTTCGACGTCAAAAAACTGAAGAAATTCGCAATGTCCGTGATTAGAACTCCGGCCTCCCGATAACGCAGGGGTCGTGCTTCCAGTTAATACCACGGAGACACGTGGAAAGGAAAAGATAAAATACTTCATAAATTTTAAGATTAGTAAATTAAAGTATTTATGGATAAACTGCAGGAGGAATAATCTTCGTCGAAATGTCATTTCTTACTAATGTCTAATCCAGTCTAAACAAATAAAATCAAAGACCTACAATAGTGAAATTAAAATAAAGATTTCACATGTAGACAACTGAGATTATGTTTTCCTTTTCCGACTATTATGTTACTCATAACACTCTCTGTAACACGTAACTGAGTTAGAAACAAAATGAGACATGAATGAAAGCATATGCAGATGACGTTACATGTATGATTACTTCAAGAAGCGGTGCGGGAAGCGCTACCAGGAAGACTGCGGATCTGGATCAAGGGTATCAATGAACACACCTTTTCCCTGAATGTCAACTACCTTTCAAATTTCAGTTAGTATTCATGTAAAAAAAATAACCAAAAAAAAACGTGTTCATCGTCCGATTTGTTTCAGCATAACTTCTGAAATACTTGTTATAATTAGATGCTAAAGGTGGAAAAAAATATGCTTTTGCACCTTGACCAAATTCTTTTTTAATTTTTTCTGAAATTTTTGCTGAATAGGGTATAAAAGCAGCAGTTTTCTACGATTCCAACATTCGGATTTACGCAGGCAATCCAGATATATTGAAAAATGAAGGTGAGTTCTTAGAATTATCTCTAATGAAGATTGGATAATCCGTAACGTTTCGGCCTCTAATTATTATGGATTTGTATCTGAATATATATAGATGCGTGAACTCAAACCTTGCTTGGGTAATAGCTTTGAAACATTTAATATTCTTCTGTTTTGGAAGTATAACCAACTATGAATGGATTAAGTTTTAATAATGATTTTCAATAGTTTAATTTTGTTTTAAATAAAAATGGTACTATATAATAAATATTATGCCTTTATGACTTCATCTGGAAATGACAACAAATGTAAATTCTTTTACTACGCTTTTCTTTCGTTACTGTAACGTATTCAGTTGAATAATCCGCAACATTCTCAGCGCTTTAACTCATAATTTAGCGATGTTTATAGTGAGTACTTTCCATGGCAAGAAAATCATATTTTTGAAATACAACTTATATAAGTAAAATTCTTTCTCAAGGTATGTGGCAAAAAAATTAAAACACATAAATAAATAAAATGCAGAATATTAAATGCGAATGCAGAGAACATCAACAGAGAAGATTTCGAGAGTTTATGCAAAAATATCCAACCGTATCCCAGTCACTAAATATAATGCAAGAGTAGGTGATACCTGGACCATGAGTTAATGCTTAATATGTAACTTACGTTAATTTTATATTTATTTTTTAATAAGAAATATAGTATTTTCTTTAATTCTCTTTGGTAGAGTACCTATAGCGTACTGAACTACTGAATATTAGTTAAAGATACATTTTTCTAAGTGTAGGCTGGGATTTCCAGAGAAAAACCTTATACTTGTAAGAGTTCTGTGAGCTGAAGTTTGAAGACCACTGATGTATGCAGACAAACCTTAGGAGATCCAAGTTTTCTTCACTGCATTTAAGATACATTTTTCTAAGGGTAGCACGGGGTTCCCAGAAAAAATGTTATGGTTCTAAGGGTTTCGTGAGTTGACAATGTTTGAAGATCACTGATCTGGGTCATTCCTAACGTTTTAGTTCTACACAAGGGCAGAAATAGTTGTTTACAATTTGAAGCGAAAAAAAGAAAATAATAGGCTAGGGTCCTCATAATACTGGCTTAGACTTGAATTTAATAACTTTTTAATTATTGGTGAAATGTTAATATTCTTCAATGAGACTAGTAATGGTAAGATGCAGTGTAATTAGAGCATTTGTTTTTCAAACTAGCTTAAATCTTTGGGTTTTTTCCAGTAGGAGTAAGAATTAAATCCCTCTGTAGTTGTTTACATTTAAATTGTATTTTTCAGATCCTCATTTTGTGCACTCTTATTGCCGCTTCTCAGGCAGCAGTCCTTCTTAACCATGGTTTGATTGGAACTGGAGCTAGCGCACAATACAGAAGCCAAGATGTAAGTATTTATATGTGTAGTGTTATTATTATTTTAATTAACTAGCTATTTATAATTTAAGCTTTTACTATCACTCCTCCGTGTCCTCATCAGAAATGTAAATCAGTTGGAAAATATTTAAGCTGATGTTTTCGAATTGTAATACAGAGCTATTTTCTGCCTCTTGAAGCCATGTTACTAGATTTCGCCATCTCTGATAAGATTGTAATTTTGGGACTTTGCATTACTCTATCGACATTTAATTGTTATTCTGCTGATAAGTTCTGAGCCAACTTAGGAATTAGGATCAAGTGCAGGCTCTGAATTTGACTGTTACTTTACGTTACATCGCTTCAAGTGGTGGCTGACCTCAGGAACTAAGATACCTCAGGGTTCATTAGTAAACCGCTAAAAATATGTTATGGCGATAGTTTTAATAAAAAGAAACGAAATGAATATTTAGAGAATGCACATACCTCTCTCAATACAGAAAAATATCTTTTGTTTAAGATTTTAAACATTCAAGGAATGTTACCCTTTAAATAATTCTGGCGGTGCTAAGATATAGAACGGAACTCAAAAGGTTCAGCAATAAGAAATGGCAAAGTATTTGAGTTTAAATTGATAAAAAGGAACTTCAGATATTTAAATACCGAACAAAAATATTTTTATAAATAAATTTCAAGCAAATCCTTTCTCGCTCATAATATTTTTTCATATCACATTTGTAGCTATTATCTAAATATTTAAAACTAGAAAAGTAAGAAACTTCCTAATAAATCCTTTCAGTTATTATATATTTCACTAATAATGCACCACATTTACGATATTTTAGGCATTTCAGACAGTATTTAAAGCAATTATATACTCCCTATAGGTATTAAATTATCTTGTTTATGTTTAACGGTATACAGAGCTATATTTCTTCTGAATGAGTATTTCTTTCTTAGGACAACTTCTTTCATTCTCTGTCATATTGCTTTGCATGATAATGACTCTGTAAAGTAATTTAAAATCCTGACTATTTCTCTTATTAACAACGAGGCTTAAGTTTTCTAACTGAATCACTACAATAACTGGAATAGAAGCAATAACCAATATTTTGGCAATTTCTTTAGGGCCTTGGCAACTATGCTTTTGGTTACAACGAGGGACATGGATCCGGAGCCACATTCAGAAAAGAAACAGGCTCCCATGGAGTCGTTGCCGGATCTTACGGATTGACCGTAGCTGATGGAAGACAAAGGATTGTCAACTATGTAGCTGATGCGGCCGGATTCAGAGCTGATATTAAAACAAACGAGCCAGGAGTCGAGCCCAAGGATCCAGCTCACGCAGCCATCAATAAAGCTGGAATTATCGCTCCTGCATTGACCTACGCCGCTCCTGCCGCTGTCCATGTCGCTGCTGGTCATCCCTTTGGAGCTTACAGCTACAACACTCTTGTCGGACATCACGGAATTGGACACCATGGTCTCTGGTGGTAGAAGACACTTAGTTAAAGTTAACTTATGATGTTTTAAATTGTGTTAATGATCTCTTGATTTTATGGCTTGTGCGACTTTTAACACTGGACATTCTAAGTAGAGCTTATTTGCATAGTGTTAAGATCAGTATGTTCTGTTTGATCTCTATTCAAATAAAAATATACTGAATAATTTGGCTTCTTTTTTGTATCTCGTTCTGCACTACCTTGAACTCTCTTGGTTTTTATGCTATGCAAATCATTTCTTTGCCATTACAAATCATAATTAGATAAAAAATAACAAAAAGAAATAATTTTAAAATAAAATAATGATTATTTTGCAAACATCATAATTCATATATGTATTTTTTGGTATTGCATGGCTTAAAAGGAGGAAAATTTGATGTGTACACCACGTGACTTCCTTGCACGGCCTATTAAATTATACACATTTTGGCTGTAGTGCATTTAAACTTATTTCCTTCATTTATTGTAACTTAGTTAACTGATCGCTCCTGGCAAGTTGAAAATGACAACAAAAAGTGCAAATTTTGAAATTAAACGTTACAGTCTATTTTCTGTCGTAGGACAGTCAAATTTCTTTTAATTTAATTTTTTTCGTAGCGAATATGAAATTATCCCAAATATAAGCATAAAAACCAGCAGACCGTACTAAAAGTTAGATTTAGGTATCTGTCGAATGTTTTTTAAAATCTGGCATTGCCAAAACATGAATATTGTCGTCATTTAAAATACTTCTGTAATTTGAAGTATATGATCAACGATTAAGAAAATAAACGTGAGTAAGGACTTTTAAACCAGGTAAGGGGGTGGATATGTATACGTAGGCACGATGCTAATGATCGCAATAGAAAAGGGAAGTGCACAGCTAGATGTTATAGCAGTCCGATATACAAAATTTCAACGATCTGCGGCTAATCGTCTTTGAGTTATGATACGTACTTACGTATCATAACTCAAAGATTGATACGTACGTACGTACAGATCAAGTTATGAAAAATATATATGTAAACACAGTCATATCGCGTGCTTTTAATTTGAAGTGTTTTGTAAGATATCGAAAGAAGGGTGTTCTTCCCTTAACTTGCAGAGATAAAGGAAGAATCTAAATAAGAGTAGCGATTATCTTTCATTGATATTGAAGAAACCTGACAGTGAAAATTTTACAAATTCAAATATTGTTCAGAAATAAGAAATATGGCAAATTTTCTTCTGTTGTCAGAAGTCAAACATAGAATTTAAAAAAAAATGCAGCTTAATGTGCAGACCTTACAGCACAAGACCGCATCGAAGATATGTAATTCCTTTCAATTTACCTTGTCAGGACTGAGTGTTCGGTACATATTCTTGGCGAACATATTCGTGCAACTTGTAAGTCCTGATCTTGAACAGGGAGCTGAATGCAGCTATGTTCTGTGGTAGAAAACTGTTGTTAAGAGGTAGAAGAACTGCACTAAAGAAGGATTTAAAATCCTCTTTTATTAAACCACAATTATATACAGCCACTTCCCAACTCGGGAGGGATAGAGAAAATAATGATCGCACTTGGGTCTAAACTGAACAATCAGATAATTTAAACTAAAGCTAATTAGAAATTAAGTAGTCGTTGCTCACAGAGCTATGAACGCGATGTTGGCCTCTATACTAAAGGGGGCGTAGCAAGATTTAACTAATACTAACGCCCTTAGATTTACTTCAATAAGTAATAGCGTAACAGCGCTACGGCTCAGAATTTAAATACTAGCAGGTCAGGCGAACGTCGAATAGAGTAGCAGGGGTCTGAGACTTAAAGCTCTCTCACACTGAGAAGTTCCTACCTACCGTTTAAATAGCAACTTGGCTCCACTTCAAATTAGCATAAAGCTGAAACGCGCGCTTATTCCAACGGGAAGTTGAAATAAGAACAGATAGAAAAAGGCAAATTAAAATAAAACTTTGTTAGTTTAAAATAAAACCTTACAAACTTTCTTACCTTTTAGAAAAATAATGTAAATAATAATAAGATATACAATTTCTTGCAGAAAAACGTATATAATGCTTTTAAAAGCGAAACCAAACGTTACATTTGTTCTGCAAACGGAATATTTGACTACGGCGGACAAAATTTCGGTATTAGCATGCTTTTCAAAATGCAAGTGAGTGCATGACATATAGTATCTTTACTATGCCGTGGTTCTCAAGCAACGTTTCACAGATGCCAGTCTTTGGATAACATTTCAGCAACAATTAACAAAGGAGCTATATATGTTATATGAGTAGATTTTTCTACAATTAAAGCAAAATTATCAGAAATAATAATCATATCAGTATCAGTTTGTAACGTATCATTTTTGAATAAACAGAAACTTATTTCTGGAGACGTTTGAAGACAATCAGGTTTGGCTGTGAACTTTTCTGAATTCATAAGAAATATTTTCTTCTGCATTTCAATCGAGATTGTTTTAGGAATTCCCAATTAAATTACGAATGTTTGATTTGGTAGTCCTTGCACTAAGAAAGAAGAGTTTCAGAAATAAACCTTTTCACACGGATGCTAATTAAGTAAAGCCTCTCTCCACTTATATGAGCAACGGCATTGCCTCCTATTTGCTTTTCCATATGAATGGTAGTATGTCCAACCAAGCGAGGCATATCTGATTCTTCAAGTTTCTGCTCCATAAAGAACAGTTTTTCGTTTGGTGCAGTGAGCGTCAACAAAATAACTAGCAAAATTATTTAAACACGAATTAATTCATTTACTTTATAACGCTTCTCCAATCGAATTTCATTTCTATTAATTCCAATAAAATCCTTAAGAAAAATTTTGCATTATTAAAAATACAGCTGAATTAAAGGGGGGAATTAATGATAATAATTTATTGTCAAAAGTACTTGCGGAACAGTATAAAAACTGTGCATACTGTTTTCTACCGTTAAACGTATTGTTGGAATTGATGCATTGAAGATGATATACGTTTAAATTGACTTGAGACCACCACACCACAGGCATCTGTAATTCTTTGCTGGCTTCCATTAATGTGACTTGTAACTCTAATTGCAATTTGCACCTTAAGAATTCAAGTTCAGACCGATTCAGCTTCGCCTTTGCATCCTTTCTAGAGTCCACATACTGAAAATGGAAGTTGCCACGTATGCCTAGAGTATGTTTCAAAAGCCCGGAAGCATTCGTAATATGTAACTAACTGAAGAAATGAAACCAAGAACTTAGTTACTAACTAACGGTTCACGTACCTTATATAATTTTCAGCTCTTTGGCATTGCTTAATATTTATAAATACATCAAACTTACATAAGACATAAAATGATAAATCTTTGCTGTGAATTGAAAGTAATAATCTCTTGAAGGAAATCAGTTTAAATTTTATGCAAATTATCTACATCGTATTAAGTCCTGCCTGCAAATTATCTGCATCGTATTATGTCCTGCAAGTGAGATTGCCAAGAACTGTTTGATAAATGAATTAATTTTTCAGAAAAATAATTTTCATATTATAAATAAAAGATAAGTTTGCAGTAAAATAGATGTATTAAAAAATTAAACGAGAAATCTTCCTAATATTTCCAATTTCTTGCTGTTAAGAAATTAATGTTCATTGGCCTTGAATTTTGGAAGTCAAACCTTAGTACTTAAAATATTCACACAACAGAATGCCTCAGAAATCTCAACAAAAATATCGACTTTTAAAATTCGTTCATTAATTATTGAACTAAAGCAATATTAGGTTAGCAATATTATAGCAATATTTAGCAATATTATTGAACTAAAGCAATATTAGGTTTCCAAAGACAGTTGATGAATACAGTGTAATACAACGGTATCCGAGGATTCAGAAAATAAGTCTAAGAATACCTATAATATTATCGACTGCAATTACTAGAGTGAAAGAAACTGAAGATAACTGATACAAGAAGATTAAAAAATATTTTTAAGCAAATGCATTTCATATTTTGAAATTTTTATCTCTTTTAAATTATTCGCCACCAGCATCGATTACCCAATATTTTATCCATTGTTGGATTTAAGGAAACATTTCTAGATTTCTTAAGACAGAATGTTATTAATGCCACTGAACTTATTTTCTTGCATCTCATTCATATCACTGAACTGCTTTTTTATACACTGAATTGTTATTTAACAGTTTCCTTTATAACTGAATAAGAAAAGATCTCTCTGAAAAATCAGAATATTCGGCACGTTGCTTGGGTAAGACACAAATATCATGTTGTTTATCTCCAAGAATTATTGTGTCAGGACTGAGTGCTCGGTGCATATTCTTGGCAAACATCTTCGTGAACTCCTTAAATCCTGATCTGGAATAGGGAGCTGAATGCAAGTATGTTCTGTGGTAGACTATTGTGATTCAGTGGTAGAAGAACTGTACTTTAAAGGGATTTAAAATCCTCTTTTATTAAATCACAATTATTTATAACCACTTCCCAACTCGGGAGGGATACAGAAAATAGAGACCACACTCGGGTCTAAAATGAATAATCAGATAAATTTAAACTAAAGCTAAATAGAAATTACGTAATCGTTGCTCGCAGAGCTATAACGCGAGGTTGGCCTGTAAACTAAATGGTGCGTAGCAAGATTTAACTAATACTGACGCACTTGGAATTACTTCAATAAGCAATCACGTAAAAGCGCTATGGCTTAAAATTTAAATGCTAGCTAGTCAGGCGAACGTCGAATAGAGTAACCGTGGTCTGAGACTAAAAGCTCTCTCACACTGAAAGATGGTAGAGAGCATACAAATTGAATACAAATCATAAAATTTAACCTCTTGCTTAAGTAAAACTTGGCTCCACTTCAAATTAGCATAAAGCTGAAACGCGCGCTTATTCTCACGGGAAGTTGAAATGAGAAGAGATAGAAAGATTTAAATTAAAATAAAACTTTGTTAGTTTAACTAAAACTTTACAATTGGACGGAGAAAGACTGTCTTCAGAAATTTAATCAATGGTCATTCGACGGTATTTATTAATAGCCTGTCATACTTATTCAATGTTTATTTCACTTCTGCTCGTCTGTAGTTGTTCAAATTGTAGCAATTTTCATCTGACACGTTGCCATTTCTGAATCTGGTAAAACTTTAGTACATTTGTGGTTTACTTAAAATATCATCTGTTAAGTTTCGTCTAAGCATCATCATCTGTTAAGTTTTGTCAAACAATCTCAACTGCAGTTTTTATGAACAAAAAACAAAATTCCATGAAGTCTTTTTTTGCTCTTTCAGACAGACATCACAAATATGATAAGAGCAGAAACATAATATAAAATACAGCGTCGAGGGTGCACCATTCTACTCAGACCCATGCCATTTGATAGTCTCTGGAAATAATAGGCTAGCAAAGTCTAGTGGCACGATCCGTAGCTACGAAACATTCACGTGCGGTCATACCATTTCAGTTTCATTTAGTTAACCTGTGAGATAATAAAAAATAAAAAATCTTTTCTTGGCCAAGAAAATGTTTTAAGAATGACTATTCTCTCTGTGGAACGCAAATTAAGCAATCAAGCTTATTTTGGGAAAAAAATAATAATTAATGATTTAGCTTCTTTAGTAAGTAGAAAAATAAAATTAGAGAAAAAGCTTGAAAATTAATGCAACACATTTTACTTTAATTGCGTTACTACTTGGATTATTTTAAATGTTACTTGCATTATTTTAATGTTATGTTAAAAAAATGTTTTTTAATGTTTTAATTTAAAATAAAGGTAAGTATATAAGTGAGCATGCAACAAATTAACTTATAAACAAAGGAGAAAAAATAAGTTCCGTGTTTATCTTTTTATGTGCGTTTAAATGCTATTTTGCTGCCTGCTTCTTAAAAATAATTTTGAATAACTAACTCAGTAATTTTTAATATTTTATCAGAACATTCGCAGTTTAGCAAAATGTTTGAATATTTCACTAGGTGGTGGCGGTGGTGAGTGAAATTTTTTGGCGCAAAACCAGGGATGGTTATAATGCGCCAAACACATGGTATTTCACTAGGTAATTTGCAGTTTAGAAAAGATTTGTTTTAAATAAACGTAATATCAATGTATTTCACATCAGATGTTGTTTATGACTGAAATTCTCATAATAAACCGAAATAAACCGATGCGAATAAACGTAATGACGCCAAACAGATCTCTTCCAGATAAATGTGGAGCGATCAGAATAGATAGTTATTATACAAATCATAAAATTACTCAATTTGTAAAGCAGCTGTAACAAAACGAAAAGAACTGCAGCTATAAAAAATTGTGAATTAAATAAAATATTATGTCTGTGGAATGATAGATAACAACTTTTTGCGTGATATCTTTTAATATATATACACACGTTTATATATTAGAAGTTTAGTGTTAAGACTCATAATTATCTGTCACTGAAATGTATTTTATTAAAACATATTTTGATAAAGCGTTATTCAAAATATATTGTTGAGTGCGTACGGGTTTGTAATGGATTGAATGCACAAATCGATAAAAAGTTAATAAAATTTATTCTTATCCCAAGAAATAAAATGAAATGCTGAAATTTCCTCGGAGATATTCGTACAATATCGCAATATCACATAGTACTTTTATTTTAAACTACTAAAATATAAATAGAACTCAAGTCAAAACACAGAGAAGGCTAATCCGATCTCACCGCGAATTCGTTACAATCAGTAACACCACCAAGTAAACAACTCATAAACAACTGAACTGAGATGTTTTAATACGTCTTAAGCTTTTTTTATCAAGTACGAGAACTTTCTGGTATTTTCTAGGTTTTCCTGGATAGCAAAAGCGTACAATTGCGAGGTATCTATTTATCAAATGTGCGTTCTCCTGTATTTTAACTGTTCTAGCGTAGCTTTCTCTTTAAATAAGTCTCGTACTGCATTGCACGGGGATATAAAACAATTTTACTCATAATTCTATTAAACATAGCAAATTAAATACAAATTCTGTAAAAATATTTATTACTCAGAAATATTACTCAAAATATATATACCAAAGCGTTGCTCATAATATGTAATGTTTTGTTTATATCTATATAGCTATCTATCTCTCTATATATAAATTACATTACATAATAATATATTCCCATTCGAAACAGTTTTGGTATATGGTCCAACAAATTAGTTTTAATTCAATGAGTACTTAAGGGGATGTTTTCTTTAAGAAATAAGAAAAAATATATTTCCGAAGTATGACAAGCAAAATCAATTTAATTTCTACTTTTGTTTAATATCTGAAAAGATGAAACGCATAACCTTTTGGAACTCGTTTTCGCTGTACTCATTAGAAGCCAAACACATCAAATTAGTAGTTCATCACCAGTGTAAATCCTGGTGAACAAACTAGCTACTTGTATTTTTTGTCGTGTAGCGTTATGACGAACTAGTTAATATTTCATAGATTGACCTCCAGAAAAACAACCATTCTTTAAGGGTATATGGAACAACTCGACAGGAGAAATGAAGCAGTTTGTGCAAAAGATATAACAGCTTGTATTTTATTTAAAAATACAGATATAACTAAGATTATTTTTTCACAGTAAATATACGTATTTCAGCTTACATATAAATGAAAAGAATTTAATTAGCTATATAAATTAGTTTTCAAGAGCTAATTAACTTTTTATATAACTACACGAATTTTTTTAACAATATGTCTGTTTGGTACACATTTTCAAGAAACTATTGAATTTATCACCTTAAAATTTGTTATGGTAGCAGAAAATATACTATTTGAGAATAATGAGAAGCAATTTTCATTTTCGTTGAAAAAATTTAAGTAAAACTATTTTATTAAAAACTTGGAAAATCCCTAAAATATTAAGAACATGTTTTTCATTATTTTCAAAACTTTTCCACTCAGATCTCTAATGTTATGTATTTTTAAAGCAACAAGTTGTACAATTTAGGAAAATTTAAATATTCTACCTTAAACAGATTTTTAGAAAAACGTACCAAAGCATTAAAAAACACATTTTGAGGAAAAGGCACAAAACTATGTGCATACACACAGTACTTGAAATGTACTATTTTCAAACTTTCCAGCACCATAATCATTTTGATTTAACACAATCATTTAATTAACATAATCGTTACACCCTAATCGTTTTGTTTATCACCAATCGTTTTCTGTTTTATCATTTTATTTTTCCCTCTGGGTGATTCAGTGTGCTTTTGGAAACTAAAGGATGCTTCCCGAACTCAAGCCTCTTCTTCCAATGAATGTTTCATATCATGGTCCGATTCAGTTCCCAAATGTTTCAGAATTCATTCGCAATTGTAAGCCCCACCGTTAAAACAATTAAAGCTTCTAAAACACTTATTATGAGAGTAGTTAACAAACAAAAACAGTTTGAAGTAAGTCTTTCCATAAACAATGGTAAAAACTCTCATTTAGATTCTTAGTTCCACCATGTGTGCATTTGTACAAAAGTTTTCTATGAGAAAAATGGAAAAATGTAGCTTGAAAGAGTATGTAGTACTCTAAAAAGAAGGGGAACAAACCATAGGGTAAAATAAAAAGAGACGTTGCTCTTTTCAGTGAGCAAGAATACAGAATAACATGAAAATTTTATGTCCCTTAGGGGAGGGGGGATGCATGGCATTGTCTATTTACATTTTGAAATACCATATTTTAGGTTCTTATATATTCCAAACTTATACAACTTATATATTTAAGGAATCGTTTGAGTCTGCTCTATTTTTAATACTATAATTGAAAATACGAAACTTTGAACCATTTTATGTTCCATGTGCTTAAATAGCCCTAGTATGCTTTGCCGTTCTAAAAGAAAATCGAATCTAATGCTCTTGTTGCGTGAGCTTAAATCTAGTTTCATCTTAAGCTTTTCTTCTCTCTATGTGAATGTTTGATGTAATATATGCTAGTACTAAATCATCAATATACTTTTAGAAATTTTAACTGCCAATTGATATTTCATATGTTTGTTTGAGAAGCAGTTTTAAAGGTTCGTGTAACTATGAAAAAGTTTGTTACAGATAAAAAGTTATGTAGTTAAGAAGGATTTTTGTATGACATTTTTACCCTGTAAAATACATCTAAAATAGTTTCATACAGTGTTAGCTGACGATTTGATGGATGTAAATGAGCTTTCGTGTATTCTAGAGTAAAACGTATCCTTAATACTATCTCCTAAAATGTTCATAATTTTTTAAAAAATTATTTAGTTTTTCAAATTATCAGAGTGAGTGTTCTTACCTATTGAGATTTACGTGTGCATCTACTTTGCGATAAAAAATGAAAATCAAGGACATCACTTAAAAATAAAACCACTTTATTTTCCCATCTTCACACACACAAAAGCTAAGCACCCTTTGAGCAGATGCGGTAACAGAAACCTCAACAATTGGCACGATAAAATTCAAAAGTTCCGTCATAGTTCATTTGGGATAAATTTACCAATGGTAGGCATAGTGGCCCAAGCCATGAGGTGCCCAAGCAGCTCCGTGATGTCCTACGGCCGTGCTGTAGCTGTAAGCTCCCAAAGGATGGCCGGCATAATGTAAGGCAGCAGGGGCATGATGAAGGGGAGCGGCATGGTGGAGAGCAGGGGCGGCATGTGCAAGAACTGGGGCGGCGACGACGGCCTTGTTGATGGCGGCGTGAGCTGGGTCTTTGGGTTCAACACCGGGTTCATTTGTCTTGATGTCAGCGCGGAATCCTGCGGCATCAGCAACGTAGTTGACAACTCTTCGGCGACCATCAGCATCACTGAGTCCGTATGATCCAGCAACAACTCCGTGAGATCCGGTTTCTTTGCGGAAGGTGGCACCGCTTCCATGACCCTCGTTATAACCAAAAGAGTAGGTACCAAGACCCTGGAAAAATTATTTAAATATAATTTTATTATTTAAATAATTATATCGTCTTCCATGACAAATTGTTAAAAAAATACGGATTGTAGTTTCTTATCATGAATAGTTAAATTACAGGTGCACAATTATCTTCAAAATAAACTTCTTGTGCAACGGCGGCATTTTTGCGTACCTCGTACAACTTCTGGAAATATTATTGTAAGGTCTTTTTTCCAAACGCCTTAATCCTCCTTTTTCCATATTGTTTTTACTTTCCGAATTACCTTTATTTGTAGAACACTAGAAAATATGCCGTATTTATAAGAAATAAAGGAAAACGATAGTAAGCCAGTTGCGCTTTTATGCCAAGAGTATTAAAACCTGAAAGAAAATTACTACCTTATAACAATACGACTGGATGTGATTCGATTTCTGAGCTATGGTTATTACAAGAAAAAAACTGATTTTGATGGCGGTCCCACTGAGTGAGCAACAAAGTTGAAAGTCTTCATGGCTGCATAGCTGCTCACCCAGTGGTCTCCTGTCTTCTGTGATTCCATTGATGTTACTCTAGTTTATTAGAGTGCGAGTTATGAATGAAAACTCGACTAAAGAAATTTTGTATTCTAAATCAGTCGTGAATACGAAAACTACGAAAAGCGAGATGATGTAGACAAATGGCTTAAGCTGAAAGAGTTTCGAACTTTGCAATATGTAGAAATACTAGCGCATACTTTATTACATTTTCACATTTTTATATTATTCATTGCTTTTACGTATATGCTAACTGAAATGTAATAAATTGATTTATGTATTTTAATATAAAATATTTGCAGAGTATATAAATATTATTAGACTTATTTTCATCGTTTCATTACAGAAAACGCCTTTTGTTACAACAATGTCACAGTAATCAAAGATGGAAAAGTAAGGTTTTAAAGTAATACAAAAGTCAGGTGTAAATACAAAAAATAGGTAACTTAAAGTAATAGAAAAATCAGGTGCTGAGCATTTTTTAAAGCTGTGTTACAGAAAGCAGTAATACAATACATCTTTAGAAAGATAAGTGACGTAATAAGCAGAGTATGTATGCTCTTGATGCAGTATATTTGGAATGACGCTGTTGCAACTTAAATTATGAAATTCACCACGTATGGAGATTAACTTACACAGTAAATATAAATTTACATTTAAACTAATATACAGTTAATTATGCATGTTCAGATATTTGTAATTTCTCTACCAATTAATTTTAGAATAAAGGAATCTAAAATTAACTTAAAATGCATCAAAGTATAAAATAAAAGTGTGAGTGTTTAAACACACAAACTAATTGCAGTTAATTTAGTGATATTCAAGAACTTCTGAAGATTACTTCAGATTACTTCTCAAGGTAAATTTGAAGCGTTGTTATATATATATAATAAAGCAAGATAAAAATCGAAAATTAAAAGAATTTCATAAAAGTTTTTAGAAAAATAAAAATTTAATCAAAATTTCTTTAAAATCCATTAAAGCTAGTAGTAGTAATGTACTATCACTCTCTACATACATTTCATAATTATTCTATATATTAGCTTTCTCTGTAAGAATAATGGATTGGGAAATATATATAGCTAATTTACGTGTCCTTGGCTAATAGAACCTTGGGGAAGTGTCTAGCGACTATTCGTTGGTATTCCTACAACTACAAAGACAAGTCCAAATAAGGGTTAAAATACCCTTTTATTCGCTCAAAGAAATATTTGACAGATGGCCCCTCTCGGGCTTACAGGAAAGCCTCCCTACAAGTGCACATAAAATTTAATAAAATTTTAACTATGACTAAATTTGTTAGGAAAGAGATTACACTGCCCTTTTAATTGCAATTGACATTCGATGCTATTTTATCGATGAATTATTAATTAATAATATATTTGTTTGTTATTTATAACACTAGAAACAGCAAAAACAAGCTTCATAAAATATAAGTATGCGCATAAAAGTGTGATAATCTTTTACTTACATCCTCGCTTCTGTATTGCTGACTTGCTCCGCCGAGCAAGATGGCGGCCTGAGAGGCGGCGAATAAAGCGAAAAGAATGAAGACCTAGAAAACAAAAGTTCCGAGTAAAATAGAATGTCTTGAAAGGGTATTAAATTAAAAAACACTGTTTTATTCAATTTTTAAGTACATCGAAAATATTAACCTAAATATGTTCCGCTATTTTGAAAATCTAATAAGCTAAGTAATCACATGCTAAACATTTCATTTCATTCTCTCTAGTATTTATTCACTCGGATTGAAGACGAATGATATTTACCATCACGAATTGACAGAAGTCGAAGGAAGAACGCAACGCAGAAAATGCAATTGTAAGAAAAATGTTTCAAACATTAGCACATTAACTTATTTAAGCACTCTGTTATTTAGTTTTGCTTCAAACGTTTACTAAGATACTATTATATTAAGACTCAGTGAGCAGGTTTTTATTGCAAAGTATGCTATGAGGCATTTTATCCCTTCTTTCCGCATGCCATCAGGCTGTACTGGAAGCATACTCGACGCGCATTTGAGAGGTCTAGGGTTCGAGCCCCGGAAAGGGCATTGTACATTTTTCTCGTCTCCTGCTTCAAAATAAGCTAATGGCTCTAAAACACTATATATAATTACTTTAGGAAGAGGACGTTTGTAAAAAGAAACTTAAGGAAAGTTAAGTTGAATTTCAGCTGCATGTTAGAAAACGACGACGACTTTAATGCAGCATCTAAAATTTGAAACTGCATTTTAAAATTTTTAGGTATATTTGCTGTATAACGCTCACCCTTTTGCCAAATGTCTCCACCAGTCTAGAAATATTGTGTGACTGGATAAT
This sequence comes from Stegodyphus mimosarum, assembly GCA_000611955.2. Taxonomy (NCBI): domain Eukaryota; kingdom Metazoa; phylum Arthropoda; class Arachnida; order Araneae; family Eresidae; genus Stegodyphus; species Stegodyphus mimosarum. The sequence continues at coordinate 182,456 of KK118550.1, forward strand.
AAAAGCATAGAATGAAATTAAACCCGACATAATTCAAAAGTCATTTAAAAATGTATTGTGTCTAATAATCTAGACGGAACGGGAAACAATTACTTATTTATGGATCAAAGCAATGAGATGTGAAGATGATATAGAATTCGATGTTAAGCCCAAGGATATAAACAGAAGAAACGAACTTTTTATGCTATCCGATAATGAAAATTTTTAAGTTCATAAAATATGTCATTTCTTTTAAACAAACAGCATTTAGGTACACGGTATAAAAATCTATTTTTTGTATGCTCGAGGGATTCGAGCCAAACTACCGGTGTATAGCGACTTACAACGCGGCCGCTGGTAGGCGAAAGTAATCGGAAAACTTACACAGTATAAATTTAATATAACATATTTAAATAATTAGGAAATGCATAAAATATAAACTATAGTTATTTAATTCTTTTATAAGCCGTGTAGCTTTAAACTGTAAGTTTCTGAAATCGTTCATTACTAAGAAGCAAGACAGATCTTTATTAAGCTCTTAAAAATTTTTCTATAGGCAAATATTTAACCATATTCTATTAACCGTAATTCAAAAATGAGTTAAGGTAAACTTAAAAGGCTAGAACTGAAAGATTTAGAATAATTCTTACCTTCATGGTGGTTTCTGGAGTGCTTGAGCTGGAATACTCAATGATATTCCGGACTCTGAACCCGAACCTTTTTATACAAAACCGATGACAGGAAGGTGTACCTGCTTTTCTAACGGGTTACGCAGGATTATGAGCGTAAATTTTGAGAAATAAATAAAAAAATAAACACCCTACAGTAGAAAAGGGAAATAAAAAACTGTCAAAAAATCCGCGCCCATCTCTCGAATGTCGAATGCAAATGGTGACTAGGAATGTTCATTGTTGAAAGGCCACGATGGCTCAGAGCCTGGCACAGGGTGGGGCTGATGCCGCATAGCCTTGATCCAGATTGTTTCTTCGACTTTCATCTTTGGAACTTCCTACACAGCCTGTGGCTATTTTCTCGAAGTGAAGACAACGGAAAATACGCTAATTAGTGAATAATTATTTTTTTTTTTCGATTGCAAACGGTAAAAGATTTCTAGCGTGATTACGTGAGAGAAGGGGGAGGAAATTTTCAACACCAGGAAATATGTTAAACGTTTTTTAACGTATTTTAATGCGGTCAAATAGCATTTTTTCCATTCTTGACTTGAAAGAACTAAAAGATTGAAATTGCATCTTTGAAAGAAAGTTATCATTAAGTACAGTTAAGCATACATGGGGCGACCGCAGGAACTTTTGAAAGAAGCGATCCAAGATTGAAGATATTAATTACTTTGATAAAACTTTATTCAATTACTTAATTTGGGGAGATTCACAATGACATATTTTTATCAATAGGAAAAAAACACGTACAATAAATGCAACCTATACAGACACAATTTGTTTTACCGTAAGCAAGCGTCCCATTGGCCTCCACGTATCGAAGTGCATGCAAGTATATGTGTTTTGTATTTATTGTCTGATTAAGTATTATATTTACATCACTAGACTATATTTTGCTGATGCTCCACCTGATTTCTTCTACAGTACACTCATGCTGTTGACGTGAGACGAAGATTTCAACATTCCACCAAGAGGGTTAAGTGGTATTGACTCGCGTTCTCGCACATCTAGCATTAGGAGATGCATACATCAACTAGCATTGCAAGATATTGTCGCCGTTTTGGCTCAGGACATAATTACATAATTTACATAATTATTACATAATTAATAATACATATACATAATATTATATTATGTATAATATAATTATATAATTACATATTTTACATAATTATGACTTATTTCAGAAATTCAAATTACTTTACAGGAGGGCTTACATCAGTACAAGTTGCAAATACATTTTATAAACATAACATTTTACAGAAATTTACAAATGTATATTGCGTGACATCCAAATACACAGTAGTACAGAGAATTAACCTTCTAGAAACAAGCTGAGTGAATATTAAATTCTGTTACTCTAATCATTGTTCCTAGTAAGAGCATTACAAAACGACACGCTTCGCTTCAAGTCAAAATGTGCATTTTTGGCATAAATCTAAAACCTTTTGCTTACGTCTAAACATTGAAATATACCCTCAATCAAATCCACACAAATTTAGCAAACATTTTAACAATAACTGAATTCGATACGAAATCGCATTAACATTTCGCCACATGAAACATGAAATACTGCATAAAGTCACTAAATATTGAGAATTAAGGCGTAATAATTTTTATTTTATCTCAGATACGCAATTGAGGAACAGTAGAATAGTAACAGCTGTACATTTTACTTTAGAAAATGTACTTTGTAATAACATTAGCGGTACAGTAGAGCGCCAAATAGCCAGACTACAACAGCTAATCTGGATATTCTAAAAACTCGAATAACTGAGTAGTGCTTTTTTCATGCTCTAAATAAATATTAACTCTAATATAAGGGAAGGAATTTTACTTTTTCATTGACCTCCATTATCTTTGGAAAATACTATGAAATAAAAAAAATAATTCTAACTAGGTAACAAATATTACAACTATATATATATATACTAAACATTACAGCAAAATTACAGTCTATAACTAGAACAATTTTACAGAAACATTTTTTAACCTTTAGCGGTCTAGGATTAATTGCAATTTCGCAAAATATTCGCGGTCGAAGATTTAAATTAATATTTTGGAAAGGTGGGAGGGGGAAATGTTTGTCAGAAACCGAAGCAATAACACAAATACGCGGAATTAAATAAGCCTTACATTATACTTTTTGAAATTGAAATTGCCATTTATAAATCAATCCAAGTCTAGAAACATATTAAAACCGTTAGTTTAGATCAAGATTTCTATTTAAATATATACATCATATTATATATAAGCAGATTTTCTTCAATAAGTTACAAGATTTAAGAAAAAAAGATCTTGTAGTCAACCGAAAAGCAACAGAACCACCCAACCGGGATAGTGGTTAGCGACGCTGACTTCCGTACAAAAGGGCCCGGATTCGAATCCCAGAGAAGGCAGGGATGTTTGTAAATGTACGGTGTATCTACGCCATTTGAGCACTCTAAATCCGCGGCGAGCCGAAAGTCCTCTCGAGAAGTTAGTGGTAAGAAAAGAGGGGTAGGAGACCCTCGGATCCGTCCCCCTTAGTGCTGTCTATTAAAATTGGGGGGCGGAACTGAGGGAAGTCGTACTGTCACTTGTATTGTCCTCAAGGCTCCTGCCAACGACAGGTGAAATCCTGCAGTCCTTGCCACAGTAAATTTCGTGGTCTTGCTCTGATGTTACTGTCAAACAAATGAGATAAGTCACAACAATGCAACAGAAGAACGTTTTAACTTGAATACTGCAGTAATATACATTTTAAAAGTATTTGAAGTCAGTTTCTTTTGCTGTGAGGGTATGCAACATATATGCAGTGTACAAAGAACTGACAAAACGTTCCCACATTTGTTTAGTCTATCTTTCGGAAAAAGTGCATGTTAATGTTAAGCAATGCGTAACTGCTCTTTCATTGACCATTATTACACATGATTATGTAAATTAATTTTATGTATTCTTGAAAGTATATAGTCTGCACTACCATTTCGCATTGTTTAAATCAAGAAACAGATTAAAACAATTAAACAAATTAGAAACTAACTTAATTTTATTTGGCCAAGGACAGAAAAGAATGGATCTAAATAGTTGGATATTCGGACTCCATAAGTTTGGATAATTAAAGTTGTACTTGCACATAAAGATGTGCATTAGTAGACACAAAGCAGGAAAAGCCAATAAAACAAAGTGAATTAGGGCAAGAAAGTAACTGTGTAAATGACAAATGAATGCAATTCTGATACGCATAAACTTGCAAAAATTACCTGACTTTTTTTTTAACTTTTGAAGCTTGTAGAGTCATTAAGTTTTTTTGAAGCAGGAGAGGGGGAAAATGTACAACGCCTTCGCCGGGACTCGAATCCTGGACTTCTGGAATACGCTTCGAGTATGCTTCAATCAAACCACCCACTCATGCAGAAAGAAGGGAGAAAATACATTATAAGTTAATGTATGGGACAAAGCAAGCATGCTCTCGAAAGGCTTTGAACCACCGATTTTCCAGTTATTAGTTAAAAGTGTTAATCACTTACAAAACGAAAGTACGAAGGAAGGAGTATTCTTTACAAATTCTGTTTTCAATCATCAATCAATTAACATATATTCTGCCTCATCTATTATGGGAGGGGGTTATTAAACGTATACCAACATAAAGTTACCAGCCCATGGCATAGGGTAAATTCATGGACCTGATTCAATTATATGGAAGGAAAATGATTATTTTAGAGTCGAGTAATTTAAGGAACTTAATATTGAGTTTCAAGTTAATTTCTGTGGTGCATAAATATAAGTTAATAAAAGGTAATGCTTCATTACTGTCTTATTATACGAAATGAATAGGAATTAGATATCATTCCTATTCACAAGACGTTTTAAAATTATGTTTTATTAAAAAAGTTAACATTTGAGCTTTAGCAGCTTTATTCAGCTTAAGCTCAAAGCATGAGGGAAAATAATGCAATTTGATTTGTCTGAAATAAATTCATAGACCTTATTATATGACTTGTGACACCTTTTATGATTACGAGTAACTTAGCGAGGTCAGTTTAATAAAAAAAAAATGTGTTATCTTCAATTCAAAAGTGAATTTTCACTGCATGAATTTCTAATTGTAAACAAACACACACAGGAATAAAATCAATTAACATATATTCCACCTCATCTCTTGTGGGGGGTTATTAAACGTATACAAACATGAAGTTACCAGCAGACGGTATATGGTAAATTCATGGACCTGATTCAATTATATTTACATCAAAGAGATAAGAAACAACAATAACACGACATTTGATGGGTAGTTATCAATCTTCTTCCAAATCCAGAAAATAAATAATTATTGAATCTAAATATTTCGTTATTACAACGCAGTAAATGAAAATCTGCGAATAAATTGCTCTCTGTCGCATACATGAGCAAGAAAATGTACCTACAGAAATATACAGACATATTAGTAGTAGAAAGCCTACTCATTTTGAAATACTTGATGTACGATCGGTACTGCTCGGTATCTAGTTCTTATTCTGAAACTAAGCAGTAGTCAATCGGGTCTCTTGTTGTTAGCGGGTTCATATTTATGAATCCTTAGTACAGTTGCACCAAAGAGAGGATATCTGAAAAATTATAAAAAAGTTCATCCATTAATAGCAATTGTTTGATCACAATAAATCCTGACAACAGCGATGAGGGGAAAATGATGATAAGTTAATTAAAATTAGAATTAAAAATCAGGTAGCAGTCACTCCATATATAGGACAAACATTTAACTGTTGCATATGAGTTTCATGTGTATCTGCCTCTGGCATCCATTAATGAGAATTTATGGTCGGGTATGGACTTATTGAATACTGCAAGTTGCCTTGCGAAATTTGCTTGCAGATATTTAGCCATTCCATACACTTTCTGATATGAATGCACCTAAACTTTTAACAAGATTCGTATGTATTCGAGAGTTTGGGAAGTATTAGAGGCCAAAAAGGGGCTTTAATGCTACATAGACATTACCTGGAAACATTCGCCAGGTGCTAACAGATATTAAATTGCTGAAGGATTCCCCCGAGAGATGAGGGCGTACTGGTAAAGCAGCAGTTCTCAGGATGTCTTTGACATATCCTCTGGCTTTGAAGGCTGACAAGGCTTAATCCCTAAATGTGATCAGCTGATACCGGCAATAACTTCCGAAATGGTAGCGTCAAGTGTGATTGAAACAGCTTAACCATCATGTGGGCAGAGAAACACTGCCAAGCCTCTTCTACATACAAATGTATTCCTCACCGGGACCAGGCAGCATTTGTGGCTAATCGCTGAATATGGCTTCAACCCGATATTATTGTAAGCTGTATTCGATACATTTAGTTTTTACATAGCATATTAAAGCTGGGAGGAAGCTGAACATCTCATACCTTCCTTTATCTCCATAATCTCTTGAGAAGGCTTCCCGATCGACGCATTTTCAGTGCTCTAATTTCTCAAGTTAGTTACAGTCATCTATAATTTCAAACAAAACTCATCTGCTCAAAAAATAGCCTTCGCTAATCTCTACACTCTTCCTTGCGGGGCAATTGGATTTCATCGAGGATGCAAAAAATTATTTTATCATAATTACGTATTTTTGAATGGAAATAAATTATGTCAATTCGTCTTTACTTCTGTATACCTTTGCTAGTATCCATGATTTACAAACTTCACTTTAATTTTAAAAATATGTGTACTAAGCACATGCATGATTACAATTAAACCCATTTGATAAAATAACGAGCCCATCTATTTAGTCGCATCATTAAATTATATTCGTAATTTATGTTGCTCATCATTAATAAATTAACTTTATCAAATACAGCAGTGAAGTTATCAATTGCAAATTGACCTTCTTCTCAACTCCAAAAAAAGATTCACTGGGAAGATTTTTTCTTCTTCTCTGTCTTTGACATTCATCTTTAAGTTTGAGGCACGCCCTATTTTTTCTTGGGTTTACCCCTTGTTTTGTCAGAAACATATTTTGCTACAATGGAAAAGACCTCAAGGTAAAATGAATGAATTATGGCAAAGAAATTCTTCTTCCTTTTCAGGCATTTAAAAGAAGAATTTAATGAAAATGTTCATTTCACAGAGATTTTGAAATAAGCAAAATACAGAAGATGAGTATTTCGGAATGAATGGTATTTAAATCACATAGAATCGATCTTCTTTTAAGGAAAATATTTTAGTTAAAATTTCAGTTTTATTATACTGCAAATGATTCAGAGAAAAAAATGAATTTTAAATCATCAAAATAAAGCATCATTTCTGTACTACAGTTCAAAAATGTGCTTTTAAGTTTAGATCCTTTTTTTATTAAAGAGTATAATTTTTGAATGAAAATATTGGAAAAAAAAAGTTTTTCATGATAGTTCCATTGAAGAGATTAAAATACGTCGGTAAATAAATTTTTAATAAATTATTTTTATATACGTATTTTTGCAAATGGGTTTTGAATAAAATATTCTTATTCTATTTAACATAAATTGGTTTTGTTTCTTAAAACATAATAATTAGACCAATGAGAAAAATTGCCCAGAACAGTTATTATTTTCGTTTTGGCATTTTGCATTGATTCACAATAATCGGTGAATCACTTTTCAAATTGTTCCCACCAAATATTAGAGCCCTGCATTATATTTAAAGAAACTTTTCAAAACGAGCAATGGCAATATTGTACGGAAAAAAAATTATCTCCAGTGTGCGAGACTGTGTACCGGAAATTCTAAAGATATTCTCCTTTAAATATTTTGTGATATTGCTGTTGAATTGAATTGAAGGTTTAAGTGTGAAGAACATGATATTTAATAAATAAAGGTAAAACACAAAACGTCGAAAAAAGTCCTCTTGGGCGTCATATAAAATCTGATAGCTTTCAGTGTTTTTTTTACTTTTGCCTCTTTAGCCCAAAGAAGCGTTAGCTCAGAAGAGCTATTAACTTCGTTTTGGCGTTTCACTGTAAATGTCCGTATCACGTTTCAAACTTTGCCACAAAATATTATTGCCCTGTGTTATATTTAAAAAAATTAAGTAATGAAGAATCCGCATAAATGCATATATGTTTCTCGCACTGTGATAAAACAACGGTACCTAGAGCCATAAAATTTTGAATATTGAACATTTCCACCGAAATATGAGCATCTGGTAGCCCAAATTTAAAATTTGGAATTTGTTTTATTATCGATTTCATATTTTGTAAAACTTTAACAAGTTCTTGATTAACAAACTCAAGGATTTTAAAGTGAGAAATGGAAACATTGTACAGAAAAATCTCCAGCGCGCGAGACTGTGTATCGGAAATTCTAAAGCTACGTTCGTTTTAAAATTATTTTGCGATATTGCTGTTGAACTGAATTTTATAGTTTAATTGCGAAGAACATGATATTTAATATATGAAGGTAACATAGAAAATGTTAAAAAAAACGTCCCTTTGGATGTAATTTAAAATCTGAAAACTTCCAGATTTTTTTTCCTTTTTTTTAACAATTTTTAAAATTAGATAGACTCATCAGTCTCTTCTTAACAACACTCAGTTTGGTTTAAGGGCCATTAGCTGTGATGATAATATTTTGGTAACTGAGAATTTTGCGATAATCAAACTACAAAGTTATATTGTTATAATTTGAGTTGTTTAAAAAATAAATTTTTAGCTTCTCTGTCCTTGTGTTAATTTTACTGAAGTACTCATTCTAAAAGTCTGTAAATAAAATTTACTATAAACAATTATCGCAGCTTAGGTGTAGTAGTTTCTGTAAATCTGCGCTGACTACCTGAGGAGATATCCTGTTAGCTTATCAGAATTTACTCTGAAGAGCCGAATTTAGACTTGAATAATTTTTTATAAAATAACCGGACCTAATTTAATTTCTTGAAGGATAGATATGCGAAAATTAGATTATTTTTCAAGGTAAGCAGAGTGACGAACTGTTTGGGCATTCATAATTGTTGTTTGTTACCAAGTTCATTCTATTTGCAGTTTGCTGATGAATTGAGTTTAATAAAATTAATAACGTATTAGAAACGAATTAACTATATTATTTTTCTTCCCTTTGTTGCTCATTTGTGGCGCTTTAATCACAGATGCTTTCTCATTCATAGTTGCTTATTTAGAGTGCTTATTTATAGTAATATTTTAAAGCTAATCAATGAAATTAAACAATGCAATCAAAACTATAAACAACGCTAAACATCACGTATGTACGAAATGCATTGGCATGAGGAACTTAGGCTAAATATTGTTGCATGCGTACGGGTTCGTAATAGATTGAATGCACGCAGATCCGATGACAGGTTAATAAAAATTTATTTTATCTAAATAAACACTTCAAAGTTCTGGAAATTTCCGCAGAAATACTCTTATAGGAGTTTACAGCATCACAAAGTACAATCAGTAGTTACGCATCAAAATACTAAGCACGTTAAACACAATGCAATGCAAAGCGCATCTAAAGAGAAAGCTAATTTCGATACCTCAGTTCACGCGGAACTAACAACTCGCAGCAAAAAAGCAACTAACTCTCTTCGGCCTTCAATAATTTTTAACCGGCCGCAGAGATATTTCTAGTACTTTCTGGTTCTTCTCGAAATTATTGAAAAGCAATTCTTGGGGTGAGGGCAATTACAGTTACACCTAACATAGTGGTCAATTACATTTATTCAATTTCAAAACATATTATGGTTATACAGAAACAGGATCAAAATTTCGCCAAATCTAGCGAATTTTGGCGATTTGTTGCCAAATTTGGAGACAACGTATGTCGCCAAAACCGCTGTCAGCTTGGCGATATCTTGTCTAGTTATCAAAGTACTCGTTTTCTCAATGTTAAATGCACCTGCTCCTGTATTCTTACTTTTCCTTCATATCTTCTATTTAGATATTTCTTGTTACAAAAGAATACAACAATTTTACTCATAATTTTATTAAAATTATCTATTTTAGTACAAAATTCGTGGCAATATTTTAAATATTCATTCAAAATTGTCTAACATAAGCTGTAATATAAAACTCATTTTGTTTTATTTCTAGTAAAATGTTTTACAGTTTATTTTTTTTTTCTGTCTTTGCTCGTCATTCTCCTTTTTGCCCAACTTCTCTTTCTGATAAACTGCAACGAACTGCTAGTATTTTGTAAACGGATGAGGTATTATGTTCCTAAAATTGCAGCAAATATATCTTAGAGGAATACAATTGCAAATGCTTTTAAGACTCAGAAACAAAAAGAGGCTTTGAATTTCAGAATATAAAAATAAATAAATTAATTAAAAAAAAGCTGAAAGGTTTAAGATTTTAACGGTCCTCCAAAAGGGTTTGTTAAGGTTTTTAACGCATTCGCTGACGCCGCAGTCTACCAGCTTGCTGTTATTTTCAGTTCCACTAACCCATTTTTTTGTCCTTTTAGCTTTATTATGAAACAACATTTTCTTCTCTCCCACGTCATATAAAATTACAAAAATTTCAAAAGTAGCATATTAGTGTACACTTAGAATTATAGATGCAACGGTTCTCGGTGCAGCTGGCACACATTTTTTTTGTTTTTCCTTTCAGTGTTTTCTCAGTTCATCACATCAATGTTCAGTTTCCTAAGTAAAATGGCTTTAAAAAATATTTTTTTATCTTTTCATCATTAACGTTTTCTGCGTTTACTTTATTTGTTAAATATCATATTCTTGCTGCTTATGCAACATAAAACTCGATTCAATAGCAAAATCGCAAAATATTTTTTAAATACAGCATAGAATTAAATTTTCCAATAGACAGTCTCGCGCGCAGGATACAAAAATATTTTTTTTTCCGTCAGTGTTGCCACTGCTCACTTTGAAATCGTTGAGTTTGTTAATCAAAAAATTCTTCAAGTTTTATAGAATATGAAACGGATAACAAAACAAATTCGAAATTCAAAATTTCATGTTCGGGTGGAGGACTACGTTTTTCAAAACTGGGTGATTCTAAGTACAGTTTTTTCATAATTCGAAAACATACGTACATTCATGCAGATTCTTCACTACTTAATGTCTTTCAATACAATACAAGATGATAATATTTCGAGGCAACTGTTTAAAAAGTGATATAATGCATTTAAGTATTTAGAAGCGAAATGCCGTTCGGAGACTAATATACCATGCAAAACTAACGTCCTTTTTGGGCTAATAAAAAGTAAATAATTAAAGCGGCTAATCAATCTAGATTTTTTTAATAAGGAATAATTAAATTGCCGCATTCAAACTAGCGTATAAGTAAGAATCTAAGGAAAGTCAAAGCTTTTCGAAATTGTTTCCTAAACTTTACCAGTCAAAATGAAGTTTAGGTTTGATATAGCTCCAGAGAAAAGGTGGGTAGCTCCTGCAGAGCAAATTTTTTAGGTGATCCCAACTTGAACATACATATAGTTATGCATTTTAGTATAAATGTATCTGATTGTTATTATGTGCATTCTAAGACATCTATCCGAAACTGTAAGAAGCGCTCAAGGAGACTGCATTATATGCACGACATTTGTCATGCATATTTTTGAATTTAAAGTCAAGAACCCTATCTTAGATAAAAAAAACACCGTTAAAAATATATGAAACCTTTCAGATTTTACAGCACGCCCAAAGGGACTTTTTTTTACGTTTTGTGTGTTAACTTGATTCGTTGAATATCATGTTCTTCGCACTTAAATCATAAAATTCAATTCAACAGAAATATCACAAAATATTTAAAAAAGCATATCTTTAGAATTTCCGATAGACAATCTAGCGCGCTAAAGATAAAAATGTTGATAAAATGTTCTTTTTTTTTTTTTTTTTTGCAGTGCTCCCATTGTTCGCTGCTCGCTTTGAAATCGTTGAGTTTCTTAATCAAAAACTCATAAATGCTTTACAAAATACGAGAGAGATAATAAAACAAATTCCAAATTTGGGCTTTCAGATGCCCGTATTCGGATGGAGACGTACGTTATTCAAAGTTTGATGGCTCTAGGTAACGTTGTTTTATCACAATGCGAAAAACATGCCGAGAATTATGTAGATTCTTCATTATTTAATTCCTTTAAATATAATATACTATAAGTTATTTTTCCTGCCTTCTCAGCATGCCTTCGCGATGTAATGGTCAGCACACTCGGTGCGTTTTCGAGAGGTCCGAGGTTCGAGTCCCGGCGAGGACAATGCTCATTTCTCACCTTTCCTGGTTTCGAAAAATTCTAATAACTCTACAACAGGGCTGTAATATTTGTTGGCAACAATTTAAAAAGTGATTCCGCGTTTACAGTGATTCAACGCAAAATGCCAAAAATAAATCAATAGCCCTTCTGCGCTAACTCCCTTTGGGATAAGAACTTAAGTTAATTCCGAAAAATGTCTCTTTACCTTGAAGATGAGAACGAAAATGCAATTTATATGGAAAACTATGAAACGATTTTGTAATATTTTAATCCTAATCGTAAAATCAAATGACATCAAGTAGAAATAGTTAAAAATTTTATATAGCATTTTTATTCCTTCCAGTGTTTATTGTACCCAGAATGATTATGTTCAAACATGCTTACCACACTTAAAGGTATTTTTGAGATCAACTAAGATAATTCAGCGTAATTCATATTTCTGATGATAATTTATATTTTGTACATTTCAAGACTATCTTAAGACATCCAAAATATGAATTATCATTACATTTATGGATGTTTAAAATAGAATAACAAATACATGCTATTCTCTTTGTTTATTCAACTCAGAAATTTGTCCAAAGCTGTTACACAGAATTCGTGTTTACAGAAAAAAATGATTGTTACGGAATAAACAGTTAAATCTGATATAATAAATAGTATTTCAAAATGAGTGTCTGGATATTACATAAAATTGAAGTCTCTTAAAGCTCTTTTTACTTTGACTCTTACTTCATTACAAAGTAAGTGACATAAAATGTATATAGATCTATTAAGAAATGCTAGCCAGCTTGAAATAAGGAAAACCTGAAAATTTGTTTTCAGAAATTTATCAATAATTAATGCTTCAAAATTAAATTTGCTATAAGCAACTACACAAAAGCGAAATGATATTAGATTGTTATTGTTTTATTATTATTAAAATTACATTACACTAATGATTACGACAAGCTCTTATTTCAAAGTAGTTTCGCAAAAAACCTGAAAAACATGTCTTTGAAATTTTTACTAAGCATATATTAAAATATCTGGTTGGACACATCATGTGTCACCGTTATTTATACGCCTATTAAATAATACACATTGTTTTGCTGAACTTCATGTAAATTTATTTCCTCAGTTATTTTATCTTGATTAACCGATCCTTCAACGCAAACTGAAAATGACATCAAAAACAACAAATTTTGAAATTAAATATCCCGGACAATTTTTGTCGTAGGGTAGTCAAACTTCTTGTTTTTTTTCACAACGAGTATAAAACTTTCCCAGTTATAAAAATAAAAATTAGGGGATCGCATAATTTCGCTCTTTGTCGAATATTAACTTTTTTTTTTAATTTGAAATTACATAAACATGAATATTCTCATCATTTAAAACACTTCTATGATTGAAAGTATATGACTACAGTCAAAGATTGGGGAAATAAAGGCTGGATAAGAGGGTTGGTAAAGAAGCAAGGGGATGTATACATACATATATTTTTGGTACTTCCAACTGCAATAAAAAAAACAAGGTGCCCAACTAGATGTTACAGTTGTCCGATATGCAAAATTTGCAGGTTGTACCTCAAACCATTTTTGTGTTATGCGAGATACATAAGTATATACGTGATTACAGACGTCACGTAAAAACCTATTTTGCAATCCGTTTGGGAGTAAAGAGTCATTTATTCTGTTCATACATACAGATGTCACTCAAATATATCGTTCAAATAGAAATTTCAGTTAAAATCTGAAACTCGACATTTTTCTCGATTACAGTACTTCTTTTGTTTCGTAAATCGAATTTCTCAATGTTCAGTTGGAGAGAGAAGGGAAAAAACCACTCTGATTTAGATATTGCTTACATTTAAAACCACTCATTTCTTAATTTATTACTTGAAATAAACTAGAAGCATATAAACTTAAGAAACTATGGGAATCATGGTCAATTTAAGGAATTAAAATCTGGTTTAAAACGCTGGTAAAATTTCATTTCGCTTTTCAGTCCGCTAGTTCCGAATCGGAAGGAATTCGAAAGCGGGAAAATCTCCTTGTTGTCTCTGAGGTGAAGAACTTCAATTCTCTGAAGACTTTAATAAAAAATATTAAAAGTTAAAAAAGCAAAATGTTTGTAAAAATAAGTAATATATTGTTATAGACTGCATTTTAAATTAAAATTTCCAAACACCGAAAAAAAAGGAAAACCTACAATTCATAATTTACAACAGCTTGAATGTTTTCTAAAAGGAAGCTTTAATTCCACGTCTCGAGCTTATTATATTTAATTAAGCGATAATTAAATTAATTAATAAGCTACCTGCAAAAGATAAATTATACTAAATTACTGTCATTTAACCGATGCATCAAAAGTACGTTAGACAACCATATTTGCAATACGATGCATTCCATATTTCTTGAACTGAAAAACCCTTTTAATGCTTAAGATAGTACATTATTAAACGAAGTTTATTCTATTTCAAATCTGTTTTATAAACAGAAGAACTGCGCAAAAGAACAGCTGACAAGTAATCGCATTCAACCTTCAAAATCCTACAGTACTTTTGTTTTCAGGGTGGAGGAAATGACTTAATAACAGTGTTATATCTCTGGGAATTCAACCTCAAAGTTCACGGACTCTTTTGTTTGCAAATAGTTTTTTATCTATTCTACTTACATGTTCTGTAATAACAACATACTCCTTTTCCTAGAAATGTTACTAAACAAAGCAAAATAAAAGACACGTTTGAGATATAACTTCGTTTCAATTCATTGATGAATTACTGCAGATTTTATATGCTCCTTAATGGTTAAATTTCTCTTTACGAATAAAGTGCGCAGGGCTCTCGGTGTATAGAAAAGCTTTGTGTGGTTGATACTCTACGTGGGGGTATTTTTTTTTTGGTATCTGATAGTTACGTAAGTTGGTAGTGAATATATTTAATAAAATGCTCAGTTGTCGCTATTTTAATTTTCAATGTTTCGAAATTAGTAGAATATCAAGTTGAATAGCTGTTTGCTGTTTGTTTGTTGTTTGTAGTTAGTAGTTGTTTGCTGAATATCAAGTTTGGCGACTTTTTTCGATTTCTCGCCAAATTTGGCTGCAAAAATAAGCCTATCTTGGTCTTAACCATCCCCAACTTGGTGATATCTCGCCAATTTAGCCAGATAGCCATTTACTCAATGTTAAACAGGCTTGCCCTGTATTCTTACTTTTCCGGAAAAGCTTCACTTCTTTAGCTTTTCGTATTACATACACATAATTTAACTAAAATTATTTACATATGTAGAGAATTAGTAACATTATTTAATTGTAATAACTTCTTTTCTGTTCTTGTGTTAGATAAATAGCAAACCTGTAAATATTATCAAAATTTGTAAATATATAAATATTATAAGCAAATCTGCAAGAATTTGTATAATCGGTATGAATAGAAACAACAATCCTACATGTATATATTATAATGCGAAAAAATTTGTTAAATTAAATTTTTTTCCGATCTTATTGTATCTTTGAAAGTTTTCTTAAAGTTTTTTACAATAATACAGCTATTTAAAATATAAAACAACACATATTGAACGATAATACATTCAAAATTGTTGAATAAAAATTTTCCTCAAAGAATAAAAGAATGAGGGAAAAATTCTTAAGTCAGCAGTTATTATACGTTCACAAAGAATTTTTCATGTGTCGCCGATACGAAATTAGTAAATGTAAAAATGAAACGAAGTAAAAATGGGAAACGGAAAGTTTTCCAAAATGGGAAGCTTCCCAAGGATAAAAATGGAAAATGGAAAACGGGAAGTATTGCTCACGAGGGTAAACCTTCGGATGCAATATCTTCCATCAAATATATTTCGTCGATCTTATTTAGGAATGTAGTAATTAGTTTAATGATGAGGTAAAATTGTCCTTTTACTTTACATTCAAGGCATTTTTATATTAAATTTTTATAATTACTCTCGTCTTCAGAGAATTCAGTTCATATCGTGAAAGCTTTAATTGAAATCTAACTTTGATTCATCACGTGCAAAGGTGTCTGTTGTAACGAACATAGTTCTTTCCTCATTAGCGTCTCGTATGTGATTCATTTATTAAGCCGCTTTCCCATAAGTTTTAATACGTAGAAACAGTTTTAATACACTCCTAAGCACACCCCTCACATATTTTAGTTCAATTTAATCTCAGACTTCTACTGGAAATTTCAAATTCAATTTTATTTTACTTTATTTCACATGCCTTTATTTTAGGAGTGGCGCAGGTTTCAAGAGGTTTAGGAAAGGTGAAGGTTATTTAAAGTGTTAAAAAATCCTTTTCTTCAGGATAGTGCTGAAAAGTGAATGTTATTTTCCTTGATTAGATCTATTTATTATTATGTGTTATTAGGTACTACACGGAGAAATGCTCGTGGAGGACATTTTAAGGGGAACTGCTTCGGATCCACGTTAAACATGAGGAAAACCCATGAAGCCAGTCCGTTCCCCGAAACTCGAACCACGTACCAAACTACCAGAGTTCAGGGGCTTTTACCGCTCGGCTGCTGTTGGACCTTTTTTTGAACAGAGCCGCTTAGTTCACATTGGAGTAAAACTGCTTGCTGCAAAATTTTATATTCCAAGTAAATAATTTTCTCGTAATGAAATTTAGAATCAGTCTAATTTCCAATTTTTCAGAAGATGTATGATATTCAAACTTGGCCTTAACCCCTTAAGTTTTCCTTTTCTTCAACAGAAGCAATTTGCCTCTGGAATCCTCAGATTCTTGGTAGAGGAGGGTGTGCGGTTTGTTAGTAGTAATGTAAGGTATAGGAATATGTTTATCTGCCTGTTTCTCTACTAACTGTCTTTGTTTATATACACATATTTTTACTTTTATATCATTTTACTATCTTATATATTTATTTTATTTTATTCAATTATCATGAAAACAGAAATTAGAATAAATTTAATAGAGCATTTAATAAGTTTAATAAGTAACGAAATTTGCCCGAGGTTTGTATTACGAGACTGAGCTTGTTATGCGAAATACTTTTTGCTTCAAAACAGAGTTCCATGAGGAATAGATAGCAATAATAACCAGATTAATGATAAAGAATTTGCATTACTCAAGGAAATGAAAAATATCAATATTTCAGGCTCTGTTGCTAATTAATTCATAACTTTAAATCATCCGAAGCAGCAAAAAATACTTCACCAACCTCGCCTAACAATACTTTTCATACGCAGTTCATATGGAATGCAGTTAAAATTTTCAGGTAAGAGAATTATGTCGTGTAATAAGCAGAATTACTGTTATTTACTTCGAGGTTTATTAGAGATTTAATCAAAGTAATTAAAGTTATAACTTAATAGGAAAATAAAGCAACATAAACGAGAGCGAAAATATTGGCATCTTGAGTTGTAAATACATATTCGAACTATAAAATTTTAAACTCAAATAACATTTCAGAAATTGTCAGCTGTAGTCATAATTATAAAATTGTCGTATATATAATTAATATGTCCTTTTAAAAATTTTTCGTTCTGGGTATTTTCCAATTTTCTATTAATTCTAAAGGAGTCTCGAATTCGAAAATTAAATTAATACTTCTGGAGAGTAATTATCTTTTTTCTTCGGAGTTTTATGGCCTTTTTTACTTCCTTCTACGATGTAAAAAGGAAGTATTGTAATGGTGAAAAATTTCAGGTATCATATTTCAACGAAAATATCCATTTTGACTGCTATCGAATGCAATTTAACGATGTTTTTGCGTGACATCTGTACGTAAGGACAGGATAAAGGATTCTTCCCCCCCCCCAAAAGAACAATATAATTGGAAAACAAAAGGATAACAATATAATTGTAGAGATTTTTATAAAAAATGGTATTAGGAAGATTTGATTAGGACAAATGAGTCAAAGACCAATTTAAAATGGATTCTGAAGAGATTCTTTTCACAGCATCTGTGCGTACGTACTCGTTTTTGAGTTGTACGAGATATACGTATCTCGCATAACTCAGAACGTTGCCTCAGAACGTTGAAATTTTGTATATAGGACTGCTATAAGATGTGTAGATGGGCACCTCCTGTTTTGGTTGCAATCGGCCGCACCAAAAGTAAGTAAATATGTGTATGTATATATCCACTCTGTTACTCGGCTCAGTAAGTTCAGTTTTTTTTCTTATATGTTAGTAAATTGTGCATTTTTTGCTTTAAAAATGATTGAATTATGTTGTTCTTATCTTCCCGTTAACGTTTTTATGCCTTTAGTTAACCTGTATGCTATAGTTGTAGAATTATCAACAATTTAAAAGTTGTTTAAGAGCGGCTAAGCCTAATTTTTGTTTATTATAGCAGCCATATTTGTTTACATTTGAAACTTAGCAGAATAGTGGATTTCTTGCCAGTCTAGAGAAACTAAGCTTCCCAACAACAAAGTAACACCGTCTTTTATTATTGCGAATTAAACCCATTCTGGAATTATCATTTAAGTTATTAAATTATCCCATATATTGACTCAGCATATCGTCCACAAGAAATTAATTCAGTTTCTACTCAGTGTCTTTATGCCGAGTGAAACCAAAAGTAACCTTTCAGTTGTATACACCGAAAAATCTGCCTTCTTGCCCGCTGGAAGAATTGCTTGTTTTTGTGTAGAAACTGTAATTTTAATTGTAAAAAAATTATTTTGATTGCTTTAGCTGTATTTGGTGTTTTATGTTTTTCTATATCTTTCAATTTTTAATATAGGCATTTTGAATTTTTATGTATTTTTACCTTGTAGCGAAGTGAGACCTGAATTAATTGAATGAGAAATATATCTCTAATAAAATTCGAGGAAATAAGTTTAAATGAAAGGGAGAAAAAAATGCGTATAATTTAATATTCCGTACAAGGAAGTCATGTGGTGTACACATCAGATTTTTTTTATTTAATAAATAGTTTTTCATAAAATTAGTTAATGTAAGAAATAAAACGTTAAAAACAAATAACAAATCACCTCAGCGGTTAATTAAAAAACAATGTTTTAAAAGCTCGCAAAAAATTTGTTTTCACTTTTTCCTATCTGATGATGCAACAAATAAGCTTTTTTCTCCCATCTTCTGCACCATTTCAAAATGCGGAAACACCCTCTAAATCCCTGCTCTAATTTCAGACTCCGAGATCAGAATTCCAAGTTGATAAAACAATGAATTTATTATAGTTGTGAAAGCGGAAAGGTATGTCTAGTTTTTCCGCAAATGTAACTGATTAGGCTTGGTATTGATTTTAAATTATCCAACGAACGAAACTACTTGACACATAAATACATTACATTAGTTTCTGCACTGTCATGTCACTGCAAGCGAACACTGAAATGTAGAAACTTGTCATGAGAAAAGAATTATACCATCTTAGTAGGTGCGTTTTCGTCATTTAGGGGTGTGGTGTGTTTTCAAATGGCTATTTGTCACCCTTGTTAATCCTCCATTGTAAATGGGCAGTACATTAGCCTCAAAAATGCAGAACGCTTAGTCAACTCGTTTTTCTTTCCAAAGTTACTTCAAATATGCCTTGTTAAAGAACGATTTATAGGCATATACAAACCAAGAAACACTTTTTATTTCAAAAAATGGTAAAAGTTTTCTTGTTTTCCTGGCAGAGCTTTTATTTAATTTTGAAGAACTGCTTATAGGATTTATAAGGAAACAAACGACCAAGAAATATTTTCTTATTTCGAGAAAGAATAAACGTGTTTTTGTCTTTCTAGCAGTATTTTTGCACAGTAGTGCCTAATTCGAACGCTATCCTTATGGGACTTACAAGAAGCCAAGTACTGACCATGTGTACTAGTAATACCACGAAGGAATTTCTCCCACATGCCTTCGTGGTGTAGTGGTCAGCATCCTCGACGCCTATTCGAGAGGTCCGTAGTTCAAGTCCCGGCGAGGGCACTGTTCATTTTTCACATCTCCTGTTTCCAAATAACCTAATGTCTCTACAAAATATATGGACAAGTCAACAACAACAGCCTAATATTTTATACGAAATGAGAAATGAAATACAGTTAGACGTTTGTCTTTAATTTGCAGATGTTATTTGTTATAATCAAAGCAATATTAGTAAAAGTTTCTATTAGAAATATTTTTCGGTTTATTTTCTGTCACTGGGTGTATTCTTTACGTATATACTGAACAATTACCAATTCAACGTAACGAACCATGACCGTTTCCATAGCCTGAGTATTAAATATATTCATCAGCATGAACTGCTTTTTTTCCTTTTATTAACGCATATGATTGAAAATTATTATTTAATTCATTATTTAAGGAGAGACAGATTTACATTACCATATGACTTTTCCATATCAATTACCACGACATTTCCGTATCAATTACCAACGGCATTCTCAGATTCTCAAATGCTGAACATTCTTCCTTTTATGGTAAGAGTAAGACAGTTGCTTTACATATTTCCTGATTTTGTAATTAATTCAATTTTTTTCCCTATTCGTATGTCAGTATGCATTTATCTTCCTTATATTTTAAGTTCACAAGATGTCGATCTTTTCAATCGATTCTTATCAATAGAGATCTTATTCTTGCCACTTGGGAGGTATAAAAATCCGCTTGCTATAACTTTTATTGTCCATTATGAAGGCGCTAAATTTAGAGCTGTGGGGATTTTTCCAAGTATATTTGGGGAATTTTTTGGGATTTTTTAAAGTTTCGCAAATATCAGATTTTTTCATGAAAGTTGAAGAATCTCAAAATCTTGAACTTTTTTCTACTGTTTTTAATTTCAGTTGTCATTGTTAGATTGACTTAAATTTAAATAATATTTTTGTAACTTTTCATCAGAATTTCTGCAAAAATATACTGAAAAAAATCCTGTGTCAAAATTAAAAATACATTCATTAACTTAGTAAAAGGTTTTTGAAGTTCTGGAATATAAGAAGTAGTTTTTTGCTGTACTTTTATTAAACTGGCCTTTGTTGCTGTAAGTGCCAGACAGCGATTCCGATGCCCAAATCTAGCTATACAGGGTGTATCTGAAATGCTTCAACAAACATAGAGGAATAATAGTACTCATCAAGACGAACAAAAATTGCAACGGAACATGGGGTCGCAAATGACGTTTAAAGGGTGAAAATCGAGAAATGCGTCTGCAGATGGACAAACTGAGACAAGAGAGAAATACTCTAGAAAATTATTTATTGCACAAATAGGTACAACATAGCTCGTGATGTCCAGAGGAAACAAAAATTTTACAATTGTTCAAAGTGTCGCCTGCGATCACTATCACACAGAGTACATCGACGGAGGAACGACTGGCGGACACGCTCGAAGATTACGGGAGTTTTCTGGATTTCTGCTGCAGAGTCACAATACTCGCTACTACTTCTTCTGGCGTCTCATAAATGAGAGATTTCATTTGTCCCCAGAATCTGTCTTTTCTGTCCCCAGAATCTGTCTTTTCCTCTGTCTTTTCTCTGGACATTACAAGCTGTGTTGTACTCATTCTGTGCAATAAATAATTTTCTGGAGTTTTTCTTTCTTGTCTCAGTTTGTCCATCTCCAGTCTCATTTTCTCGATTTTCACCCTTTAAACCTCATTTGCGACCCCATGTTCCATTGCATTTTTATTCGTCTTGATGAGTACTATCATCCCTCTACGTTTGTTGAAGCATTTCAGACACACCCTGGATATACGACATACATAGACAACACTAAGGATAATTGGTCGTCCAACTTAGACCTGTCAGATGAGCTGAAAGCGAGCACCAAATTCTTTACCATTCAAGCGCAGCTTTGGCACTAATTTGTCCCTAAAGTCTTCTAATTTGCGCTTAACTTAATCCTTTAGCAATTGTGTTCCTAGTTCTAGTAGCCATTCTGAAACGGTTCATGAAGATTCTCCCTCCAACTGAATTCTCAAATTTGCGAGTGAAACACAATTCTTCAGTTTTACTATTTTAGCTGTCCTGCAGAAGAAATGAACTTACAGAACGGATTAATGAAATACAGAACAGTGTATTTGTTGACGTGTGAATTATTTTTTGAACTATAGAAGGATAAAGAAATTTGTTTTTGTACTGTTTTATTCTTGGCGTTAAGGAGGAGTGATTCTCCTCGATTTTGGGGATTTTGAAGGAATGTGGTATCGGCGGGGATTAAAGGAGTGCCGTGCTCGAAGTGCGCTCTTCCTTCTTAGCTACGCTGCTTGTCGTTTGGTAACTTCTATGCGCAGAACTTTCTACTTGATTTTTCCGTAATTTCATTACTTAGATCCATCCTTGAGATTTTTAAGACGCACTTGCTTATTGCGACTAGCAGCTTTTCGACTTTGACTCAACCAGTGTTAAACTCCAGCACGACTCCCAGTTGAGTTTTTTCTTGAAGCTTTGCCCGTACAGGCTAAGTAACGCTCTTCATAAATTTGTAGTTCTGCCAGTGTTATACTTCAACCTCGCGACCTAATCAGACGCAGTAGTGCTGGCTCCGATTTCTTCTGACTTCTTCATCTAACATCAGCTGCTCCAGGAAGGAGGGGATTACTCATGAATACCTGTAGATTTTGATGATTCCTTAGATAGCCTGCTCATTCCGAGATCCTCCGTCTTCGTTAGCATATCGGTTCATCAGTTAGTGATGTCATAACTTGGATATAAGTGCTCGTCTGTCTCTCCTCGGCAGTACTTTCCTGATTTCTACGGTACGCCTAGTGGAAGTGGATTAGCAGTTGTCCCTCGAACTCAAGAACTGTCAACATAAGTCATAATTTTTTATCATAAATAAGGTTCTTAGGAACTCCTTGTAAGTTCAGAATTTGAGCTTTTATTGATAAAGTGTTGGATGTTTTAAAATAGGTGTAAACTAATAAAATGGGAATAGATTACTAGCTTAATTAAGAGTATGTAATAAGTATTTTTAAAAATTTGAAGGGAAGAGTTTACTTAAAGTTTTGAAGTGAAGTACTTAAATAAAAACCAGAATTAATCTCTGATTCGTTGGTTGTATCACTAGTAAATGCGATTTTGGGTGGGGGGTGGGTGTTTAAGCTAATTTAATCAATGCAATATTTTATTATTACTATTAGCCCAAAGGGCGTAAGCTTAGAAGGGCTATTAATTTCGTTTTGGCATTTTGCACTGATTCACTATAAATGTCGGTTTACTTTTCAAATTGTTGCCGACAAATATTAGAGAACTGTATTATATTTAAAGAAATTAAATAATGATAAATCTGTATAAATGTATGCATGTTTCTCGCATTGTGATAAAACAACGGTACCTAAAGACATAAAACTTTGAATGACGTACGTTTGCACCCGAATATGAGCATCTGGAAGCCCAAATTTGGAATTTGGAATTTGTTTTATTATTTTTTTCATATTTTGTAAAACTTTAATATATTTTTGATGAACTAACTCAACGATTTAAAAGCAAGCAATGGCAACACTCTAGGGGGGGAACCATTTTATCTCCAGTGCGCGGAATTGTGTATCGGAAATTCGAAAGATATGCTCATTTAAACATTATTTTGCGATATTGTTGTTGAACTGAATTGACATATGATATCCGAAATTTTTCGAGATTACAGAGTAAGGTCTGTCTCTGCTATTCCACATAAAACTAAATTAGATCCTACAATGAACCTGGCGAATTCTCGCAAAGGCGTGAATAAATTACCAGCATAGAAGAAGGGTGAAAAGTAACCCTTTATTAATTCAAAGTTTAACAGAAAGGCACGATCTTCGTGCGTTACAAAACACCGTCAACTTGTGGTGAGAACTTAAACGTAGAATATAATTGAAGTCGAGTCTAAAATAGAATAGGGCTGGATTAGCACGTTAATTCGCACCTAACAGGTTGACTCACAAAAACATAACAGGCGTGACGATAATCCGAAATCGCCAAGAGGCTTACTAACGTAACAGCGAGATAGCAACGAAACGTGCGCTGGCTAGCGAAAACGCGCACTGGATAAACTCAGAGATTTGCCCGCTTAAATTTTCACTTCACTCAACTTTAAATTTAAATCCTGGCAAGAAAATACTAGGGGAAGTTGAGAGGCTCAGGAAAGGTATCAAACTTAAAATAAATTTGTTATGCAAAATAAGGGAAACCCTACAACAATACTTTCTTTACTTCATACAAGGGAGTAAAAACGATTGATTTCTCTGCTTTCATGCGATGGTGCATTTGTATATCGGTACGAATTATATTTGCGAACTCGTATTCAGCTCAACGAAAATTTACCGACACAGTTAAAAATAAAAATTTCAATATTTAAAATATTTATCACTCAGTTCCTAAAGGAGTATAACTTTTGAAATGTAGCAAATGAAGTTTAAAAGCATGAGACTCTGTTATGTTTTAATTTACTTTCAATGGGGCAGGAGCGAGCAGGTATAATAACAATTTTTTGAAAAATGGCTGGAGTTAAGAAGACAAGATTCACTGCTGTTCCTTGCCATATGGCAAATTGGCCAGTTTACATCCTATTCTTATTTGAATGCTGAAGACAACAAGTCAGAGTTAGCAAGCTCGTATTAGTAGGTGACCATGTGAAAAGTCATATAGGTGCAGGCGGCATCGTGAAATGATCAGATAAAAAGCAAACAAGAACAGGGCCGTTTTAGATGACTCATCATTGCACGTTATGAATTCATTCCAAACTCATTAACCGACAAAATAAAGGGCTGGTGTCGGGAAATGAAGTCATTTGGATCGCGATTCATGGCTGCTTTATTTTTGCCCTTCAACTATTCTCTATTTCGTTTAATAAACCTTTCAAAAATCGGCAAAATTGATGGAATGGATGATATCAAAACAACTCAATTAACTCAATTATAGAATAATTCTCAACTATAGAATAATTAGGATTTGAAGTAGCAAACACGAAAAATAAGATATGTTCCTCGCCGGGACTCGAACAAATACCTCTCGAATGCGCACCGAATATGCTACCGTCAAACCACGAACACATGCAGAAAGGAGGGAGAAAATACCTTACATACTCCACTTTTAAAGGGCGACTGGGGATCAAGGGACCCAATCGCGAATCCTGGTGGTGAAGAATCATCATCCACCACCTTCTAGTCTGGGCCTGTAGAACCATTAGAATTTCGAAGTAGGAAACACGAAAAATGAGCAATGCCCTAGCCGGCACTCGAACCTAGACTTCTGGAATACGCGCCGAATGTGCTACCGTTACACCACAAGGACATGCAGAAAGGAGGGAGCAAATACCTTATACAGTCAGGAATGACTGCCTGATCACTCAAACAAATTTTCTTCAGCAGTACTACACGAAACAAAAGATGACATTATCTACCAGGAGAATGATGTGTATTGCTTATAATAATGCTGTGTCGCGAATTCTGTGTCTCAAAATTTAAGTGTTTTTAATCATTTCAGTGACCAATTATTTAAGTATTTTATTTGTATTTGTATTTCATTCTTTAAAATCTGAAATTGTGAAGAGCGTAATGAATATATATATATATATTTGTAAAATATATATATATTTGTTTATATATATATATATATATGTATTTGTAAAGAGTGTATTTAAAAGGTTTAGTCAATTATTTTTCTTCAACGGTCCAATTTTCTGACGAAGAAAGGGGAGCGTCTTTTAACGGAAGTAACATCTGTGGGAATAGCCTTAAGATGACAGTTCCAACTGAGGTCAATATATCGTTGTTTCCTTTGTCTTTGTTACGAAGCAGTAAAATGGATACCGTAATTGGCTCCCCGCAATTCTTTTACACCTTAGCTTTGTGAATGTTGCTTTGCTTATAACTTCGGAAGAAAGGAAACGTTGTAAATTGGATTTTGAAAGGGCAGTTTTTGTTGTTTCTCCTTAGATTTTTCGCTTGTTAGCAAGTAAGGTCGAATTTTTAGTCTCAGGTTTTCGCAAGTTTTAGAGTCATTTTCTACAGCTGGTCAGCCGTCAACTGTAGACAATGACTTTATTTTGATTCGTTCGAGGGGTTTGAATTTGTCCTGTTAAATTATATTGAAAGTCCCGGAATGGCAAGAATTTAATTTTATGTGTTCGGTTTGACCAGTAATGTTTAATGGGAGGAGAAACCGAGTTTTCCTCTGTTGTTGCGCGAGTTTAGAAGTCAGTTTTTGAGTTGTGTTGAGTTTTGATGCAACTAGAAGAGAATTAGCAGAGAGGGCTTTGCCCTGCGGCCGAGCTTCACCCTTGCGGATGGCTCGCGCTTGCAAATGCTGCGGAACCTGCGCCAGAAAGACCGATTCAAGTTTTGAAGATGCGATGAACTGAGAATTTTCCGGAAATTGATGCGAGATGTAGAGCGTTTAGAACGATCTCTTCCGAGCCCTCTTCGAGGAGTTTTTTCTGCAAATTGGAGGTTTCTGCTGCCCAGTAGATGAAAATCGGGTGCTTTCGTGAGAAGAGAAAATTTCAACATTCTGTCGTCGCTCGTACAATTTCCGTTGTCGTTGACAGCTGAAGCACCTGAGTGTCATCTCGTTCATTCCCTTGGTTTCTCCTTCAACTTTAATACTTCAGAATTTTTTGATGCCGAGCTTCTTCATAATGGTTCTACAAGATGCCATTTTTCTTGAACTTTATTATGGAGCCGATTACTTAAAAGACGAATTCATTATGGTTCTAGAGGATGTCATTTTTCTTGAACTTCATTATGGAGCTGATTACTTATAGGACGAATACAACGGGGAGATTTCTTCAGCCGACTTCACCTATAGCTTCTTATGATGATGAATTCCAGTAGTTCAACTGTGAGTTATATTATATTTTCTTTGGTATCTTTATAGATTTTTGTCTTAATTTAATCTTGCTTAACTGGTAGAAAGAAAATTCTTTCGATAATAGATAAAATTATGTGTCTTAGAAGAATTTAAAATTATTGTAAAAAAAAATATGAAATTTATGTTAATTGTAATTTCTATATTAATTTGTGTGAAATCCAGTTTAAATGATTCATTTAATGTTCTAGTTATTCTAAGTAATCGTTATTATGTTAAATTGCAAAATTTTATCTTGATAAATGACTCTTGAAGGAAATTTAATGTAGAATATTAATTGCTATTGTATGTAAGGGTAATCCGGCCAGCTATCTTTAGGTTATCCTAGGTAATAATAAATGAGTTTGATTTTATGTTATTACTTGCATTTGTTTTTTTGTGTTACGTAGTTGGTCTGTTCAGTCATTCCATTTGTTTGAGCCGTAAGGCTTTTAAGAAACATGGAGATTTTATCGGGGTTATGGAAAAATGTTTATGCATTTTAGGGTACTCACAACGCGCCCTATTGTTTTTAGCAAATATGTACTAACCGCGTTTTATTGAATGTTTGAATGTTTGTTTTAGGTGCCAGGAAAGTTAGAACTATTGCTTAATTTTTTAATAGTAGAACTGATTAATTGCTGTTTGAATATTTCTTCTCTGATGCTTATGAGGTTTTTGATTTAGTGAATATGAACTTGTTGTTCTTGAGTTAATTTTAGAAATGAGTGAAATTTTAGAAATGTTTTAGTTGAGATAGTATTTTATTCTACCGAGTATAAGTGAAGATTTATTCCTTCTTGTGTTTTTAGGTTAAGATTTATTAAGATGATTGCACTGTTTTGTGTCAGTTAAATGATTTAAGAAAAGATATATTTAATATTATTTTGAGATAGTCCAGTCACTCAGTCCCTCCGCTTCAAAGTAGAAGAATTTTAGTATTGATTTATTTTATTTTACTTGGTCCGGCCTCATAATGGGTCAGAGAGTAGATCAGAGTGAGGTCAGTTCTTTAAAAGTTCAAAAAGTAGTTGAAAGTAACATCCGTAAAGAGTTAAAACTCAACAATAACCCGATTTAGATATAAGAATTTATATGCGTTTTGGACATATAACTGTAAAATTGTAAAATCAAAGAAATTTACAGAACCAAAAATATTTCATCTTTTAAATTATGAAGGAGAGGTTTTAAAAGTCTTTAGAACATTGATGTTTAAAGAAAGTGTGTACAAGCCAGCATTCGTGTGTAATGCATTAAATCCTTCTCTTTCCTGATTAATTAAAAGTAAGAAAAAAACATGTTCGGAATCAACTTATTGCCAAGGTCAGTCTCAATTATCGATGTCCGTGAGTAATACATAAGCACTTTTACAAATGCAAATCATTTATGAAGTAAAGCTATATTAGGAAAGTAAATGCCACTTTTTAAATTTGCATTCTGTGAAGGTATTATTTTTAATTGGACTGAGAAGAAGATGGAATGCATCTGATTCTGTCCGTCTTCAAACTCACCGCTTGAGGTTATGGTTATTAATTGCTATAAATTTGTCCTACTTTCAGTAATTTTCACTACCATGTCTCTAATCTGGTAAGGATGGAAAACAAAATATGTTGTCATCTACTGACAAAAAGAGAAATAAAAAAGATTTGCATATATTACTTATAATTAGTTATTTCTCTTTCTTACAAATTTCTTCTCTTTCTTCTTGTGTCTAATTTCTTCTTTCTTTTTCTTTATATTTCAGTCATTAAAAATAAATTGATTTGGGAACAATTAACATATTTAAAAAATTAAATTCATTAAAATTTGCTGCTGAATCTCAGCAGATAATTCGTAGAAAAATTAATAAAAAATAGGCTAGTGCTTCGTATTAAAAATGGTATTAGTCAAAATTAATAGCTAAATCTCAAGAGATACTTCAGAAAGCATCAATAAGTTTATTGATTTAAGTGTCAAAAATATCTTTCTACATCCTTGGACGAAATAAAGGAAGTATTGTAAACGGGAAAAATTTCGGGTATCATATTTCAACGAAAATATCCATTTCAACCACTCTCGAAGACATTTGAATGATGTTTTTTCATGATACCTGTACGTATGGACAGAATAAAGGACTGTTATTGCCAGGAAAAAAAGACTGTAAATGGATTTAAAATGGATTCAGAAGAGATTTTTTTCCTTGCCATCCGTACGTACGTATGTATTTCGCACAACTCAAGAACGAGTAGCCGTACAACGCTGAAATTTCGTATATGGGATTGCTATAACATGCAGCTGCGCTCTTCCAGTTTTCGTTGCAATTACCAATCATCCAACCGTATATTAATACGCAAATATACAGAGTTGTCATAATGAAACTTTGCGAACATCTGCACTTCTACCTTCCATTCCGGTTAACCGATCGAGATGAGATTGCAAATATAGTTATTCGGAGGTATGTGCTCGAGATTTGGTGAATGACAACACAAGGGAGCTCACGGTTACGGTTATAGTTACAGAAACTCGAAAATATCGTATGGCAACGCCAACTTTTCCGGTCTCAAAATGTTTAGTTCATGCGAAAACCCTAAATAGCGTTGGAACAGTACCAATATGTCCCAAAACTGGCGTGTTATGCATGCCCAAAAAAGAGTTCTGAAAAGCGGCCAACGAAATATGATCTGTGTGCACACAGAAACTTTGCATATGACAAAGACAAAACGCCGATCACTGATGACAACACATATCGGACAAAAGAATACCTTTATTTAGATCAAACATTTTCGACATGGGTTCCATCACAGGTAAGTATGCATTGCATCGGCAGAAGGTGGAGAATACCGCTGAACGCAGCATGGGATGAGGGATGTTTGCAATCTAACGCCGTATAGAATCCTTTAAATCCGAGACAAAGTTTGCGAATTGCACATGTAAACTCTGGATTTGAGATATTCCCCAAGCCAGAAATACATAGACGTCAGATTGGGGGATCGTGGAGGCCACGGAAAAAAGTAATGGTGTGAGATTATGCGATTACCAAAATGTTGCTCCAGGACCCTTTAATAAACCTCGCTATATGTGAAGGTGCGTCATCTTGCATCCAAACGAGATCATTGACTTCAT
The DNA here is from genome assembly GCA_000611955.2 of Stegodyphus mimosarum. Lineage (NCBI taxonomy): Eukaryota > Metazoa > Arthropoda > Arachnida > Araneae > Eresidae > Stegodyphus > Stegodyphus mimosarum. Next base: position 212,072 of record KK118550.1, read on the forward strand.
TCCGCTTACAAAATTCCGGTAGCAGCGTTCATCCCATTTTCATAACTTCTTACACTGAATATTTGGAGATTGGCTTTCTGTGTTTGGTATCTTGCTCTGCTATATGCAGTTTTTCTGCGTGATCCTGTTTTGTTGGCAGGTTTTCAGAACTCGCTTTTGTGTATGTATAACACGTCCGTTTTCGGACATACCGGTACCATTCCAACGTTATTTAGGATTTTCGCATGCGCTGAATATTTTGCGACCGGAAAACGTTGGCGTTGCCATTCGATATTTTCGAGTTTCTGTAACTATAATCGTAACCGGGAGCGCCCCTATGTTGCCATTCACAGAATCTAGAGCGCATAACTATATTTGCAATCTCATCTCGGTTAACCGGAACGGACGCTAGAAGTGTAGATGTGGGCAAAGTTTCTTTATGACCACCTTATATATTCTCACTCTGTTATCTGGCTCGGCAAACTTAGTTTTTTTATTGTCATATATTGGTAAATTGAAAGCAAACTTATTTACTTTAAAAGTGACTGAATTATGCAGTTTTTATACTCCGATTAAGTTTTTTAAGCATTTAATTAATCTGCATGCAATTGTTACAGAATTATTAAGAATTTAAAATTTTAATTGGCGAATTGTGACTAACGAACCGCCATGTTTGTTTTTACATTTGAAACTCAGTAGAATAGTGAATTAAGTCAGTTTCTACACCTTCAGTGCTTTTTTGCCTCGTGTAACCAAAAGTAAACTTTCAGTTTTGTGCACCGAAAAATCTATCTTCTTGCACGCTGGACAATTGTTTGTTTTTGACTAGAAACTCTAATTTTAATTGCAAGAATTGTTGTTTTTTTAACTGTTCTAACTGTATTTGGTGTTTTATGTTTTTCACTATTTTACAATTTTTATTTGAGATGTTTTGAGTTTTATGTATTTTTGCTTTGCAGTGATAAGAGAACTGAATTAATGAGAAATATATCTCTAATGAAATTTGAGGAAATAAGTTTAAATGAAATGCAGGAAAAAATTTGTATAATTTAATAGACCATACACGGAAGTTATGTGGTGTGCACATCAGATTTTTTATTTGACTTGGCAGGTTGCATAATCGGTTGAAGAAAAAACTTCAGAATTTTCAGCCTTAGAAGGATGCTTTCACAGCCGAAAAAGATTAAATCACAAAAAGCTTGCAGAAAGTTTATCAGAAGCAAGAGTGGCTATGAAGTGATAGCATTCAGCATTCTGTATCATTTGACCAGTAGTGGGTGTTTTCAGTAAAAACGTTTATCTAATTTAAGTTCTGTTTATTTATTTATTTATTTCGTACTGGTAACTTTATTAATTTACCCGAAATGTTTCCTCAGCGAAAAGAGCTTCTGAAATTTAGTATTCATCTTATGATATTCAGCTGTCAAACTGTTTCTACTTATGTGTAGTTAATAGTTTCTCATATCCATTAATACAAAAACATAGTGATGCCACATGGATTTAGGTACTTAAATAGCAATTATTTATAGAACGAAATTAATACTTTTATTAGTTAAAGTATTTTTATCGTTTGCTCTGATCAATGCGTATCAAGCTGCACTGACAAGAAATGAGACTAATTTCCTGAGAAATCATTTCCTAAAATGTCATAACACTTCTCATTTTTAAAGAAAATCTGTATCTGAAATTTATATATTTTGGTTAGCAAAATTTGTGGTAATCGCGTTTCTTTTTTAGCCGAGAGGAGCCATTCGTCCAGAAGGGCTATTAATTCCATTTTGGTATTTTGCGTCGTCCACTATAAAATGCCGTTTCACTTTTCAAATTGCTGCCACCAAATATTAGAGCCCTGTATTATATTTAAAGAAATTAAGTAATGAAGAATCTGCAATAATGTATGTATGTATGTCTTGAAAAAAAACGGTACCTACAGACATCAAATTTTAAATAACGTAGTCCTCCACTAGAATATGGGCCTCTGGAAGCCCAAATTTATAACTTGGAATTTGTTTTATTATCTATTTCATGTTTTGAAAAACTCTAACGAATTTTTGATTAACAAAGTCAACGATTTCAAAGCAAGCAAAGGAAACTATGCGGATGAAACGTTTTTGTCGCGAGCCCGCGAGACTGTATATCGAAAATTCTGAAGATATGTTGTTTTTAAATATTTCGTGATTGCGCTGTTGAATCGAATTTGATATTGCGTAAGCGCCAAGAACGTGATATTTAATAAACAAAGTAAAAACATGAAATGGTAATAATAAAAAGAGAAAATTACATTTTTACAGCCATCCTAAGTAAGAAAACTAGAAATTGATATGATGAACTAAGAAAAGATTGAAAAAAGCTAGAAAATGTATGCGAACACTTACCGCTGCATCTGGAATTCTAAACATATACTGCTAAAGACACGCAAAAAAAAGTGATTAGTAGGAGTGAGTCTAACATTAGACTGGTAGACTGCGAACTCAGCGGGCGCGTATAAAGCCTAAACAAACCCTTCTGAGAGACCGTTAAAATCTGAAATCTTCCAGATTTTTTTAATATTTTTTTCCATTTTGTTTTTCTAATTATATATGTAACGTTACCTAATCCAATAATCATGTTCTGGCCTCCTTCTTAATAATGATTAGCAGAAATATTAATTTTAAACTATTTTTTAAAATCTATCTACGTTTACCTTGCCTTATTGTATACGTTCCTTTTTTTCATTAAATCTGCCACTGCGCTACGCACATTCTTTTCAACTGAACAAAATACGGCTTGAAGAAAATTGTAAGGATAACATAAACCTTGATAAGTAATCTATACAAGAGAGCTTCGAACAATAACATCAATGTCCATCTCTTGCCGACCGGATCATTAAAATACAAAGCACGTTTTCTTGTGAAGGTTGACTCAAAGGACTCGGCCTTATTACAGCAAAACATTAAAGCGAAGCGTGTCAGCTTGTAACAGTCTTCGCTTCACACCACTAAACATAGTTAAAATATGACAGGTTTCTTGCAGATTTTCACTATAACCCCGAAGCGAAGGAGCGTCAGATGGGTAGCTGGTGGCCTTTTTATTTTCTTTTTATTTATTCTTCAGAACCCCTCCTCACCTAGTTACATACCCCACGTGTGCTTGTTGAAGAAACACGAATTTTGGTGTTTTTTTGATGTAAAAATCCTCGAACTTTCATGACTTCATTTGGAGTCTTTTTTTTTTTCTACAGAAAATGGCTAGTTTGTAACTTTGGATCTAGGGGTGTGTCTAATCTCTTTTTCAATTTCAGATGTACTACTTTTGTAATAGTAATCCTTTCCCCCCATACACACATGTTCACGTAAGCGCGAGAAACACCAAAAAACAAATGCATTGTATTTGGTTATAATTTTTAGTCTAACTGCTGTATTTAAAAATGTTTAGAATGAAATTTAGAGAGCAAAAATTTTCTTTTCACATTTTTATAATATTTACTAGAGAAATTAAATATGAATTGTTTCATCACATATTAGTAATAATGGAAGAGACAATCCGCCTTTTAAGACACCGACAATCTGAACTGAGTGAAAACCGAACGGTTTCGGATAATTATTTTTAAAAATTTTAAAAACTATAGGTAAATCTCCAGTGCTTCAGAATTTTTTATTTTCAACGTAGGTGAAACATATGCTCAATTAAGTGTTTTAATTTGACATTAAAATTTATTTTCTAATTTAAATAATGCATAACTCTTAGTCTATCGGCCTGAAACCATAGCTCTTTTACAAGGTCCGTCCCAAACGTAATGCGCCCCATTTTCTTCTGCCGCGACTATCCCTCGTACAGCGTTGCCGCTTGCATGGAAGGGTGGGTGGAGTCTTGGGAACGCAGTGCGACTAGCGCCAGTCGGATCCCACCTCTTGAAGAGTCACAGATCCTGTTTTAGTGAACCCTTGTGTGAGTGCTCGGTCGAAATCAAATGGAAAAAACTCTCGAACAGCAATACGCAAAGTTTTGTTTCAAACTTGAGAAAATGCCGTCGGAGACTTTTGCGTTACTTCAGTCCTATTCTGTCCCTGTCCAACTTCTTTTTGTTCCCGAAAGTTAAAAAAATTCTCAAAGGACAGCATTTGGGTACCCCAAAGAACATCGAGGCAGCTAAGACGACGTTACTAAAAGACATCCATGTGACGAACTTCCAGGAGGCATATGGAACCTGGAGGCATGGAAATTGCGCTGGAACAAGTTTGTTAAAGCAGGAGGGATGTAGGCCGAAGAATATTGAGTAATTGTACGAATCGGTTCAATAAATTTCATTTAAAAATTAGGGCATTACTTTCGGGACAGACCTTGTATGTATCATAATTTGAAACAATGCTCTTGCGGAACATATTCTTTTCCACAGGTCCAAAGACCGGAGCGGATTAAATGAAAAACAAATGATTCGGATTATTTAAATCGGTGGTGTTAAACTGGCGGCCATCGAAGAAATTTTATGCGGCCCGCGAAGACATTTCAGTTATGTGTTTTTTGCAAAGCTTTTAAGATTTTAGTTATTCGAAGTCTGAGCTCCCATTACTTTCATTACCATTAAAAACAAACATTCTATAATTGGATATACGTAATTTGCAATATGATTTAAATTTCTATTCCAAAATTCTCCAAAATTTCGAGTCTTGAAGATTTACGAATGTTTGCACTAAGAATCTTCTTTGCTAAGAATAGTTGACTAGAATTTTGTCCCTGAGAATGCTGCACTAATAATACTCCACTAAGAATACTTGTTTGGAAATGTATTTAACTGAAAAGAGCTTTTTTGTTTTCACGGATGAAAATTAATAAGATGAGAAACATGACTGACCGATGAGAATCTGCAATTCGTAGTGAAGATAATTTCTAGTAATATCTCTCTCTCTCTCAAGCGTAATCAAAACACAATCAAGTATTTAACAGTAGTAAGAAATAACGGAGCTTATATTTATTTACATAGAAACATCTGCACTTACGTCTTGAAACAAAATTTAATTGAAAAAGAATGCAACTAAGGCATCATTATTTACTTCCAAGTTTTGGACTGTTTTTGAAGTTGTAGAGTGATTAGGTTATTTTTAATGAAGAAGATGTGAAAAATGAGCAATGTCCTTGCCGGAGTCAACCTGGACCTCTCGAATATTCGCCGAGTGTGCTACCGTTACACCACGAAGGCATGTTTGAAGGCATGTTAAAATACTTTATTTATTTCCCTTTTAAAGCGAGAATGGGGATTAGCTGACCCAGTCGCCAAATCCTGGTGGTAATCCTGGTAGGCATGTTGGAGGGAGGTAGGAAATACCTCATAAAGTTTCTTTCTGGGAATTAAGGAAGTTTTATTAATTAATTTATTTTTTGTTTAAATTAAAATAAATTATTTAGTAATTAATTAAACAGGTCAGAATTTTTGGAAGTAAAATATCGGACTCAAATTATAATATTTATAGGTCAATACATTTGAATTACAAAGCGTAAAGAAAAAAATATCTTGCAGGTACCAAACTTTAGATTTCAAATAGAAACCAAATATAAATTTATTTTTATATACTTTTGTTAATATTGCTTATGCATATTTTGATAAATACTTATTGTTAAAACAAAGAAGGAAAAGGAAAGAGAAAAGAAAAAATTTTGCCCTTCTGCTCTCACATCCCGCTTCGCACATCCGTACATCGCATGCAGATGTCCTTAAGACCACTAACTTAAATTCCAAAAAGCGTACTAGAACCATCTTCCTAAGGAGACTAAGACATTCTTCCTAAGGAAGACCTTAATTGGGAACATTCTAAGAGAAAATACTATTCACGTTAGATTAGTGAAAAACAAAGAAACCCCCTACACAGTCAACCCTTTCTTAAGAAATGAAAAAAGAAATAAAACTGGATGTTGTTAAGTGCCAACTGTAACAATGATTATGAAATCAAGATCTCAGAGATTCTTAAGTTAAATACAGAATAACCATGCAATGATTTCGAAGAATTTTGCTCACCATACCGTATCTTATTTCCAGAATTCTTCCAAAATTCTTTATCGTTTATCGAAGCAAATTTTAGTGAGTCTGAATAAACAGTCTTTCGGATAACAGTTACTCAGATAATCAAGGTTTTACTGTTGCTTTAAAATTTTTAAACTTACTTTGATCTGAACAAAAAAATGCTAGATTTTTTAAACTTGTAAAATGTATTACTTAAATTAATCAATCATTTATAATTTCATCCTTTACTATAACTTCTGAAGTTCGTTTCCTCACTGCAATGTAAATTCAGTTACAGAGTATTTAAGTTGATGTTTTTGGTTTTAAGACACAGCATGTTCTTACCCCTCCATGGCCATGTTACGTAGTTTCATTGTTACGTTGTCATATCTGATAAGTATGCGATTATTCGGTTTTATGTTTTCTGCCGACATTTAAATTTGAACACCGGTTAGAGTTTTCGAGTCAGCTTAGAGTTAAATTTAGTTGCGTAGTGGTTGACTATTGAGCTATGCCTTAAATTTGAATTTTTCTATTACTTCAGTAAAATAGTCACAAGTGCTCGTTGATTCTGTTAGCCCAAGTGTCCAAGTTAGTGCATTTATATTCAAAGTTGTGTTTTAATGAAAAAGTTCCTTAAACGTTTTCAAATCTCTGTAGTTACTTCAGACCAATAATTCGATTTACGTCTGCTAGACGCTTGGAATAAGTTTATGCTCCCAAAGTAAGCCAAATTCTACAAATTAAAGTGAAAAAATGTTAGCTTAGATTCAACTTTCTGCTGCTGCACCGATTTTAGTTAGAGAGGAATATTAACAGCACCAATCAACCATTAGTAAAAACTCTCCATTTATTATCAACTAAGTGAACATGATGAATCATAAGGGGAACTCAATATATTCCTTTGCAAATTTAACTGCTTCTAGTTACCTTTTTTGTTGCAAAAAAGATTAGAAATTTATTACATTGTTAAAATGTACATTTCTACTAACTGTTACGCTATCAAACGTTGATCATTAAAGAAAGGACTACGTTAATTAATAAATTAGCCCTTGCCCAATAATAATTGTCAAAATATCATATTTCCTTCTTCTTTCATCATCACCAGACTTAAATTAAGATACTATTAATTTAAAGCTTTTGAACTGATTATTAAGTCTTGTACAGAGATTGTGACAAAGAAGGCAAAGCATGAAAATGGTTCAAACCGGAAACCTTCGAATGCTAACTTTTAAAAGAGTTCTTTTTAACGAGGGAAAGGAAATACGTTGCCAGTTACTTTTGCACAAGAGTTAATTTTAAAATATTAAATTTCATATAATTAACCTTTTACAGGATCTTTGCAATCACAATGGCTGCTACATTTTTAATCAAGCGGTTTAAATAACGTAATTTTTGACACATTTTTTTACGGTTAATACTCATATTGCAGAACGTTTTCCTTCACCTTTTTAGAAGTAAATAAACAATTTAAATTAGTCCTTTTTACAGAGAACCCGATAAATTTTAATTCTGTATGTTTTTGCTGAAAACTGCCCTTTGATCAAAACGTTTGAAGTTAGAAAGCTTAGCAGATTTTTCTCACATTTCAGACTGGTTTATTACCTCCTGAACCAATTAAAACTTAAAGGCACTTTGCATAACGCATAAAGTTATTGCATTATTTTGCAAAGTAACTTTTATGGTGTGAACTTCAATATATTTTAATGCGTCGTTTATTTTTAACGCAATCTTTAGTGAAAATATTGCATGCAAAAAAAAAAAAAAAAAACAACAGAGTGCAATAGACTCCAAAACAAAGAAAAGAAAGAAAAGAAAAAAAATCTTAGGCAGTATTTAGTAATAAAAAATTGATAGTCAGTAAAATATCATCATATACATCTTACAAATATCAATTAGAGAACACTGCTTACCGCAACATCTGTTTTTCAAGCTCTGGAAACATAAATTCGTCGTATAGCTTTTCATTACTAAAATCGAATTAATAATCCTAGTAGTATTTTAAAGCATTTGTATTTCTTTGTTTTATTTTGTGCCGCTGCCTGTAAGGCATTTTCTCCTTCTTTTCCACTTGTCTTCGCAGTGAACTGACCGCCCAACCGACTAATAAGCCCTAGAATTCGAATCCCGGGGAATACACTGCTAGTTTTTGACGTTTCTTGCTGGAGTGGGGAAACTAATGACTTTAGATGCTTAATGATTTTATCTAAGACAGAGACAATATAATATTTGCTTTATATGTAAGAAAAAAAAATCTTATCAAAAATAAATATATTGGGAGAGAAAAAGTGAGAAATTTAGAATAAATTTTTCACAAAAACCAGAAGAAGTTAAATTCAGTATCTATAAATTCCACAACATCCTATACATATACAAAATAAGAATTAAAGAAATATGAAAATAAAACCGAAAAACTATAAAAACCTGATAAAATATACCAAAACTTGAAAAATATAAAAGAAGAGCATTTCAATCAAATCTAATATAACGTTATCAAGAGGAGGATACATCTGATTCAATTAAAATCCGCTTCCACTTGAAAACCACTGTGTTTTCAGGTTTTTATAATTTTCAGGTTTTAGTTTCACGTTTCTTTAATTCTTATGTTGTATATTTATAGGATGTCTTGAAATTTGGGACTTTGTGAAAAACTGGTTCTAAATTTCTCACGTTTTTGTTTATACTGGTTATTTTTCAGCAGCATATTGCGCGGAATACTTGGAAAAATTACATTTTTAAATAAAAAATTTTTATGATACTATATATATTTATATATATGCATATATATGTAAGTTATATTATACTTACGTCCATATATATATTTATACACTACGTTTAAAGTGGTATTATACATGCGTCTTATATTATATAACATAATATTCAAGTTATATATAATGTAATATATATAGATATAGATGCAAATCAAGTTAAAATTAAACCTAAACAGGCAAAAGAAAAAGTAATAGAATATACAGTAAAATATGAATAGAGAAAATTAATGAAACTGCAAACTATGAATGAAATAAACTCAAATATTTTTTAAATAACATTTTTTTAAATTAAGAACTAAAAACTAAAAATGGAGTCAAAATATATTTGTCATAGAATTTAAAATATATTGGTATAAATGACTGAAAAAGGGAAAAAGCTATATTATTATCTTCAGACTGTTAGGTTGTCAAGAGGAGGTGAAGCAAACAATACATGGTTTTTGAGAAGATTTATTCTGTTTTTGTAAGCTTAAAATTATCCGAGGCACTGAATTAATAAATACATAATTTCAGTATCCCTGAAAATTAGAAACTCCTTAACTATAGAAAAAATCTAACCCACATACACACACACAACAAAAAATATTCGTTAGTTACTAGTCCTATACATGCGAATGCAAATGACTAAATTTCAAAATAACATTAAAAAATATAAAAAATACAGAATTCCTAAAATCCTTTTACTCTATATTATACTTAGATAAGAAATTTAAAACTCGCGTCCTACATACAAATATAAGAAATAATTACAACAGTGAATAAAAACAGAGAGCTTTATGCACAGAAAATTTTAAGTCCTTTGTAAGGTTTATCCTAACTTTATTAACAGTTATTTTAAGTTTGGTATCTTTCCTATCTTATTCTAATTTCAGCTTACAATTTCCTGCCAGAATGTAAATTCAGAAACGGAGTTAATGCAAATGAGAAAGAGTACTATTCAAGTCGTGACTTCACCGACTTCAGAGAGATTTGATTCGTACCATGTTTGAAATGTCTAACAAATTTTGTCAGGACTGAGTGTTCTGTGCATGTGTTTAGCAAACATTTTTGAAGTAACTCCTTAACCTAAAGTCCTGATCTGGAACAGGGAGCTGAAATGAGCTTTGTTCTGGAGTAGATACTGTGCTGGAGAATAACTGCACTTGAAAGGGATTTAAAATCCTCTTTTATTAAAACAATATTATTTACACTCTTCCCAACTCGGGAGGGATACAGAAAGTAAAAGACCACACTTGGGCCTAACTTAACAATCAGATAAATTTAAACTAGGCTAAATATAAATTTAAGTAAATCTTTGATCACAGAGATAAATCGCGGAGCTGGCCTCTAACTAAATGGTGCGTAGCAAGAAAATACTAATACTAGCGCACTTCAATTTATTTCAATATGCAATCACGTAGTAAGCACTATGACTTATAATTTTAGCTGCTAGCTGGTCAGGCGAACGTCGAACAGAATGACCGTGCTCTGAGACTAAAAGCTCTCTCACAATGAGAGGTTTCTACCTTTGGTTTAAATAGTACTTGGCTCTACTTCAAATTAGCATAAGCTGAAAACGCGCGCTTCTTCTGACGGGAAGTTGAAACAGAGAAGAGATAGAAAGATTTAAATTAAAATAAAACTTTGTTAGTTTAACTAAAACCTTACGTACTTCCCGCCAGAATTGCGGTAGTTAAACTACTGTGGTCCAAACGGACCATGTTGAAACTCGCAATTCTAAACAAATAGTCAAAATTTCACTCTTCTAAACTTAGGCCAACCCTTACAAGGCAATATCTGTTTGTGAAAACTGTTTTTTTTACAGACGACTCTTGCTTGATACAAATATTCAATATTTTTATTCATCTAAGTCTT